>NQMI01000076.1:0-195608 GCA_002270565.1 Stenocarpella maydis
GATTAGAATGTGTAGATGCTTGAGACTTGAATTATGAATGTTATAGTGGAAGTTACTCAGCTATATGCTATTATAGGCTAATAGTGATATGTCTAGCGTGAATATATTACCGGATATTTGATTCTTCCTCCTTAGCTTATGTATCTAGCGCTTAGAATACTTTATAGTTTTTTGTAATAGTTGTATTGTTGGCTAGATTAATGTTTAGAAGCCCCTTGATTGTTGTGAGCTCTAGCGGGGTGAGGTAGCGCTGTATAGTTGCAAAAATACTATATATTAAATTGTGAGAGTTAATTTATATAGGGTTAATAGCCTTATGGCGTGCTAAGGCGTGGTGAGTTGAGCAATGGGCGTTAATAGTTGAATGCTGAAGGGATGCCGATTTGTATGGGGAACGGGTGTGTGTCAACATGTGCGCGTCACTAGCGCGTTTTTGGCACTCTCGCTTGCAAATCAGAATAGTGTGCACAGGCTGCCGCGACTCACTAACACGCTTAGGGAGCGCGTCGCTGACCAGACAGAGAAACAATGCAAGTCTTGAAGCCCAGCCCGGCTCCGCATAATTTTACTCTGCTCAGTATCCGGCAACAAACAAAGTTCGGGATGCCTATTCGCTCGCCTCTCCGCTCTGAGATGAGGCGATGAGCCGCTCTCGCGTTGGCCTCACTCTGGCAGGGGCAACTACAGATCGTCATGGATGGCTTGCCCTTCAAGGTTCGCCAGAACTGCATCGATTTCTACCAGGCAACTCCGACCAGATACGACCCCCGGCTTCGCAATGACATACGCCCGGACCAGCTGTCCAAGGAGCCCAGAGTCCCCGTCATTCGCATCTTCGGCTCGACCCAGACCGGGCAGAAAGTCTGTGCCCATGTCCACGGCGCATTTCCGTATCTGTACATCGAGTACACCGGCAGTCTTGCGCCTGACGAGGTGGGCGCATACATCTACCGCCTGCACCTGTCCATTGACCATGCCTTGGCTGTGAGCTACCGCAAGGACACATACAGTGGCCATGCAAAATATGTCGCCCGCATCACACTCACCAAGGGCGTGCCCTTCTACGGCTTCCATGTCGGATACCGCTTCTTTCTCAAGATTTACATGTTCAACCCCATCGTCATGACCAGATTAGCCGATCTCTTGCACCAGGGCGTCATCATGAATCGGACATTCCAGCCCTACGAGGCACACTTGCAGTATCTGCTGCAGTTTATGTGTGACTACAACCTCTACGGGTGCGACTACCTCGAGAGTACAAGAGTGAAATTCCGATCTCCGGTGCCTCGGCACGGCGGGGAGGATGAGAGCTCGTTTCATATTTGGCACAGCCAGTCCATCTCTTCCGGGGATATCACCGATGACTATACTTTACCTCGAGCCAGCAACTGCTCGATCGAGGTGGATATATGTGTCCAAGATATACTGAACCGCAAGATGGTAAAGGAGCGGCGCCTGCACCATGATTTTGTTGAGAAGGATCACCCTGTCCCAGCCAGTATGAAGCTGGTGCACAGTATGGCCGGTCTATGGAGAGACGAGACCAAGCGCCGGAAACGAAAAATGCACATCACGAATCCAGGCAGCAGTCCGTTCCCACCAGAAGTCCTTGTGTCCATGTCAGCCGATCCCCGTGAGTCCCAACCGCAGGGATGGGTGCACGAGGAGGAGTATATGGAGAATATAAAAAACCTTGTTGCCGATGAGGCGAGAGCCAACAAGGACACCAGACTATCTTTCGAGGGATTTGTGCAGCCCATACCATTTGAGGAGACTGTCAACACAACGCTGCAGTCTGTCGAAGATCTCTTTCCGCAAAACTTGCTGCCTTCCTTGGGCCAGTCATCTCAGCTCGCCCAGCAGGACCGGAATCCCTCCGATGGTGTGGTCGTCGACGAGAAGGGCATCCTCGCGGCAACCGGTGAGGGCGACGCGGATTTGTTCCCGGATGACTCCGATGAGGATCTGCTCCAAGGGGTGACTCGTGCCCAGAAGGCTTCTGAACAAACTTCAGAGTCCAACACTGAGACAGCTCAAGCTGAAAGAGCGAAGCCCAGGACGACCATCAACCAGCTCTCCTTTTGGGGGGACTCAATGGGACGAGTCGGCCGTGAACATGTCTCTACATCCGCCGGGGCTGCCCTGCAACAGACCATCGATGCCCTGCCTCGAGGTGTTTGCTTCAGTGGCCAGAGAACAGGCCAGCTTCCCGCGTTCCCTATTACGGAGGAGTTGATCGATGCGGCTGACAGAGATGGCCTGATCTCTAGGGATCCCCTGGCCGGAGCAGGGCTGGAGAGTATGAGTACTGCATCGAAGCGGCAGAGTGAGCCAAGTATTGAATCATCGCTTGCCAAAAGACCTAAGATCGACTCTGCTGTTGCGTCAGCCCTATCGGCATCAACGACATTCGCCAACGGTGGCGGGAAGAATTCGGAAAGTCGCTCAAGTTCAAACACACAGCGACTTGCTAGGATCCAATCCTCACAGACAGCGAGGCGCTCCAGGAATATCAGCAAACCTAAGAGAGAGGAATACCAGAGCTTGCGTTTCCCCGTTGTCAAAGACCCCCACGATCCGAGCACAAAATTACGCTTGAGCCAACAGAGCGGCTCACAGAAGAGTGATGACACGAAGGCAGACAAGAAGACACACAAGCTTTCAAGCTCAACTGACGATGTTTCTCCTATTACGTCGAGCAGTGAGAAGTCTGGTGGGCATGCGTCCTCACTTTCACCCGTCAAACAAACTGTGTCAAACCCAGCCCAAGCACAATCACCGACCATACTTTCCGGCATGGGAATGCACTGGAGTCTCGTTTTAGATCACCCTCCACCATCGGCAGTAGACGTATGCGCAACGATGCAAGACAACAGCTTGCCTGATGTCATTTACCAAGATGCATTCTACGGCCAGGATAAAGACGTGCCGCCAAGGATGAGAGAGTATGCCGGGAGGGAGTTCCGCCTTGAGGGCAACTCCGTGCCCTTTCTGCCTGATTTTGACGCCAACGGCCAGTCGCCTGCCACATACGGCTTTAGTATAGAGGGCAATGCAAACATCAAGAAACAGCCTGAATTGGAGTATCAGAAGAAAAGCTGGCAGTGCTCATTGAGAAGCTGGGAGATCGCGGAGCCGCCACCGACATTCCAGGAAGTCAGCGACTGGTGGGTCATGAAACAGAGAAAGAAGAAACCACCACACGATTCCGCAATCAAAGAGGCCACTTCTTCCGGACCATCTGCCACACAGAAGCCATTCATATCGCAGATACAGGGAGCCACGCCAAAAGATAAGCATGGCTTCAAGTATTCTCAGAAGAAGAGGACCACTAGTATCCAGCATGAGGCCCAGTACATGAGTATCATGAGTCTTGAGGTTCACGTCAATTCCAGAGGAAAGCTCGTTCCCAATCCAGAAGAAGACGAAATTCAATGCATATTCTGGGCAACAAAGTCGGACGAGAACTCGCAAGACAGCAGCCAACTACTAGACAGCACTTTGGCCGGCATTATTGTGGCGTCGGAGGATGGCGAGATTGCGCAGCGCATACGACGCCATACGAAGCTAGAGGTGGTGGAAGAGCCTTCAGAACTCGACGCCATGGTCCGCATGATTGAGGTCGTCAGGACACTCGATCCTGATATCCTCGCAGGTTATGAGGTACACGGCAGTTCTTGGGGCTATCTCGTTGAGAGAGCCAGGCATAAGTATAATTACAATCTTTGCGACGAGTTCTCCCGTATGAAGTCACAATCTCATGGTCGCTCTGGAAAAGATGCTGATCGTTGGGGCTTCAACACCACTTCGACCATCCGCGTCACTGGCCGCCACATGATCAACATCTGGAGGGCAATGCGAGGGGAGTTGAATCTTCTCCAGTACACCATGGAGAATGTCGTGTGGCATCTGCTCCACCGCCGCATCCCCCATTACTCTTGGCGGACACTTTCGGATTGGTATACCGGCGGCCGCCATAGAGATCTGGCCAAAGTCTTGCGGTATTTCATCACGAGGACGAAGATGGATATCCAGATACTTGAAGAGAACGAGCTTATTCCTCGCACCAGCGAGCAAGCTCGCCTGCTGGGCGTGGACTTTTTCTCAGTCTTCTCCAGAGGCTCACAATTCAAGGTAGAGTCTACCATGTTCCGTATTGCCAAACCCGAGAACTTTGTTTTGGTCTCTCCTAGCAGGAAACAGGTCGGTGGCCAGAACGCACTGGAATGTCTACCACTGGTTATGGAACCTCAAAGCGCTTTCTACAGCAGTCCTTTGCTCGTCTTGGACTTCCAGAGCTTGTACCCCAGTGTCATGATTGCTTACAACCTCTGCTACTCCACCTTCCTCGGACGGATCGGGAATTGGCGAGGAACAAACAAGATGGGTTTCACCGACTATAAACGCCAAGAGCGGCTGCTCGAGCTCCTACAAAACTATATCAACATCACACCAAATGGCATGATGTACACCAAAGCCGAGATTCGAAAGTCTCTCTTGGCAAAGATGCTGACCGAGATCCTCGAGACCAGGGTCATGGTCAAGAGCGGTATGAAACAAGACAGGGAGGACAAGACACTTCAGCAGCTCTTGAACAACAGGCAACTGGCCCTCAAGCTCCTGGCGAACGTTACATATGGTTACACGTCAGCTTCATTCTCTGGTCGCATGCCCTGCTCCGAGATAGCAGACAGCATTGTTCAGACTGGCCGCGAGACTTTGGAGCGCGCCATTGCCTACATCCACTCGGTCGAGAAATGGGGCGCTGAAGTCGTCTATGGCGACACAGACAGTCTCTTCATATACCTCAAAGGACGAACCCGCATGCAGGCATTCGACATAGGTGCTGAGATCGCCAAAGCGGTCACCGACATGAACCCGCGGCCGATAAAACTCAAGTTTGAAAAGGTCTATCACCCCTGTGTCTTGCTAGCCAAGAAGCGCTATGTTGGCTACAAATATGAGAGCCGCGACCAGGTACGGCCTGAGTTTGACGCCAAGGGCATCGAAACCGTCCGCCGCGATGGAACGCCCGCCGAGCAAAAGATTGAGGAGAAGGCGCTGAAGATACTCTTCGAGACGTCCGACTTGAGTCAGGTCAAGAGCTACTTCCAAAGCCAATGCGACAAGATCATGCGCGGGCAGGTCTCAGTACAAGACTTTTGCTTCGCCAAGGAGGTACGTCTTGGGTCGTACTCGGAAAGGGGCCCGCCACCACCCGGCGCGCTGATCTCCACGAAACGGATGCTCGAGGACGCAAGGGCCGAGCCGCAGTACGGCGAGCGCGTGCCCTACGTGGTGATCACGGGCGGGCCCGGGGCGCGGCTGATTGACCGGTGCGTCGCGCCCGAGGACCTGCTCAACAACGACCACGTCACGCTGGACGCCGAGTACTACATCACCAAGAACCTGATCCCGCCCCTCGAGCGCATCTTCAACCTGGTCGGGGCCAACGTGCGCCAGTGGTTCGATGAGATGCCCAAGGTGCAGCGGATCCGGCGCGTCGTCGACAGCGCCCAGGCCGCTGGGGGCCCCGCCGCCGCCGCCGCCAGGAAGAAGTTCACCCTCGAGAGCTACCTCCACAGCGCGAGCTGCGTCGTCTGCGGGACAAAGGTCAAGGCCGACAACAGCAACAGCATCACTGGCGGCTGCCACAACGAAGCCAAGGACGCTGCCGCGCTCTGTCGGACGTGCAGGCGTGACACGCCCGGCTCACTGCTGCAGCTGCAGACGAGGCTGAACACGGAGGAGAGGAGATACATGGAGGTCGTCAAGGTCTGCCAGAGCTGCGCGGGCCTGTCGCCGCTGGACGACGTCCCCTGCGACAGCAAGGACTGCCCCGTCTTCTACACGCGGAGGAAGCAGGAGGCCAGGCTGAGGAGCGAGAGGGGCATTGTTGAGCCTGTTGTGAAGCGGCTCGCTGCCGCGGCTGGAGAGCTGGAGTGGTGATATGCGTACGCGCTTGATTAGAACGGACCGGCGGTCTAGTTTCTCTTCTGTTCATGGTTGGGTGGTTGGAGTAGGTATAGACCGGACGCTGTCATGGCAATGATACCTCGAGCATCACACAGGAACGGTGTTCGGGAGCGCGGCAAACATGGCGCACAGGGCAGGAGAGTAATAGTCAGGTCATTGTACGAGGCATCAATTCGACGCTCTAACCTCACGGGAGCGGTTCCGGAATGTGCAACTTGTAGGATCATCATTCAGTAACCTAGACAAATGGTCCTGTCTACACCTCAGCTGCTGCGATTACCAACGGCACTGCCAACCACCGCCATCCTTCCTCCTATCTCCTAGCAACCTTTCTCCTGGTGCAATGCAAGATGGCAAGACAATCAATTTCGAGCCCTGTGACATGAATAGAGAGTAGCAGAGAGAAAAGACTCCGTACCATTTCCATCCCCGTAGTTCAAGGTCGATGTAGCAAGAAAAAGAGACTCAAGGAAAGGAAGCACGAATATGTAGCAAAGGGTGATCCTCGACAGCACTTCTACTCCGCAAACTCCCCTTTCCAGCCGCCCTATCATCTCCTTTGTGCGTACTGGTACAAGATGGGGGAGGGGCGGGGGGACCAACCCCCGTGGAGTCGGCCTCAAATCAGGGCTGCAGTACAGACATTGAGCAGCAAGCTAAAGCCTTGGGTAGGAGGACCAGTCACGAGGTCAGGCCCACGGGGTATCAGTTGAGGGTGCGATGTGAGACCATTTAATGGGTAGATGCCGAATGAGGTTCCATGCCGAGACACACAAAGGAGATCAGGCATCATCAAGTTCGTAAAAGAGATTCTGAGGACGTGACGCTAGATGTGGGTGGGTTTGTGCGGATTGCAAATAGTAATAGGCAGAGAAGCGGCTCATTTTGAAGTGCAGCCGATCTGGAACGCGCCGTACAATGTGGTCGATTGACAATTAAGGAAATATAATCAGTGAGTGACTGAGGGACGGTCAAGACGAGAATTGCGAAGTAGATCACGACCCAGATCTCATCGTCCCTAATGAGGGGCCAGGCGTGCTCGCTCGAGATGGATGAGAGTGGATACTCGCGTGGTCGTGACCGTGTTGGGATTGGCGACTACCCTTTTTGCGCGTTAGGGTGCCAACATCGTGCCGCCCTATTCAGTTCATGTTAGTAGAGTTCATCTACAAACTCGTCTGCATCTACACGTTGTCTCTGCTTACCATCACAGCATGCCCGGACATTATCCAGCCTGTCGGCCTCCCTATCCTGCTGTTCGTACATCATCCTCAGGTCTTCCGCGCTGTCATGCACCTCGTTGTTCTCATAGAGGCTGCTTTGATCCTGGGGACCGCTGCGGCTCTTCAAGGTGCTGATCGAGTCCTGCGTAGACTTCCAGTAGCCGCTGAGCCGGCCAGTGAAGGACGGCCGGGAGACGCTGGCCGAGGATGAGGCTTTCTTGTGGTTCGGTGTCAGTGTAGGCACGTCCAGGTTCATTGCAGAGTGGCTGCGCGTTCCCTGGGATGTGTACGAGGAGATGGAAGGTGGCGCACGAGGCCGTGTGCCAGCTGCCGTACGGCGACCGTATTGCGGGTTGAACTCGTCCACATCTTCCCTGGTAATGCCGTTGACCATCTCCTCCGTATCTGCCTGGCCTTCGCTGTTGGTCCGGAGAAGCAGGTAAGAGAGGGCGTTGAACCATGTCTCGTGCCGCTGACCTGTGGTACAGGTAAACTTGACACTTCGGCCTGGCGCAATGATAACGAGACTCTTGCGGTGCAGTCCCGGTGGCATTGGGTTGTCATCTGTGACGACACGCACGGCTTCAATCGGCACGCTCTTGGCTCGGAGCTCAGACCGGCCAGCATTGCTGGGATCCCGATCACTCCAGTACAAGGTACGAGTGTATGGGTGAACCCAGAAATACCGACGGTGCCTCTTCTCCGACATCTCACCACGGCCTGCCTTGCGAGTGTACTTCCACAGGTATTCGCCGATCATGGTCTGAGTGATGGCTTGAATCATGCGCGGGTCAGTGTTGGGCCCAAAGCCGTGTGGGCCCATGCCCACTCCACCGATGTTCTGGAAGCGTGCATCCACCTCGGAAGCGAAACTTGAGACTGACGACTTTCGGCTTCTGGCCGTGAGTCGGGTTGGTGAGTGGACTTCTACAGTGCCGTGCGCAGAGTCCAGCCTGTCCTGACGAGGCGTGGGGGTGCCCCTGACGCTTGCATTCACAGACCTGGATGATACTGGCGTCCTAGGCCTGGTCAAAGGGTTCTTGTAAGCAGAGGCAGGGAACAGCGGTGGTCCCATGCTGCCCGTCGCTCCGTGCCCGCTGTTAGCAGTGCCGGTTCTCGCAGCCTCAATGGCCTCCTTATGGTTGGGCGGCAGTGGTGGCGCAGTCTTCAGCGAAGCACGAGCGCTGGATGCGCTGTCGGGTCTGCGATAGGCAGATTCGGCAGCGAATTCGGGGGCAGCGTCCATGGCCTTACTCTTGGGCTTGAGGATGCTGTTCAGACTCTCGTGGGATTGCTGCATGCGGACAGTAGTGCCAGGCGTGCCCAAACTGTTTGCATTTACAACGGAGTCGGACTTCCAGTGGCCAATCTGTGCTTGCTGTCTGCTCTTGGCCTGGAGTATCTGGTCAATAGCATCGGCCGTGAGCGAGGTCTGGGCGCCAGAGTCAGACGTCTTGACACTTTCTTTGAGAGCAGGCCGTGTGCTGGTGTTGGCATTGGCCGAAATCTCCCGGAATGGACGTTGCGACTCGGGCGTTCCGGCCGAAGGTGTGTCTCTTGGCGATTGTCTTGTCTCATCCTCGGCGATGAACAGCGCCTCAGGATCTTGGGCCCTGCCTCGGCCAAAGAGAGACCCGAAGAAACCCTTCGCCGGAGTCGACGGCCGCTCCTCCTGGTCCCGCGGGATGATAAATGCGTTCCTCTTCGGGCTTCTGGGTGACACAGGCTCAGTGTCCAAGGACTGTATCGATGAGAAGTTGAGCGGAGCATGCGCAGGCTTGCTCGCGACAACTTCCTTCTCGCTTGGTTGAACAGGTTGGACGGGCTCGACGTGCTCGGCGATAATAGAGGACACGCTCAGCGGCGGCGGGAGCGTCTTGGGTTCTGATCTTGGCTCGACGTGCTCAGAAGCGATACCCGAGACAGACAAGGCAGGCCGAGGCTCAACTCTGGGTTCTACATCCTCCGCCACAATTGAGGATATCGAGAGCGTTGTCGGGAGAGGTCGAGGCTCAGGTCTTGGCTCTACGTGCTCTGAAGCTATCGCTGACAGAGAAAGTGAAGGCAGAGGAATCTCGGGCTCTGCCCGAGGCTGAATGCCCTCGGCCACGAGTGGGGAAAACGACAGGTCCGCTGGCGGTGGCTTAGGAGCCTCCACATACTCCACGACTCGGACTGTTCGGGGCTCTGGTTCTGGTTGAGCCACAGGCTCAACTTCTGCGGAAGCAATTGAAGAGAACACCAATTCTGCAGGAGGTGGCTTCGGCACATCCACGTATTCCACGACACGCACTGTTCGTGGTTCAGGTTCCGGCACGGCAACGGGCTCGATCTCTGTTGTAGAAATCGAAGAGAGCGCCAGTTCCGCGGGCGGCGGCTTTGGTGCACCTACATACTCCACAACACGCACGATCTGCGGCTCAGGCTCGGGCACAGCGACAGGCTCCACCTCTGCGGTGGATATTTGGGAGAATACCAACTCTGCAGGCGGTGGCCTTGGTGCTTCGACGTACTCGACGACACGGACGACCCGCGGTTCAGGCTCTGGCTCTTCCACGGGCTCAACGCCTGCACCGACGATTGAGGAAAGCATCAGCGCCGGCAACGGCTGTTCTGGCTCGGCCACCGGCTCGACTTCCGTGGCATAGATTGATGAGAGCGCTAATGAGGGCAGTGGCGTTTCCGGCTCAGCCAGAGGCTCAACATGCTCCGCGACCACTGACGACATGGTCAGAGTAGGGGGGGCTGGAGGTAGCATTTCGGGCTCGGTGATCGGTTCCACTTCCCAGGCAACGAGGCCGGACATGCTCAATGGGGGCGGCAACGCTTGAGGCTCAGGTACGGGTTCAACGTGCTCGAAGACGACGCCGGAGAGGCCAAGTCTTGGAGGTAGAGCAGGCTCGGGCACCACTTCAGGCTCTGCCAGGGGTTCGACCTCCTCGGTGTATACCTTGGACAAGGTGAGGGTCTGCGGCGGTTGGAGATCCGTCATCATCTCGCTGTCCACCATCATGGCCCTTGGGATAGTGTGTATAGCGGGCACGGTAGAAGCTAGTGAAGCCGTCCGCCTTGGTGCAATCGATCCTGGCGTGATAGAGCGAAGGCTCCTCTGCCCGGGTGTGTTCATGACTGAGTCTTCGTCACTACCTTCGAGCTCATTGAGCTCAGCAAACAAGCTCTGGTGCGGCATGCCACTTGGTCCAGAGAAGCTGCCGTTGGGGTTGGTGGCAGGGCTGCTTTGCAGAGATGGGCCGTCACTTAATTGTCTTGAGCGTCGCGACATGGTACTAAGGCTGGACCGCAATCGCATATGAGATGGAGAGTTGGGCGTCCTGGTGGGATCCCTGTAGTCACCCTCGTCCTCGCTTGCAGACGTCGAAGCAGTGCTCTCGTACGAGTATTGCTGGTTAGCTGCCAGAACAGGTGCCCGCTTGAGGGCGTTGGCCCTGACTGTGGCTCTCTTTGAGGGACTCTCAGTCTCGGTGTCAGAGCTGAAAAAGTCTTCAGCGCCAGTATGGAAGTCGTCGGTCTCGGTGCCACGCTCATGGGCTGTCTCGAACGCATCCGTAGTCTCGTGCATCTCATTGGCCGTTTCAAACTCGTCCGTCTCTGTGGACTGGAAAGCCACGTCGGCAAACCGGGCGGAGTGGCCCAGGGGCGGAGAGCCCTTCTGAGTCGCAACCTCCTCCCAGTCGGGGTCCTCCAGTTGCAAGATCTCGGCCTTGACGGCGCGCGAAGTACCCAGCTTATCGAGCTTCGCTGGTTTCTTGAATTCTCGGGACTTGGCCTCTCTGGCACGCCTGTGGTGAGGCCGCTCAGCAGGGTCGCTGCGCATCTTTTCAATCTCATCCCTGGCATCCTGGAGCAGTCGCTTAAGCTCGAGCTTCTCGGTCTTCTCTCGGTGGACGTTGGTGCGAAGACTCTGGATCGTACGCTGTGCATGCTGGAGGGAGGTTTTCAAAGTTTCGCTCTCGAGATGGGAATGTCTGGGTGTCGGCTTGATGGGAGAAGGAGGAGGGGAATTGTCCGGTGTCAGGTTACCACCGGCATTCTCCAGGTCATCCTCGCTACTTCCAGAGGGTGTGTTTCGTTGGCTGGTCCTTCCCCTCTCGAGTGAGATGGCCTTTGCGAGCTCCTGGTTCTGGCTGGTCAACTCGTCGATCTTGCGCTGCATCTCCGCGCGCTCGCCCTCGGCTATCACGGCATTGCGCTTGGCGATTCCAAGCTCGATATCATGGTGCTTGACGGCTGCCGCGTGCTCATCAGCAAGCTTTGAATGCGCAGTCTTGATCTCGTCGAGCTCCCGTTGAGTCGAGTTCTTATCGGCCTGGAGGAGGTTGAGTGAGTTGGTCAACTTCTTCTCCCGGTCCGATGCGTCCTTTTGCGCGGCCATGAGTTCTTGGATCTGCGTCTCCAGGTTCCAATTCTCGTCCTTGTAGCGCATCTCGCTCTCATCAAGGTCCCTCATTCTCTGTTGGAAGCCTTCCACCTCCCTCTGCAGGCTGGACTTTTCCGACTTGGCATCTTTGAGCTCTTCGTCCCTCTCCTGGAGGAGGGCTTGCAGGTTTCGGACCTGGGTGATGAGCGACGTACTGATCTCGGCGGCAAACTCGATATCATGGATGCGGTTGGCAGGCTGATTGCGCAATTTACGGTTCGGCACGCTGAACTTGCTGGGCGACCCGGTGGCTAGGCTTTCGAACTTGTCGAACTTGTCGAACTTTGAAGGACTGGCGGACCTCTGAGGCGAACACTGTCAGCTAGTGCCGTGTCTGGACCAGAATTCGATCTTACTTACCCTGACTCCGCTCTTATCCGGAGTAAAGGGCGTGCCCACAGTCACCTCGCTGCTAGGGAGCCGCTGCTTGGGAAGAAAGGCCCTGGCACTCTCCCGTGCAACCTCGTTGAAGTCCTTTTCGATGCTCGTGAGTTTCTTCCTGAGATCCGGCGACAGTTCCTCCTCGGCCTCGAGCTGCTCCACCTCCCTCAGCCGGTCCTCGATCTCCTTGCGCTGCTGAACCAAGGCGGTGCCGAGCTTGCCGGCCTCTTCCATGCGCCTGTCGGTGTCGGCAAGGTGAGCCTCGAGTGCCTGCTTCGCAGACGTCGCGGAAGTACCGGGGCCGAGCGCAAAGGAATGTGAGTCGAAGCCGGCGTGTCGCTGAGTTGTGGGAGTGCCGGTGGAGAGGAAGGGATCAGGCTCTCCCTGGCCGAGGACCAGGGATGGTTTGTCGGAAGCCATCGAGGTAGCCATTGTGTCGCAGCAACACAAAAAGCCGCCGCACGATGCCTTCGGCCAGCGCGGCGTTGCTAGACCATGGACAAATGAGTGCAGGCGAGGGCGTGGCGTGAGTGTGTGTGTGTGGGGGAGCGGCCGAGTTGTTGAGAATTGCCCGAAGGGGGGATTATCCGTTCCACTCTGCGGTAGAGTGACCCCGCGCTAGATCCGGTCCGCCCAGATGAAGGGGATATCACACGTGAAACGCTGTCTAAGTGGTGGCTGCCAAGAAGATGAGACAGCACGCGTGGAGTGGGCCGTGAAAAGAAGGCGAGACAAGGAAGAGAAGGCGACAGCCAGCGGAAAAGACTGCAGGGTTGGAATGAGCGAGACGAGTGAGCCGCGTTGCTGTGTTGTTGTGTGTTGTTGTCGTGTTGACCTGGGGCCAGTCCCTAGGCTCAGGCTAGCCGTGATAAACGAGAAGGGGGTGGGGGGGTTGGTGTGCAGGCGCAGATGGTTGCAGTCAACTGGACCCCTCACGGTCCTGGGCAGGCTGGCAGGTCAGAATGATTGCGCCAGCCTGCAGGCAGGGAGATCGAAACGGAGTTGGGACGAGCCGGGATGGGCAGGGCAGCGACAGCGAATTAGGGGGCGCGGCCAAAATCGCAAACAGGACCAGGCGGGAGCAAGCAGGCGCACTGTTGGCGTTTTTAAAGAGGCGAGGCGGCACGGCACGGAATGGTATCGTGGGTGAAGAACCGGGTTGAATTTGACTCGGGTCGAATGGATTACAAGAATTAGAAATCTCGGTCTTCGGGGTTACTGCTCGACAAGCACCGCAGTACAGGCCGATTAAGACGACTGTGGTGGGCAGGTCGAGACAGCAAGGTTGGTCGCAATCGCTGCTGATAGAGGGAGTGGATGGAGCGGGAGAACAGGGTCCCGGGTCGTAGTGAGAACAGGACAGCAACAAAGAGCAGGCAGGCAGGCAGGCAGGCAACCAAGGACTTCGAGAAAGGGACAGGTAAGATAAACAAAGATACGGTACAGCCGCAGCCCAGCCCAGCGTGGAAGTCAGAGTCTGGCTGGAGCTACGGGGCGCGAAGGGGAAACCGAAGGGGAAGAGGGGGGGAAAGGGGGACGAGGTCGAGGTCGTAGGTCAGGATAGAGGAAGAAGTCTGGCCTGGCTCGACCCAGTTCTCTATCCCTCTCTCACACAGTCTCTCTCTCTCTCTCTCACGCACAACGGTGTCTCGGTGAGGGAAGGGGCACGGGCAAAGAGCAAAGAGCAAAAAGAAGGAGAATAGAATGGGAAGGGGGGCCCTCGAACAAGCGAGAGATTGAGATTGAGGTTAATGGGGACAGACCTCATCGACAGGGCCCGGAAGAACAGGGTGTGGATCTAAACGAAATCGCCTGCTGACCTGTGATGATCCACCATTTCATCTTGTCCCCAGGGACAAGGGCCATGACCGAGAGGAGTTCGCGAGGCCGGGATGAGGCTGGGTCGATACATTTCGTCTAGGTTGTACGCGCTAATGGTCTATCTCCTACTATGTATGCAGCAATCATGACCCAAATCACTGCCACAACGCAGATGCGCGATCAGCAGAATCAACATCAGCATCAACATGGCCAAATTCATGTCAACAAGACGGCCAGACCGGGGTGGGGTAGGCAGCTTGACAGAACGAGTAATTTTTCTGCAGGCGACGTCTAGTCCTCCAGGCCCCGGGAGAAGATATCGTCCCGGCCTATCTGACCTACCTAGGTATATTACATAGCATACTACCCTAGCATGCACTGCAGAGTTCGTCCTCCGAGGCAGCCGTATGCGTGCCAGTAACAACAAAGTCCTGTGACGTGCATCAGCCTCGGGTCTCCCCCAAAAGAAGGCCTGGTACCAGCTGTCGTCCACGTGTGAAACGTGCACTCGTAAGCCCATCTTCATCAAGTTGTGGAGCACGAGGCACATCCGGAAGAAGCTGGCAGGCGAGCGGGCTGGATCTCGGCTGCTCAGAGAGAGGAGACCCGTCGTCTGTGTGGTAGCATGTGCATGTGAGAGCGCACTGGAGCACTGGAGCAACGGGACGGGGACCATCGAGGATCGAGGGATGCGTTGTGCAAAACCCACTTCCCCGTGTTCACGCATGCACACCTGGTGTGCTAAGCATGTATACTTTGCCCGTGACACAGCTGCACTAGGTGTCTCCTCTCCATAGCAACCACCCTGCCACGCCTTCAGCCTCTGTTTAGTCTCGACGCGGGTGGTGCACAGCATATCATCCTGCAGCTGTTTCGTGCTACCCAAACGACCGTCCGGAAGGAGCAAGGTGCTGACCATCCACCCTGCCGTCGATGCGCTGGCAGCACCGTGACTCAACCTCTGGCCTGCTTGTCACGCTGTAAGGATGCATAACAAAACGCGCTTTGCTCATTAAGCCCCGCCAGGGGTCTCCCTGGCTCCAGCCCTGGCCTTGGCATGCACGCGCCTTGCTCACGCCAGGCACCGATAGTCGCAGCGGTGCCGTCACGGCGACAACATCAAAACAGTGAAAAAAGGGCCAGAGATTGCGATTATGCGGCTGTGAGATGCTTCGCGGGGGGGGGGGGTAGGCAGCATAGCATCATCCCACAACCCGCTCTGTCGTACAACCTCCATTCATCACATTTATCTTTTACACCCGGGAGCTTCAGATGCGGAAGACCGGGACACAGGTCACAACACGGCTGGGCTATATCCTGCCCAGAGGATCATGACATGTTCACTTACACTCAAGCCTCTTCCTCTGCACTTACTTGGCTGAACGGGGAGGATAAACACCAACATATCATTCGCGTCATAGCGAGTCAGAGGGTTATCCCTCGATCCAAAGCGCACGCCCACACACCTAAGACCGACTTTCCTTCCTGCACGCTAGGTATAGTTGTCAGTTAGTGTGGGTGCTGGGTGATGCACCTGTGTCTTCCGTTCCTATGGATTTGAGTATCCGGTTCCTAGTGAACTGCCAATTCCAATCCGTTTCAGAACATCCATCAGCCCAAGGCCAGACTGGTTCCAGGACTTGAACCGTTTATATTGCACGCCGAGCTATCTCGGAGGTGCAAGCCTGGCGAGCCTTCAGGCAATGCTAGATTGTGTGCGACGTCTCAGCCGCAACATCTCAACAGTCTCGCGGTTTTCAAACTCCCGGTGCTGCCGGTAAACACCTGCAAATTTTTATTCAAAATCATCGCTCTGTCCTATCGTGCCATTTGGGACTGTGTCATGACGGACAATGTGCATAATTTGAGGGCGTGACAGCCCCTAGAGCCCAGTCGAGCCAGGCCAGCATGCCTCTGGGCCAACCAGGCCGTGCTTGTTCTCGTCAGTGACTGCCCTCTCTCCAAGCGAACGCTAAGAAACAACTGCGATACGTTGAACCTCGGATCCCACGTGAAGTCGTCTAAAATGCTTCTTGTGTCCTGTAGCATATTGTCATGCGAGTATTTCAATCTGTAGGGCTTGTCTCAAAGCACTAAGGAGCGACCATTAGTCACTCCGCAGGGCCCTGGCGGATGTCTTGCCGAGCGCAGGGGCGGCTGCGGAGAAATCGCCGCCGCCGCTTTGAAATGCAGGCACATCCAATCCATCGAATCTCCCATTGCCACTTCTTCTTGACACTGTGATACCTCGAGAGATCCTCGAATCAAGAACGATGGAGGAGAACAAGGCTTCATCGCCCGAGGCACCTGCGGCACCTGCGGCACCTGTCGCACCTGTCGCCGTCTTCAAGAAGCGAGGCGCAAAGGCCAAGGCGAACTTCAGAAAGCGGCCTGCAACGCCACCACCGGCAAACAGCGACAGCGACGACTCCGACTACACCTCCGCAGAGGACGACCAAGGCAGGAGGGTCAAGCGCAGGAAGAGAAATACGGGCGTGGTCACAGCATCCTCGAGGGACAATCCCGCCGCAGACAAGGACCTGGCCGCCTCCGTTTTCAGCGCCGACCGCAGCGTGCCCATAAGCAACTCCAACGATGCTACGAAACAGAGTAATTGGTACGATGAGGACGCAAAGGACGCGCTCTCAGCCAAGAACCTCCTAGGTTCAACGCGTGCTGTGCCAGATTCACAGGGGCCAGATGGAACCTACAAGGGCCTGGCGAACCAGACCTCCTTCATCCAGAAGAACCCCAACGCGCCCAAGAAGCATGTCGGCCCTATGAAGGCCCCGACGAACATCCGCACCATCACGGTCATGGACTACGCGCCAGACGTTTGCAAAGACTACAAGCAAACCGGTTTCTGCGGCTTCGGCGACAACTGCAAGTTCCTGCACAGTAGAGAGGACTACAAGCAGTCGTGGGCACTAGACAAGGAGTGGGAAGACGTCACCAAGGGCAAGAAGAACCTGGGCGGGACGGTGGTGGCCAGCGCCGACCGGAAGAACAGGACGGCGGACGACGACGACGACGACGACGACGCAGAGGAGGCGCTGCTGGAGAATATCCCGTTCGTCTGCCTCATCTGCCGGGGACCTTACAAGGCGCCCGTCATCACGCGGTGCGGCCATTACTTCTGCGAGCCGTGTGCGCTGAACCGGTACCGTCGAGATCCGAGCTGCGCGCAGTGCGGCGCGGGCACCAACGGGGTGTTCAACTCCGGGAAGCGGCTACAGAAGCTGTTGGACAAGAAGAAGGAGAGGCTAGCCAAGAGAAGACAGGAAGCCATCGAGAGAGGCGAGGAAGTCAGCAGTGATGAAGGGCAGGGAGCAGAGTAGGGAAGGGCCATGTGGACACGGCACTTGGTGGAAAGTATCGCCGCCAGCGTAGCCGCCAGCCGGCCAGCCTGTCCTGGGAGATGGTTGAGATGGAGCTGGGGTTCTTCAGAGACTGGTTCCCAGTCTCGGCGCTATATGATGGTTATGTAAACAGCATAGAAATACCTAAAGAGCATGACTCCTAAATGGAGGTACCTAGGTATAAAGTCCCGTGAGCTCAACAAGGTGCCTGAGTTGCAATGGGCAGGGACCTCGAGGCAAGCGCCGTCTTTCAAAAGATCACCTCCAAAAGCCACACCGTCTGGTCCGGAGTCCACGCTTGGCATGTATACAAGCCCTTTGATATTTCTCATTCAGGCATAAAGCCTCCATTTCATACAGTGGTAGATTACTATGTACTTGTGTGTTCGGTTCGCTAGGAGATACTGGGATACCCCAGGTATCCACTACTCATAGCCGGGCTTACACAAGCAGGACGGGGCACCCTGCCCGGCAGGGTGCGGCAGCAGCCCCTCATTGCTCCCATGTGATTGATCCTGGCTCGTCATCGGACCCTGGTGAGCAGCTGGGCAGACAGGCCTCTCCCTCTCTTTATCAAGCCGCCAGGCAGCCTCGGGCTTTGATGACCTCCAGTACGAACCAAAGACCGCGGGTTCCTTTTTACTCTACCTAGAATTATCCTTCTCCCTCTTCCCCCACGAACCTAGGTCTGATATCCCAGCTCCTCGCTCGGCACAACCCCTCGTTCCTACCGAACCTCGCAAGGCGAACCCTCCAGCGCCGATCGCGCAACCCATCACCATGAACATCGGCAACCCACTCTATTCCATCGTCAACAAGCTGCGGGACACATACACCCCCGTCAGCAACACCTCAACCTTCCGCAAGACAGGCCAGATCACGCCCGAGGAGTTCCTCGCCGCCGGCGACTACCTCGTCTTCAAGTTCCCCACCTGGTCCTGGGCCGACGCCGAGCCGTCGTCGAAGCGCGTCAGCTACCTGCCCGCCGGGAAGCAGTTCCTCGTCACGCGCAACGTCCCCTGCCACCGCAGGTTAGACGCCGACTTTGCGGGCGATGCGGGGCACGAGGAGGCGCTCGTGAACGACGGCGACGACTTCCGGGGCGAGAAGGGCGGCGATGAGGACGGCTGGCTGAGGACGGGCGGCCTGTCGAGCAGCCAGCCCTTGAAGATCAAGGAGATCAGGACGGTGGACGACGCTGGCAACGTGGGCGACGGGCAGGTCGTGGATGATGATGATGATGATATCCCAGACATGGAGGACGAGGACGACGATGAGGCGATCATTCGGGAGGCGGAAGGCGATGGCCTCAACAGGTATGTCTGCGCTATGGAGGCGCTGGTGCGCGGACGCATGTCCATGGCACTCCCGCTGACCGATGCTTGCCAACAGTGGCCGCCGAACATATACACTCTACATCATGTACTCTCCGTACTACCGCACGCCAAGGCTCTACATGTCCGGCTACCTGCCGAACAGCCAACCGCTCCCACCACACTTGATGATGGAGGATATTGTGGGCGACTACAAGGACAAAACCGTCACGCTCGAGGACTTCCCCTTCTTCGCCAATAACATAAAGATGGCCTCGGTGCACCCCTGCAAGCACGCCCCGGTCATGAAGACGCTGCTTGACCGCGCGGATGCGGCGCTCAAGATACGGCGGGAGAAGCTCAAGGCTGGCACGGCCACGGGCTCTCTGGACAAGGGCATGGAGGGCCTCGTGGATGAGATTAACAAGCTCGACGTGAGTGGCGCCGCCTCTGATGCCGCGGAGAGCAAGGGGAGTGGCGATGAGTGGGAGGAAGTCGGGCACGACCCAGATGACGAGGTTGCCATCCGGGTAGACCAGTACCTGGTAGTGTTCCTCAAGGTATGTACCGCTGCGTCGAAAGGACTTGGACCGAGCCATGGCTCTACATACTGACTCGGCTCAAATACAGTTTATTGCGAGCGTGACACCAGGCATCGAGCACGATTTCACCATGGGCGTCTAGACTAGCAAGCGCGACGTGCTTTTATCTTCTTGGCGTTCAGAGACGGAATCTAGGATTGCGCCGCCACCCACAGCGTGAAGCGCTCAAGGTGAGGGCAACAGGATAGGCGTTCGTATCAAGAGCGTATCTGGTCATGGGAAAGAGCTAGATCTCAATTGAAGTATCACGGACTCCCTTGTGGTTCAACGGTAACCTCCTGTGGGCAGCCTCCTGTGGGATATCGCTGCATGGGACACTAACCGGGCTGCTGCCATATGTGACATGCGTAAGCCGGGAGTACCTAGGTAGGCGCTGTGGTGCATGACGATATGTCTTTTTGTGCAATGTAGTTTTCCACCATCATTCTTACAACTCTTCTGCTTCGTATATGCCACTATGGTATTAGGCGTCTGCCGCCAACCTTCGACTTCATCTCCCGGCGCTGCGGATTTTCCCCATGCGTATAGATTTGTCGTGCCGGCCTATGATCCCACTCGTCCCGAACCACTTCTACTTACGAGTCACCAGAGCTGGTGAGATGGTCATTGCTAAGGGCATTTTCATTTCGGCTCTAAACTTCGATGAAGCAATCTAAACGTTCAGGGGGCCGGTCAACGGCAACCTTAGATCCACGGGGGGGCCCTGTGGGGTTGCGCAATTACGTAGGTATACGTACGTACTGGCACAACCCCGTAGGCCAAGACTCGGGGGAAGGCGCGCCTAAGAGGTCGGTCGCAGCGGCCGGTAGGCGGGCGGCGGGCAGTGCCCAACATTCGCATTATTATACTCTGCTCCAACCAGGAACTAAGCTACGAGCTGACGACGTCCTTCGCCCCCGTCGAGCTTGGCGACACCCTCTAGCTCCTTGCAGCCCTTTCAAAGCTCTTTTTGCATCTCTCCCCTAATTCCCACTTCCTCGGATGATCTACGCCTGCCGGCTGCCCCTATTCGAGACGGAGCGATTCGCAGCGCCCGGCCCGGCTGCTTGAACGACTTCACCACGACACAACGTCCACGACCTCGACAACCACTCTATCTTCACGATGTCTGCCTCGCACGTTAAAACCGAGACCGACTTGGCAATCAGCATCAAGAAAGCCGTTGACCCCAGCGAATCTGCGCCGAAGCGCAAGCATGTGCGTGCCTGTATAGTCTATACCTGGGACCATAAATCGGGGTCAGCCTTCTGGGCCGGCTTGAAAGTGTGCGTCTAAATCCCCGTTGCGGTTCAAGTGGACACAAGGAAACAGCAGGACCGGCAGCCATGACACAGATGGTCGCTAACGGGTCTCTACAGGCAGCCCATTCTCGCCGACGAGGTCCAGACCTTCAAGGCCCTGATTATGGTCCACAAGGTCATCCAAGAAGGCCACCCCAACGTAATCAGAGAAGCCCTGGCGAACCGAGGATGGATAGAAAGTCTCAACAGGGGCATGGGCGGGGAGGGCATGCGTGGATACGGAGCGCTGATCAAGGAATACGTCTACTTCCTGCTCGCAAAACTCTCGTTTCACCAGCAACATCCCCATTTCAACGGGACTTTCGAGTACGAAGAGTACCTCAGCCTGAAGTCGACCAATGATCCGAACGAGGGCTACGAGACCATCACAGACCTCGCGACTCTCCAAGACAAGATAGACCAGTTTCAGAAACTGATCTTCTCCCATTTCCGCAACGTCGGCAGTAACGAGTGCAGGATTTCAGCCCTGGTACCGCTGGTGGCAGAGAGCTATGGTATCTACAAGTTTATCACTAGCATGCTGAGAGCCATGCACTCAATGACCGGTGACGTGGACGTTTTGGAGCCACTTCGTTCCCGTTACGACGCCCAGCACTACCGCCTGGTCAAATTCTACTATGAATGCTCCAACCTCCGCTACCTTACGAGCTTGATCACGATTCCCAAGTTGCCGCAGGACCCACCAAACCTGCTTGCCGAGGACGAGAATGCGCCAAAGCTGCCTGAAAGGCCGAAGCAGGAGATAGAACGGGCACCGACACCGCCACGGCAGCCCAAGAACGAGGAGCCAGACGAGATTTCCGAGTTCTGGAAGAACGAATT
Source organism: Stenocarpella maydis (assembly GCA_002270565.1). Lineage (NCBI taxonomy): Eukaryota > Fungi > Ascomycota > Sordariomycetes > Diaporthales > Diaporthaceae > Stenocarpella > Stenocarpella maydis. The sequence goes on from NQMI01000076.1 coordinate 21,237, forward strand.
GGAGCGTCAAAACCGAGAATACGAAGAACAGCAGCGGGTTCTGGAGGCGCAGCAGCTGTCACAACAGCAGGCTCAGCAGCAGGCCGCACTTCAGGCGCAGCGCGACTTTGAGGAGCAGCAGCGACGGCTAGCGGAGCAACAGCGCCTGCAGCAAGAAGCTCTGATGGCTCAGCAGGCACAGTCTTTTACGCAGGGGCGCCTTGCAGAGCTGGAACAGGAGAATCTGAGGGCAAGAGCCCAGTACGAGCAGGACCAGCTCATGCTGCAGCAGTATGACCAGCGGGTCAAGTCTCTCGAGGGAGAGCTGCAGCAGTTGCAGAACAACTACGGACAGCAAATTTCGAGCAAGGATGACCAGATCCGCGCCCTGCAGGAACAGGTGAACACGTGGCGCACGAAGTACGAGGCGCTGGCGAAGCTGTACTCGCAGCTGCGACATGAGCATCTCGACCTGCTGCAGAAGTTCAAGTCTGTACAGCTCAAGGCGGCGTCGGCTCAAGAAGCCATTGACCGACGGGAGAAGCTCGAACGCGAGATCAAGACCAAGAACCTGGAGTTGGCGGACATGATCCGCGAGAGAGACCGGGCGCTGCATGAGAAGGACAGACTGACAGGGTCCAACAAGGACGAGCTCGAGAAGCTCAAGCGGGAACTGCGTATGGCGCATGACCGCGCGGACAACCTGGAACGGAGCAAGGGCAACGAGCTCTCTACGATGCTGGCCAAGTACAACCGAGAGATGGCAGACCTCGAGGAAGCGCTGCGCAACAAGAATCGTGCCCTCGAGGAGGCGCAGGCCAGTGCCAGAAATGGAAGCTCTGACCTGGAGCAGCTTCTGCGTGACAAGGAGGAGGAGCTCGAGGTCTACAAGGCCGGTATGGACCAGGCGCTGGTCGAGCTCAATGAGCTCAAGGAGAACCAGGGAGACACGGACCAGGTCCTCGATGGGCAGTTGGATGCCCTCATCATGGCCAACCTGGACAAGATTAATGAGATCATCGACTCTGTCCTCCAATCCGGCGTCGCTCGCGTGGATGACGCCACGTACGAGCTTGACTCCACCATGCAGGCTGGTAACCAGAACGCGTCTCCATCGTACGTGCTTTCTCAGATCGAGAAGTCATCGTCTAGCGCGATGGAGTTTGCGACGGCGTTCAACAACTTCATTGCCGATGGACCTAATGCTGCCTACGGCGATCTGATCAAGGCAATCAACGTGTACGCCAGCTCAATCGCCGATGTGTGCAACAACACCAAGGGTCTCACACGCCTCGCCACTGATGAGAAGAAGGGCGAGTCGTTGATCAACGGCGCACGCCAATCTGCACTGGCGACCGTCAAGTTCTTCAGGGGCCTGCAGAGCTTCCGGCTGGAGGGCATGGACCCCATCCAGAAGACCGATGTCGTCATCAACAGCAACAACGATGTGCAAATGAATCTGCAGAAGCTGAACAAGCTGGTCGAGACGTTCGCACCTGGGTTCGGCAAGCTTGCAAACAAGGGTGACCTCGGCGACCTCGTCGAGTCAGAGCTGAGCAAGGCTGCCGATGCCATCGCCGCGGCCGCGGCCCGCCTGACCAAGCTCAAGAACAAGCCTCGGGATGGCTACTCGTCATACGAGCTCAAGGTGCATGATTCCATCCTGGATGCTGCCCTGGCGATCACGGACGCCATCACGCGCTTGATCAAGGCGGCAACAGCAACGCAGGACGAGATCGTACAGGCTGGCCGCGGTTCGTCCTCGCGCACGGCCTTCTACAAGAAGAACAACAGGTGGACAGAGGGTCTCATCTCGGCTGCCAAGGCTGTGGCGACCTCGACGAACCGGCTGATTGAGACGGCCGACGGTGTGCTGTCTGGGCGCAACAGCCCGGAGCAACTCATTGTTGCATCCAACGACGTGGCGGCCTCGACGGCGCAGCTGGTGGCTGCCTCGCGTGTCAAGGCAGGATTCATGAGCAAGTCCCAGGAAAGCCTGGAGCAGGCCAGCAAAGCTGTGGGCGCGGCGTGCCGCAGCCTGGTGCGACAGGTGCAGGCCATGATCAAGGACCGCCAGGGCGAGGAGGAGCAGGTGGACTATGCGAGCCTGGGGGCGCACGAGTTCAAGGTGCGGGAGATGGAGCAGCAGGTAAGCCTCGGTCCAATCGTCGTGATTCTAAGCATGGGTCCTGTGTTGCAGTTACTGACGTGTCTGCCTCCACAGGTCGAGATTCTACAGCTCGAGAACGCTCTGTCAGCTGCGCGGCACCGGCTGGGCGAGATGCGCAAGATTTCATACCAGGAGGAATAAGTTGTGGGGATGGAGAGCCAAGGCACAGGGCAAGGGGGCTTTGTTCTACCTAGAAGTCAGAGTGTGCGTACAGCCGAGACATGAGCATGCTCGTCTTCCACCGAGACCTCGCGTTCCGTGGGGTACATATTGCATGGGCGCAATGCCGTGCTTGTGGCGACTATGAGAGAGATAGATTGAGCGACTGACTGACTGAGGCATGACTCTTCATCGCACGCGTATTAATGATTGATCAGGTTTAGTCTGTATCCTTCACGGGACCCTGATGCTAAGCGTAGTAGAGATGGGCAAGTCAGTGAATCCGTCAGCTACTTCAGACTCTGCGTGTGGCCCGATTGGGCCTTTCCCCTGGGAGGAGCCAGCCCAGTAGTGAGCATGAGATGAAAGACGACGGGGGGCACCCAGGACTCGTTCCGGACGCAGGGGCCTAGCTGTCAGGGTGGCGCGGGCCAAACAAGGGGGACAAAAGGGCGGGAGCCGAGAGAACGGCAGCCCACTCAAAGGGATTCCTGCGTACGGACACATGTGGCGCCTGCATTTCCGCCCGCATAGCCCACAGGTGACGGGGTGAGACACATGAATCCTGGCTGCCCACCGCCGGTCAGATGTGCAGGAGTGCCCATCAGGGACTGCTCGGCCTGTCATCACCATCCTCCTCCTCCTCTATCTATCTCGCCGCCCGCGCCAAGACAGTTCTATTCCCTCCTTCATGGCCTCGTTGCTGGATGGGCTGGCTCAACAAACAAAGCCCCGCGGGTGTACTTGGAAGCGCTGGCGTTGCCGAGCCGACCAGGGTGCCGTGGTGTGCCAAGGGGAGCTGGGCCGTGGCGGGCAGGAGATATGAGTGCCCGGTTAATTGGGTTCTTGGGAGGCCATCTACTCGTCAGATGCGCCGTGATGCGAGTGTTGAGGGCAGGGGAGCAAGGTGTGGGTGTGGGCGTGGGTGTAGAGAGGCCGTCGTGTTGACAAGCCCCTGTCTGGTCTTCTTTCCCATTGGCCGAATCCGGGTGCAAAATATTGATGCCAGCAGTCAGGATCGGGGCTGGGCCCGCTGGCCAAGTTTCCGGTGTGGTGGCTGGCCAGGACGACCCCGCCACAGCTTGATGAGCTTTGCCCCGCTAGCAGGAGGAGACGCGGACCGAGGGGCTGGCTGGCTGGCTCCTGGTGGAAATTGTTTTGGGGAGGGGCCAAAAAAAAAAAAAAAAAAAAAGGGAGGGGCGAGGGCTTCAGGAGGCTTTACAAACTCTCCCACAATGTGGGAAAAAGCTGCGGGGGAGCGGGGTGAAGGAGACTGACTGGCAATCAGGGCAGAGCCGGGCCGAGCAGAGACATGCGCCCCTTCCCCAGCTCAGGCACACGGTTTTTAGAGTTTGTGGGGGTTTCTTGTCGATCCCGGCTGCGGGCCTAGCGTTGCACTGGCTAAGTTGTTAGGGATTCTGCATTTTAGCGCGAAATAGAGTGGTCAGACGGATTAACCAACCAGGAGGGGGGTGGGTTTCGTTTTCCACACACCAGCGGCTCTGCTGCAGACCCCACCAAATCTCGGGCCAAGATCGACGTTCATGCATCACCGGCCGGGGCCCCCTGTCATGTCAGCTCTTGGCGTCCGGCCGGTTTGACGACACTCCATCCTTTGTCTGCACAAGTACGTAGTCCTGACTGCTCACGCGCCCGGCTTGCTTTTGTGCCCGCTGGCTTTGGCACATTAATTGCTTACGGCCCAGGGAACTCATGAGGACAAGAGCCCTTCCAAAGGGCATGGTGGCGGTGTCACAAGAGCACATGGCGATGCGTTCATTTTAAACCGTGAGTCAATTGAATTCCATTCGGTTCAGGGCTGAGAGCTGGTAGTGCCCGAGCTGTGACTCCAGTGCTATGTACCTAAGAATAAATGTGCAGGATGTTCCGCAAGTCTTCTATTATGTGCAGAACTTTTCAATTCATCCCTAAGGTCCGAGTGTTCCACGCCCTGCCGACATGAGCCGCCCTGAGCGACCACTGCCCAGAATCCTCCACTGCCTCCTGAGGAGGCTCATCTCCTGGGTCCACTTGTTGGATTTCGAGGAGCTTGTCCAATTGTGAGACGCTGTCCCAATCATCCATTTCCTGGGTGTCATTTTGACTCTCTAGACAACCACTGTCCAGATCTTCCTCGTCCGCATCCATGTGCCCTCTCCTTTTTCTTTTCTGTTGTTTTTTTGTCGGATGATGGTGGCAGAACGTGCCAATGCAATCCAGATATGCCATTGCTAGCTGACCGTTTGCCACAATGAATGAAAACTGCCCACGTCTGCGACTGTCGAGGACCTATTTTGATCAGCTGAAGCCGACAGAAGACGTCTTGGCTCTCCAATGACTTACCGATATCTAAGCAGCTCACAGTGTTGCCTGGAGGTCCCAATACGGGTCATGAACTTCAAGGTCATCATTTGAGAGGTAAGGCTCTGTCATATGAGCGGTCGACTCGGTGGCTGTAATATCTTGTTAGCACTGTTGAGACAGAAGAGGTTAGGGAACTGACCAGACAGGTGGCCCTGCTGGGAGATTTGTCCACCGATATCATCCCACTGAGGAGGAGCTCCCATTTCGAGGCTCTGTGGATTCTCCAGGACCGGATTGGGATCAAGAGCGCCGTTGTTGGGAACGCTGAGGTGCGCAGTGATGTTGTCAAACCCGTAACCATTGACGGTGTGCTGATTGGGCATGGCGACGAGATCCTCATCGAAGTGAAAGCCATCAAAGTTGTCCATGTGGGTGATTCCACCAGCAAAGGTGCTGTCAGTGGGTGACAAGCCCATGATGAATGGGACAGCGGTAAGGGGGTCGTCCATCGCGTTGAAAAAGTTTGTCTCGAGCTTGCCATTCGGGGCTGTAGGGTCATGACGACAGAAGGCAATGTAGTGCTTCTGGCTCCGTGCCAATTGGTCCAAGAGCTGGACGGGATCCTTGACAGGAAGTCCGCGCTTGAGGACGCGGAACATAAGCTCGACGTCGGTAAGTTCACGAGGCGCCGGGAGTGATGTCGGTGCGGAGCGCTGACGAGCTGTGATCGTTCCCATGTTGTCTCTGACCAGCCAAAAGTTGTAGGCGCGGAACCAGCGGTCAGGCGGAGTCAAACGAGTCTCCTCGATGGCGCCGGCGGTGTACTGCAGAATGTTGTCGTAGCCGCCGCTGTTGTCTCGGATGAAAGTCCAAACTTTCGCGATCAAGGCCCAGGTAGTCTTGTGAGGCTCCTTTGCCCACATCTCACGGATGAATTCGCTTCGCTGGCGTTGGGAGTATGTCTCGAACAGGGCCTGCATGGCGGCTGGTCGATTGTCAGTGAGAGGAAATTATTGAGGTGATGTAAGAAAGAAACCCACAGCGAAACATCATGTAGCCGTTCACACCCTTCTTGGCAGGCTGATCCTGCGCCTTGACGATCTTGTTGGTGGCAAGAGGCTTCTCAACCCTGCCATCCTTGACTCTGCGCTGCTCGTCGATGATGGCTTGGACGTTGGCTCGTCCGCCAAGAATCTGTTTGGTAGCCACATGCATTGCGAGAGAACCGTTGATAGCCTTGAGTGATCAGGTGGGGATAATGTTTTAGAGGTGAGGACTTGGATTGAGCTTGGATTGAGAGATGATTGGAAAGATTGAGAAAGGTCCTTGGAGAGGAAGGGAGGAGATGAAGAAGGGTTTAAATAAGTTGGCCTGATGGAAGAAGGCGGGCAACTCTGGTTTAAATATGAAATACAACAAAGCGAGAAGGGGCTGCAGAATTGCAGCCAATCAGAATATTTCCCTCAGTGAATGAGGTGCCCATTTGGCAGCCAATTAGAATATTTCCCCCAAGGACCAAGAGGGAGGTCAGATAAATTTTCGAAGGGATTGTTCAATTTTTCCTGCCTATTATCTGCAGTCGAGCTACCGACAGTTGCCATTCAACCCCCCATCACAATCAGAATCATAACAAACCACCCACGTCAGCAACCATCACTCACCTCCTACACCCAACTTCTACGCCCGCGCCCTCCATTTTCTCATTCGCAATTGCAAATCTCCACCCGCAAACTCCAAATTCTCAAGATCTTACAGCCCTCAATCGGCGCTGCTCGCCAAGATGGACATCGAGAACCACTTCAAAGTCTATCTCCCCAAAGGTGTCGTTGTTGATTGCAGTAAGGAGGATGCCAAGGCGTACCGCAATGACATTGTGCTGCGAATTGCTGGCAACAAGCACTTCGCCCAGGTCCTCCGACAAATAGGCACTCAGAAGGACCAACGTGTCCTGAGAGTCGCCCGACTGCTGGATCAGCTCAATGGACAGGAGCAGCAACTTATTGACCTGACTGACGAGGTGTTTGACATTTGCGCCAAAGAGAAACTGCGGTATGTTGGCTGCCATCCCCGTCTGGAGCGCCTGATCAAGGACGTGCGCCACGTCGCCGACTTCGTGGACGAGTACGCAAAGAGAATCATCCTCTGGTTGGACTACCACCGTACCCATGACATCGGACTCCGCGACGATTCCAGAGTCTCCCTTGAGGATACCGTCTTGACGCAGCGAAAGATGACTACGGGCCTCGTTTGGTCTGCCGTCATGGCCAGCCCCAGTGGAAAGATTCGACCTCCTGGTCCAGGCAAACTTCCTTACGGTGTAAGAGCTTCATTTACCCGCGGCTACACTGCGATCTCGTTCAACTGACTTGTCTTTAGCCTATCGGTGCTCCGAACCCTGAGCTACAGGAGCCTCGCAAGTACATCGATGGAAAGCCTGTTCCTATTCTGGAGAGAAACTTCTATACCGGTGAGCTGCGACCGATCAATTGGAGATTTGATCCCGACTTTCGGATGCCAAGTCCCTACTGCAAGTTTCTGCGGTTCAATGGCCCGTACTTCAGCCCAACCAAGCCTCACCCGCGGGAGCTGAACACCTTCTTCCTCCCTGGATCCCTAGTTCAGATTATTCACTATTATATGAGAATGTACGACCAGGCCGAGAACAATCTCAGGGCCACAGGCCGTCTGCCTACCCGGACCAAGGAGGAGGAGGAGGAGCATGAGTTCCAGCAAAAGGTATGCCAACTCCTTAGGTGGTTGCAATACGTGCTAATATTCTCAACAGGTTCTCGGAATGCGATTGGCGGCTTCGACTGGCGAGAACTATGATATATTCTCAATCGTGGTAAGTATCAGGGGGTGTCTACTCTGCATAGACCTTGACTAAAGTTTACCAGAACCAACTTGATCACTATGAGACGGTCGAAAACGCCACGCGTCCCTACGTGTGGGTCAAGCCAGGAACGACTGAGAGACAGGTCAACGCCGGTAATGGAACAGGGCAATTCGCACCAGAGGATTTCAACCGGGCAATAATGGTCGAGGCCACCGGCTTGCCTTACGATGTCCCCACAATCGATCATGGCATGTGGGTGGAGATGGAGAGGAAGATTGAGCACCTGGATGCGCCGTGAAGGACTTCCATATCATGGAAGCGAATTTGAGGTGTCTAAAACAGCCTCCACCACCAGAGAGCAGTAGATAGCAAGATTTGGCCGATTGAACGCCTGAATTACTTGACAGACGATAGAGACTGATTCTGAATTGAGAACCTGCCTATTCAATATCGGTGATGGCACCATTGTGGAAGATGAAATGGAAACAGCGTTTCTGCTGATGGATCAAAACACAGGTCTTGAGTGAGCCCCACAACCACCATCTCAAATGTCCCACGCTCACAACTTTCTGCTCTGCCAAACACCCATATTGGTGGAATTGCAAAATTTGGTATTTTCACTCACCTATTAATTCCGCCGCTCTCCGAACTTGTACCTCTCAAAACGCTTACCTCTTCAAGGTGTTCCTTTCCACCCTCGCACCATCCTCACCCTCCTCTTTCCACAAACACACCTCTTCTTACACGTATCTTTCCACTCTTTGCCTTTGTCTCCTCCATACCTTCCCAAACTCAACTATCTAGAGTTTGACTTGTTGCCCTCGACTACATTCTCAGCCTAAACGCCAATCAACCCTTCATCCCCACAGCAGCAAATTTTCACAACTTCAACGCCAGTACAAAATGTCTGTCATGAAGCCCAAGGTCACTGCTGTTCATGATGGCAGCGGTAGAATGGCGCTTTTTATCGACGAAAGCCTGGGACAGGACGCTGTCGTGTCAAGATTTGCGCCGAGATACCAGTAAGCAACATGCAACGAATCTCAAGTTTCATAACCGACTAAGGCTTCCAAAGGCGCATTGGCATCCACGGCGAGCCTGCTTGTGTCTTTTTCGACACCCGTTCGCGCTCTTTCGTCATCATACCCGTCTTCTACAGAGGGGATTTCATAGACAGGCCTCTTCGATACCAACACATCGTCGACCTCGATTGGCTCCCGGGCGCTCGCCCAACTCGTGACGCTCCTGGCCTATATGGCGCTCTTTGGCCGACTGGTTCTTCTGACGCTCCTGGCCCGTCTAGAGCTTCTGGCCCGTCTAGAGCTTCTGGCCCGTCTAGAGCTTCTGGCCCGTCTAGAGCTCCTGACCTGCCTGGCACTCCTGGAGCCGCTGGAGCAGCTGGCTCCGAGGAGATGGACATCGATCAAGAAGCGCAAGCGACCACTGCAAGCCTCAAGAGCGATGAGAAGATCCCTCGCCCCCCCAACGCATGGATCATTTTCCGATCTGAGAAGGCGAAGAAGGTCCGCGAAGAGAACCCCACAATGACCAACGGCGAAGTCTCCAAGGAGGTTTCTCGTCTGTGGCACGCCTCATCGCAGGAGGTCCAGGACTTTTACCGAAGCATGGCCGAGGAGGCAAAGAAGCAGCATCAGCTCAAGTATCCCAACTACCGCTACAAACCGACCAGGAAGTAGGCGCTGAGCCATCGATGTTTCATGGCCATTCTTACTGGCCTCAGAATTGGAGCGGCACGAGAGCCAGCGAGAAGCACAGGGCAAGGGCACTCGCACACCTGAAGCTACGACGTTCTCTGATTTGCCTCCTCCTGGGTTGAGGGCCTATGGCAGCACAACACTTCACTGCAGAAGCCAACAGAAAAAGAAGAAAACAAAAGAAAAAAGAAGAAGAAGAAAAGGTCGGCATTGTGCATTCGGCACGCAAGTCGCACGCTGCGTACATGGGCGCGTGGCAGCACCACGTCTTCACTTAGGAAAAGATCAGGACAGGTCGACTGGAAAAGCCTAAGGTGTACCCAGCTCGAGGTAACGGTTTGGTGACTTGCTCTTAGGTGAGCGAGCGCACGTCTTGGGGTGCCATTGCTCTTAGATGAGGGAGGCGCCATCTCTTCAACCAAGGCAAACCCGAAACGGCAGACCAGACATCACCGGCAACCACGACCAACCATCTCTTGGTATAGACGACGAACAGCAACTCTGGGGGCGGGCTGAGGATGGATCCTCGACAATGCCTGCGAGTCTCGGAGTATCGCGTCGGTGGGGGCGTTGGGAAGGACTCTTTTATTTCACACGGAGGGCATGTTTTCGCCCCTCCCCTCACTTTATTTGGCATGACCCGTTGTAGTGGCATGCAGTCTTGATTTCATTGGCACTGGGAGGGGGTGGAGTTCCACTAATGCATGGGATTCGGAGCACGGCAACCACGTCGGAAAGGAGTTCACCATGGCCACGGAACGACATCCCCCCTCCTCATGATCCCCCAAAGTTTGGAACGCCTCGTCAGTGGCGCGCACAGTTTTTCCTCTTTTTTCTTCCCCCACACGGATTCATTTTGAATTTTCAAGGCATTTCGAGGGGTTCGGCAAGTTCCACTAATGGATTGGAATCGGAGTACGGCGTCGGTGATGGCGTTGGAAAAGTGCCACCATGGAAACGAACAGCACAGAACCCCCCCAGTCATCATCACTCAGAAGCTGGCATGCTTCATCCCCAGGTAGTATCAAATTAAGGAAAAGACCCCGGCCACCAAATCTATATCGTGTGTGCGCAATTTGAGGTCTCATGCGTCTGATCTTGTGTGCCGTAAGCTACATGCGACTACTGACTACTGCTGCTCCTGCTGCTCTGCTCCGCCACGCCCTCCCTGGACTCTGAGCTGCGTGCCCAGATAAATGTGGCACAGCGCCACTGGCTGTTCTTCTCCTTCTGTCCGGACGGCCCCAGCGGCCTCGAGCACACGTAGAACGTGCGGCCGCAGTTGATCCCGGCCTTCTTCACCACGTAGCTGATGCAGGGCTCGCCGTGCTCGCACAGCGGCGCGACCTTCTTCTTTCCCAGAAGCTTCGACCAGGACTCTTTCGACTGTATAGGGTCGAACACTTTCCTGCTGTCCTCCTCGCCTCCATTCACGAGCCCGTCTGCCTCCCCCTCGAGCTCCACCGTGCCATCCGACTGGGGAATGGAGCTCGCAGCCGTTCCAATATCCTCCTCTCCCTGTTCATCCACCACGGGCTTTGGCGTTAGTGTCTTCGGCTTGAAGAAGCCCATCAAGCTGCTCTGCGCCGGGCCGGACTTGCTTGTGTCTTTGCCCGTCGCCGTCTTAACCTTCTTCTGAGGCCGAATTGATACGCTCCGTGCGCCGCGCTTTGGGATAGCCGTTGGCGATGAGGTCTTGCTCGGAGACTCGGAGTTCGTGGTCGTGGTCGTGGTCGTGGTCGTGGTCGTGGTCGGCGAGGCAGTGGGTCGGCTGAGGGTGGTGGATGGGGATGGCGATGGTGGAACACTGGACGTTTGTGTGCTGGGGAGCTCATCAGTGTTTCCGACGGACTCCAAATTGGCGGGAAGGGTCGGAGTCTGTCTGGCTGTCGTTGGAGCGGGCTTCTTTGTAAACATGTCCTTGATACTGCGACGGCGGTCGAACTCATTGAGTAGCTTCGCAGACTGCGGAAGTAGGTCCTTTGTATCCCAGTCCCTGAGCCGCTTGCCCTCCTCGTACATGCCTTTGGGGTTCATGATGTCTGAGAGATGGGCATCCTTGCCATCCTTCCTGACGCAGTCCGCCATGGTTGCGTAGACAGGGCAGTGGTCTGACCCCAGCAAGCCCTCCTGAATATCGGCGTCCTCGAACCAGTCCTTCAAGCCGGCCGTACATAGAATGTAATCAATCCGGCTGCCAAAGTTGCCGGGGCGGGCATTCTTCTTGGTCTCCCAGCAGGTGAACATACCTTGCCGGTCTGGGTGGAAGCAACGGGTAATATCCCACATCACAGGCTCCTCTCGGCCCTCGTCCCTCTCTCCGATAACTGTGCCTTCGAATATGAGCTGATTGAAGAAGCGCCTTGACGGCATGGAGAGGAAATCCTCCATAGCCATGCCTTCCTTTCGCAGACGCTCCGCGCAGCCGGCGGTGTCGATATCTGTCCGTATGATGTTCAGGTCTCCCGCAAGAATCACTTGCTTGCCCATCGCAGCAAGGTTTCGTATTCTAGCATCGAGGGCACCCATGAAGCCCATGCGGAAATCAGTCCTCGTGTCGTCGCGAGTGGCAGGCACGTAGACGCCAATGAGGACAAAGGCAGGAAACTCGAGCACAACACAGCGGCCCTCGGAATCCAGCATCGCCTCGTCTACCAAACCAATAAGCTGGTCCGATCGAGGATAGCCGCCAATTTGTTGATCGGGCGGAAGGTCTCGAAATTTGGTTGTGGACTTTGGGGGACAGAGCACTCCTGTCAGGCCCTCCTCGGCTCGGATGGGACAACACCTCGAGTTTCTCGTGTATATCGCAACTCCAGAATACCCTGGGAGAATTTCAGTAACGGTTTCCGAGAAGAAGACTGATCAATCATGGAACACATGCCTTTCTTGTCTTTGGGCAAGCTGAAGAAGACGTCCCAGCCGGAGACCAGCACCATGTCATCTGTCAGGTCCTTCCGCTGGATCTTTGCCTCTTGCATGATGACAATGTCTGCCTCCAGTATATCGAACATGGCCTAGGGAAAATCAGCATTCAGCATACGTCAAGGGTTCGAGGAAGGAGGGCCTGCCTGGAAAGACCTCTTCTGATTCCATGGTGCATACCCGAACGGGTTCCTGAGACAAAAAGGATAAGCAAATGGTCATCGGGTCTGCGGGCCTCTCTCGATATATGAAGCCCTACGGGCATGTGCGTCCAGCACCGCAGGGCAGTCGCACCATACCTGATGCCGTTCACTGCAACGCCTGGTCAGTCACGGGTCTACTGCCAAGACAAGAAGGCGCGCAAGCTCACCGTTCCAGGTAGTAATGCGTAGACCCATCCTTGCAGCTGTCGAGGTCTCATGTGGCATGAAAGTGCCTAATTGTCTGTCTCGGTCTGGTGTAGTCTCGCCGTGCGAGGGGGTGGCAGTCCTCAGGATGGGCGGACATACCCAACAAGTAAATGGAAAAGGCGGGCAAGAGTCAAGAGTGCAAGAGGGCAAATCAAGAACAGGACTAGACCTTGACCCCCCCAATCCTCACAATTTCACGGCGGCGTCTTCCCAATCTCTCCTTCAGATATTCCTCAGCGCAATTCAAACCCGCGGGCTCGGCTTACGAGTCGCGTTTGCCACTTACAGCAGTGCTCCGTCCAACTGCCTCGCGAACCCCACACGAGGTCACGCTAGAGCCGAGACCCAAGCAGCTGCCAGGAGCTTGGGTGAACCGGGGGCCGCTGACTAAGCACTCTCTTGGTCTCCCAGGTCGCCAGTGGCCTGATTCAAACCTCATCAACCTCCTCCGCCCAGCGAATTGCTAACAAACCCCCCCCCCGGAAAGCAGCAAATCGAAGCCTCTCCACTCCCGCCACAACCCCTATCGTCGAAAAGCCGCCGCGAAAATGCTCCCGCAGCGACAGATCATGCGCGCCGCGCCGCGCTTCCTGCGCTCCCCCGCCGTCCAGCGCCGCTTCATGAGCTCGCCCGCCCCCAAGGCCGGCGAGAACGCCTTCGTCAAGGAGCGCCAGGCCGTCAAGGAGCACGCCGCCGGCACCACTGGTGAGTTCTCCCAGGCGGCCCGAGAGGTTGGGGCATGGGCAGATAGACTGACAGGGTGCTCCGAACAGAACTCTGGAAGAAGATATCCATCTTGTATGACATCACCCTGACTACCCCGGATACATCCCCTCACCACCGAGCCGTGCCCAATTGTGTTGGTCTGCGTTGAGCCGCAGCTTTGAGGTCCGCTGTGGGAGTATGGGATACGCCGCCAGGAGAATGGAAGCAGAAAAGGTGTGCGTCCGCATCCGGGCAACAGCAAAGCACGACAACCAGGAGAGAGAGCCGCCGGGAGAAGCCGGGCCAGCGGAAAGGAAACGGCGACGGGCACACAGGGCGACGGGGGGTCATTTCCCTGCCCCACGCCACCATTATATGTAGAACATGGGAGATTGCTGACCACGTTCGAAACAACAGCGCCTGCATCCCCGCCCTCGCCCTCGCCAGCGCCAACGCCTACTGGCTGTGGACGGAGCACTGGGAGCACTGGTCTCATATGCCGCCCCTGGAGGAGCGCGTCGAGTACCCCTACCAGAACATCCGAACCAAGAACTTCCCCTGGGGAGACGGCGACAAGACCCTCTTGTGAGTTCTCCTCGTCAGCGTCGTCGCCCCTACCTGGCGGCGGTGTTGTGACAGGCCTCGCCTGGCTGGCCTGCATTTCGCTGACCCACCCTTCGCAGCTGGAACGACTCAGTCAACTACCACCACAAGGACAAGACCACCTAGTCTGGACCTGAGTCTATGTCTGATTATGGAGGTGCATCTTGCCAGGGTTGGCATGGCTAGATAGAGAATCGGACAACTGTCACGGACAAATCGACCTGTACATGTTTTCCTAGAGTCACAGCAATCGATCATACCATTCACAAATGATAGGCAGATATGTCTGAAATTGTTGAGTCCAGGAAGCCACATATGAGGCCTCAACCATACTCAGGGGCGTGGGTGCATCCATTTTCCCTGTAGCTTCGGAAATCCCGCGTTGACCATGCTATATATTCCAGCGGCAGTCCGCCCCCCGGAAGCCTACGGTATCGCTCCCTTGGACAATGTTCAACAGCCACGGCGCGGGCCTCTAACCACCTGCGGTCAGTCCCCAAGAACGAGTGAGCCAGGCATGTCTTGATGCCATTGACTGACGCAGTGCTTCCTCGGACAACTAACAACCAGCTCACTCCCGAGCAGCATGGCAAACGCCGCGCAAACATTAGCACCGGTCCGAGCAGGCATGTCCTGTAATCCATGCCATCATCCGCAGCCGCCGGCCGTGTCGTGAACTGAAAGGGCGGTAGGTGTCGGCAACGACTCATGGGCCTGATCCATACGGCGCCCGGGCCATGCCTCAAACCTTGGTTGCTTCGCTCCGTAGCTCGAGGAACCTCGCTGCGAGGTCATTTGAAACCTTCACGTCGCCTCTTACCCTCATGATTGTCGACATCTTCGCCGTCACCTCCAGCTTCTTCTGCAGGTCCTCTATGGCCGCAAAGAAATCGAACGCCCGCCTCAATGCTCCCATAGCCTTGTTGAGATACTCAGTCCTCCTCTTCAAGGGCCCAGGACCGGCACTAGGCGCCGGCACCAGCTTGCCTGCAGTGCCTACGTAAGCATCTGCAAGGCTAGAGTACATGGTCGCAGCCATATAAGACCGGTCGCACTCGAGACACCGTGGTATGATGACGACAAGAAGCTTCTCTGCCGCCTCAAACTCATCGAGGGAGATAAGCACGTCCGCTAGGGTACCGATGGATTGCCACAGCAGATTCATAAGGCGGGCTTTCCACGCAAGGTTGGCAGCGCGCATAGCGACAGAGAAGCCGCGCTGGGGGCGCCCTGCCTTTTGGAACAGCTGGGCCTTCATGAGAAGCAGGCGTGCCCGGATGCCAACGTCCCTGTCCTTGTCGTGGATGTCGGAGATGAGCTGTTCGACCTTGGCGAAGGCGGCTTGGAGGTCGCCACGCCGTACGAGCAGTTCGTAATGCAGCGAGTCGACGACAAAGGCGAGATCAGATTCGAGGTCGTCCGGCTTGGACTGCATGATCTGCGAGAGGAGGTATTCTACCCCATCCAAATCGTTGCGGTGGAGGTCTCTGCGCAGTTTAACAAGTGCGCGCAATTTCTGCCAGTATTTCTTGGCCCTCCATGTCCGAAGGGATTCCTCGTTGATGTTCTCGAGAAGCTGCATCCCCTCGTTGTATTTACCCTTGGTCGCCAGGATGCCTGCCAGGCGACATGTGACCTTCAGTGTGTCGTCCAGCATGGCGTTGGGCGCGTGGCAACGAAGGAAAACCTCACACATCATCTTGGAGAGGAAGGCAACACCTACCCTGTCCCAGATGGCAATGTTCAGCGAGATGTGGGTACCAATCATGATGACGAGGTTCCGTTCGACCAAGATATGTGAGCTGCGAGCGATGTTCTCGAGGGCAGTGGCAACGCTATCGCCGCTGAGCAGACCCTGCTTAGCCTCACTGAGCAAAGCAGAGCTCCAGGTTGACCACATTCCCGTTTCTTTGGCCTTGACCCGGAGGAAGGCGAGTGTCTCCCGGCCAGTGGCACTCATGCTACTCGACTCTAGGTTTTCCACCAGGTGTGGATGCTGGAGGCCGAAGTTGTAGAAGAAATTGAGGGCAAAGTTGAGGCAGTTTTGATCCCGTTTCTCTCGAGCGGTCGCGATTGTCTCCAGCATGGTGGACGCAGCATCCTTATAGCAGCCAAAGTCTGCTTGGAGCACGGCGAGGTTCAACAGTGCGTAATGGTAGTGCTCTCTGTCACTGTCCTGCATGGTGTAGTCAAAGTACCGATGTAGGAAGTCAAAAGACGTGGGGTAGTCGCCTGATTTCCAGGCCTCGAGGAATCTGGCCCTGGTCAGAGCGGTTGGGCAGGCTGATGCGAGGGCCAGTCTCACCTAAGATAATGCGCCATCTTGGGGTTTGTGCGGCTTGCCTCCACGAGGTGAGAAAATTGTGTCTGGATCTGCCGAGGGACTCGAAGGCCATATCCTGGTGGCACCCGTGTTAGATAGCCGCCATGGGGGGAAGGGCGAGACATGCACTTACTCTGCATCTGAGCGACTTGGAACTCGATCAAGCGATCCACGCAGTGAGCGCTGATGGCAACGTCAGAAGAGGTCAAATCACCGTAGGCAACAGACGCGATAGACGCGGCGCCGTCCCCCCATTCTTCGGCGCAGACGTCGAGCACCTTGTCAAAGCGGACAGGGCCTGAGGGGTTACGCCTCGTCCAAGCCGAGGCTGTTGGCTTGCGATATACGACCAGGTCTTTCCACAGATTGGATGCGTCTGAGAACTGCAGCCTGTTGAACTCGAGCTGCGCACGGCGGAGGAACAAGGCCAGAGGGGAGCTGGGCAGCAGGGGTGTTCTACTTGTCTGGACGCCTTGCTCGGGCTCCACCATCTGCTGGACGTCTTCCCTGGTTGCGAGCAGGGCTGACCGGCTGTCAAAAAAGCCATGCAGGGCGTCTAACGAATCGATAGCCCATAGTTTGGAAAGGAAGAGATCCCAGAGCCGACGGCCGGGAAGGCCCACGGCGGCGGAGAAGGGGAGCAGCAGAGATTCAAAGGTCTTGATGGACTTGACGAGGTCGATGCCATCTTGAGCCTTCTGCCAGAGGCCGTGGGGACCTGGCTGGTCTTTGGTTAC
Source organism: Stenocarpella maydis (assembly GCA_002270565.1). NCBI lineage: Eukaryota > Fungi > Ascomycota > Sordariomycetes > Diaporthales > Diaporthaceae > Stenocarpella > Stenocarpella maydis. The sequence goes on from NQMI01000076.1 coordinate 38,103, forward strand.
ATCTGTGCCGGTATGTGAGGCCAGGAAGGACAGGATGGGCATGATGGCACCGCCGGGGACGGCGCCCTCTGTGTAAAGCTCGACAAGGACCAGCAGGCCAATGTCTGAGGGCATGAGGAATCGAGACATGGCGGGCCTTTGAGCATATATGTTTCGCTCAGGACGAGAGAGGCCACGAGACTTGTCGTGGTTTATGGCAAGCCATGAAGTGGCCCCTTCACGACAAACCGCAACGTTGGGCGCTAGGCGGTGTCCTTGCGCGCGTGTGCATTGGTTAATGCTGTGGTAGAAAGTCGCGATGCCAAAACGCGAAGAAATGCGCCAGTTGGAAGTGGCCTACCTGAGCAGGCGCCAGGTGCAGCAGGTGCGTGCAGGGTGCAAGGTAGGTAGGTACAAGTACCGGCCAAAAAGGTGGCGGGCTGCCGGGTACCCTCGTGCCCTGTACCTCGGTGCCTCAGCCGGAGCAACTGTGCTTGATTTTGACTTGCATGGATTCCTAGCCACCCAACCATTTCCTTTCTACTTGTCCACTTTCATCAGTACCACAGCTTCAACCATCACTCGTTCGGTGTCGACCCGCCATTGTCAGAGTCTTCATGTGCTGCCTCTCCCTAGATCACTGCTTGGTATGGTGTCATTTGAATTGCTAGAATACGGAAGACAGCTTAGAAACGAGCCGTCATTATGGGATCCTCCACGTCCTGAGATCCAGAGACAGGACAAGGAACAAGACATCATTAGATTTCCTGGCGCCGATGCTGATCTCGACGGGTTGAAGCTGGCGGATGAGGTGTGAATTGAGGGTGGACGAACGACGAGTAAAAGTGGATTGGGGGAGGCATAAGTAGACAAGCGCCGTCTTTCAACGGCTCCCATCTAGATCACCGCGACTGATCCGGATTCTGAGACGAATCTGCTTACTGCTAGCAAAAGACCAGAGCTTCCAATCTACGTGTTGAGAGTTCCTGGCAGTATATAGAGCCGTCCCGGCACAGGATTCTACGCTTGACTGGTATACGTGGCCCTGGCTGCTTCGCCCTTTGATATTTCTCATGCAGGCATAAAGCCGGCAATTTCATACATACAATGGTTGCTTGTAGGAAATGTTTCGTTCAGCTCGCCGGAGGTATTGTGTAAACAAGGTCCCCGGCTTGAGGTTTCATGGAGATATCAGCCAGGGGCTGGTTTCGAAAGACGCCCCCCTCCCGGCCGAGCAGCAAAATGGCCTGTGACAGGTGAGATGGGGCGGGGCTAAAACACCAAAACAACGACCCCCTCCCCAGGTCGTTGACAGCAGCTCACACAAGGCGTGTGGAGCTTGCCGCCTGGTGTCTTTCTTGTCGGCACACGCAGCTTCTGCGGCAGATGATAGATGAGCAGCCTGACCAGACGGGGCGTATTCTCTCTTTCCTCCCCCTTCTCCTCTCTTCTATCTCAGCTCAAGCCTGGCTGGCGGCCGTTGACTCGCCAGGGTCGATCATCGGCTGCCCTTGCAAAGCTTAGGATAGGAGCTTGCCGCTCGGGGGGTGGCCGGCGGGCTGGGACGGTGGGACGGCGGGACGGTGGGACGGCCTGGGAGTGGCCGGAAACGTCATTGTCGGACAGAGAGCTCCTGATAAGGTTGGCCGTTGTCTCCGCCGTCGAACACGGCGGCTGGTAGATGGCAGACAGCGGGTGCAGACTAGGATAGCTGAGACACATCAAAGAAATCTTGTTGTTCACAGACTCGGACTAGAATGCTCAGTCCGACCACCTGGGGAGGCCCTCTCCGCTGAATGATTCCTCCGCAAATGGACCTGACGTGCTGCTTGCTATGCCGTGGGTCCCATGTTCCAATGCAACCCAAGCCGCAGCAGTTGAATCACTGGTGAGGTGCCCAAGGCAGGTCATGCCAAACCATTCACCCCCACCACGCGCACCAAAACGCCCGACTTGGTATCAGCCACACAGCTCGTGCGCCGGTGAGAGAGTCAGGCACCACCTGGGCGGCCAGCAGAGAATGGCCTAGACTGAGCTAGGTACATACCTACTTCAGTACATACCCAGGGTGCCTGTGTGAGTCCTGCATGTGCAGACTACTACCTAGGTACATGGGCTAACCGCCTGCGGCACTTGCCCAGGTGCATTAGGTATACTACTGTGTAAGTGCACACGAGTACGCAGCACAGGTGCCACCTCCTGGTCTCTCCGTGGTGGCACCTGCACATAGCCGGCCCTCGAGCTGGGGGAGTATATTAGGTATATTAGCAGCCGCAGCAGCAGCAGCAGCACCAGCAGCAGCAGCACCAGCCAGCCAGCCAGCCAGCCAGCCAGCCCAGCCCCTGTACGGTCGATCAGCCGGGTCATCAGTCAGTCGACTCGACCGACGGACAGTGACCGTGAACCACCACCACCACCACCACCACCACCACCAACCCCTCCCCCCCAAACAGCACGGTGCCCAGTCGTCTGATTACACTACTCCGTACATCGACTCGCCCGATCTACACCCCTCCTAGAGTCCTCCTTTGTTCTCCCTCCCTCCTCGTATACCTTCGAAATCCCTAGACCTCGACCGACGATCTCTACATTGTGTATAACCACCCCCCAGGCCTGCCCCCCCCCTTTGCATGGCCGCCGTGTCCATAGACGTTTGCGAATGATTTACGCGCGTGTTGACTTGCATGACCCAGTCCTCCTCCGCGGCTGTTTTGTCTGCCAGCTCGAGGCCGGCCCAGGTCGGCGCCTCACCACAGCCCAGCGCCAATCCTCCCGCCCCATCCATCATCACGCGACATCACAATCGCTCTGTTGAACCTTATCTCTTTCCCTTCCCCCTTGTCCCTCAGCGAACCCCTCAGCTTTCCCACAAGGACAACGCCCACTGCCGCTCGTTGCCTTGTCCCGTCACTCGAGATGCGGCCTCCGAGGATAGCCATTCTCGTCCTCTTCCTCGCCGCCTCCCTCTTCCTCTTCTGCCGCTCTGTCGTCTCCCTGCGCGATGCCAACCAGCCGCCCGCCGCGCCCATGGGCACTCACAGGACCGCAATGCCCTTCCGGTCCTTCCTCTCTTTCACCGCGCCCTTCACCCTCTTCCCGCCAAATGCCGCCATATCCCTTACCGACGACAACAGCACCTTCTTTCCTGCACGACCCGCCGCCTTCGGTCCTCCCCTCCCCGCCAAGGGCCTGAGCGGCCAGCTATGGATCGGCAGCGGTTTCGCCGACGAGAACCTCCCCGACGGCGAGGGCGAAGGCGAACTGGGCTGCAGTGACCTGCCGGGCTACGGCGATGGGACAGCCATCATAGGTCTCAAGGGCTCCACCGTCGGCTTGAGCGCAAACGCAAAGGCCGTTGCCGCTGCTGCGAAGGCCGACAAGCTAAAGAGGTCCAACCTGCCCAAGGGTCCTGCTGTTGACCCTGCGGTGGTCGCCGACATAAAGGAGAAGGACAGCGACGGCCCTGTCGACGATGGCACCGACGACTACCTACATCAGACGCTTGCATCCAAGACCCCCGGCTACGAGATGACCACGGTGACGTCAAGCCACGCCGACATACAGTCCATCCAGGAGACGGCAGAGATCACAGGAAAGGTGGTTCTGCTCAGCCGCGGGGGATGTGGCTTCCTGGAAAAGGTCAAGTGGGCCCAGCGGCGAGGCGCTATTGGTGTCATTGTCGGCGACAACCAGAAGGGCAGCCCGCTCATCCAGATGTTCGCACGAGGTGACACCTCCAACGTCACCATCCCCTCCATCTTCACCTCTCGAACGACAGCCCACCTCCTCTCGTCTCTGATGCAGCCCGGGAGCTTCATCGAGGACATGTTTGACGAGAATGGCAACCCCGTGCTCAAGGTGCAGCAGTCGGACAAGGTGCGGAAGAACAAGGCTAAGGCCCAGACCACCGCTGCCGAAGAAGCAGCCAAACCTGTGGCTGAGCCCAAGTCGGCAAGGTCCAAGGTGACAAGGAAGGAGTCCTCGAGCGGTGCGCACAGTCCACTCCCCAGAGGCCAACGGTCGAAGAGCTGGATGGCACGCTTGTTCGGAGGTGACAGCGGGCCCAAGGCCGCAGCGGAGCAGAGCCGGCCCCCAAGCAGCGGCCAACATGACTGGGTCCTTGTCGATGACTGGAGCGACGAGAAGGACAAGGTGATTCGCAGCAGCTTGGAGAAGGCCTCGAAGAAGGACAAGGCCGCGCCAGCCCCGACAAATAAGGTCTCAGGAGATGGATTTCAGATCGGCGTGCAGGACTGGCGTGACCCGGACCTCGTGGATGTTTCCGGGACGGGGGCAGACAAGAGTGCTGCCAAGGGCAAGGACGTGGGCGGGGAGTCGCAAGGTACTGCGAGCTCCGGAAAGGCATCAGACAAGAAGTCCGCATCGTCGAAGGACGCGAACGGACCAAAGGGGGGCAGTATCACACCTGGAAGCGGCCAGTATGCCCCCGCTTCTTCGTCCAAAGACAGACAGTCCCCATCCTCCAGGGCAGGGAAACACCAAGGCAGCTCATCGGGCTTGATGTCCAAGCTCTTTGGCGACGCCGATGGGGCGGACGCCACTCAGGCAGACCCGCCACCAAAGCCGATCAATACGCCCCTCACCAAGGAACCCACAACCAAGGAAACTGTCCATGAGGGTTTGTGGGTAACCATCACGCCTACCGGCAGCACTGCGCCTTTCTTCGATACGCTCCTGATATTGGTTGTCAGCCCGCTGATCACCTTGACGGTCGTGTACGCTCTCCTCATCCTGCGGGCTAAGATCCGGAGGCGGAGGTGGCGCGCTCCCAAATCTGTGGTTGAGCGCCTACCTGTCCGTACATATCACACCGTCGCATCGACCACACCCAGCCAGACCCCACGGCTGCCATCACCCACAAGCTCTTCACCGACAACACCTCTGCTGCAGAGCTCGTCTCGCCCCAGACCGCGCTCAAGGACCACTACTGGTGTTCCAGAAGCTGACGATATGTTGCGAGTTGACTCCCCACTGCAACAGCAATCAGGGTCTCCGCCACGCGCCTCACCGCGCGAGAAGGAGAGCCAGTGGAAGAAGTACATGGGTCGGCAGGTGGAATGCGTAGTCTGCTTGGAAGAATATGTCGATGGTGTCAGCCGTGTCATGAGCCTGCCATGCGGTCATGAGTTCCACGCTGAGTGCATGTAAGTCCACGGCCAACCTCAGGTGTGCTCCAGGAACATGTCGCTAATCAGGTTATCTATAGTACCCCTTGGTTGACAACTCGACGGCGCACATGTCCCATTTGCAAAGGCGACGTCGTTCGATCTCTCGCACGCGGGTCGCCATCTAGCCCCAGATACGAAGCATATCACGACGACAGCGACGAGGAGGACGACGCTGAACCAGAGGCTTCAGGCTCGGGGAGACGATCACCAGGTGTCCAGGATGCGGATGTCGAAGAGGGCATGTTGTCACCAACTCCCCTCACCATCTCTCGTAGGTCCGGAAGAGCAGACGGCTGGCTTAGCTTGCTGTCCAGCAGCTTTGGTACAAATACTTCTTCTGCATCATCCTCGCGGTCTTGGGTGCCAGACGAGGACCGTGACCGATGAGGCCCAAATCACCTGTCGCCAAACTCTGATTTTGCGCTTTGAGCACATGCATATTTGTTTCACCTGGGACGGGCAGCCTTTTACAACTCGATACCCACACACTCGCTAAGATACCACAGGCAACAGCCTTGATTTCCCTCATATTCTTCACCTTCCCTGTCTCTACACCATCGTGTCGTTTGGCGTTGTGTTACTGCCTTGTTTTACTCATCATCACACATGTTTTCGGGGTCACGGCGCAGGAGGAAATGGACATGGCACGGAAGGAGCATGGGCAAAGGAAGGCACGCATTCCGCACTTCCGTACAGGGCTCAGGATCCTTCGCCGCTTGGAGTGGCATGTTTGCGCTTAGATATATCACTTGGGCTTAGACGCACGCAGCACAGCGAAACGGAGTGCTTCATCCCGCATTCATATCTTACTATGAAAGAAAGGAGTGGGCAACGAGGCTCGCGATGGCCTCAGCAACAGCCCCCAGGAAGAACCGGGGCAGTGGTCATAATCCCGCTCATGGTTGCGCTTTTATGTGGCGGATGGACCATCAGGATGGATGGGGCGGAGTTGACTGGACTGTATTGGAAATATTACTTACACCGTTTCAGGAGCCCCTAAAATGTTGATGCTCATCCGCATGACCGCTTTGTCTACCTGCTCCTCGCAAATCCTCCTACGCCGACCCTCCATCTCCTCCCTCCCCTCCCTGCGACCTCAGTTGTAAGCACATTGAGATAGGCCATGTTCCTGAACCCCTCCTTCCGCCTGCCTCAGTACCCCGAAGCCAGCTGGATCTCCGAGCTGTTGTCGCGGAATACCGCGGTGTCGACGCCCTACCCAACGTCGCACGAGTGTCCCGGCAGACCAAGCCCGTGTCCTCGATGCTAGGGCCGCCGCCATCATCAAATAAGAACGCTGCCCTGGCTGCCCTTGCGCCTCCGTCACTGGGCGAGTTTGGCGGAGGAGCCGGGGCGGGAGACGGCGAGGGAGGCCGGGAGTTGGAGTCGCAGCAGGACATCTCGCCGGGTTTTATTGATGCCCGTTCCATATCGTGTTTGTTTTGGTTTGGTTTACCCAGGCTGGGTTTTGGCGAGGGCGCCTCGGACTTGGGTTTTCTTTTTATTGGTGTGCGTGATAGGCCGAGGGGGGGGGGAAGGATGAATAAAGGTTAGGATGGGGGCGTGCTTTCTCAAGAGCATTCCAGGCAGGTCAAGGTTCCCGAGGAATTGCCCTGCGGCCCCTGTACTTCACTGTATATATATATATATGTATATATATACACACACACCGGGTGCGCCTCATGACTGCCTCACATCTTTACAGTTCCTGACGCGCGCGCAAAGCGGGACGGCCAAGATCCCGTGTCCCCCTTCTTTTGCAAAGTTCCCTGCGCAGGGCCGGGCGGCTCAGCGTTGATCTATCCGAGGCAAGGGATGAGCACCAATGCATGATTCACTAATTCGTGGGGCTGGACGGGGGCGGAGGGAATATCTCCAGATGGAGGCCACCTGGAAGGGAGAAAGCAAGGCAGATGATAGGCGTGCTTGGGAGAGGGACTGCCTCCAGGTTGTAACCAGCCGACCCTCATGCCGAGAGACAAGGTTGAGAGATAATGTTGATGATAGGGCATGTGTGGAGTAGGAATCGAGTGGCACACGCCAACTCCTAGGACACTTCCTCAAACAGCCCCCAAAATTCGATTCTAGGGCTACGAATTTGACCGTGACCGTGCGTTTTGCGTGTTGCGCTGCACAACGCAACCAGTACAGCATAAATTCCGCCCGTCCAGTACTACAGCATATAGGTGGAGACATGGAGCCGTCGTGCTATATCAAAGTGACGTCCGATGAGGAATGCCATGGATACATATAGGTAATGTGTAATCTTAAGGAGGTCGCGGCGGCGACCGTCTTCCAATAGCCACAATCCTTTTGGTTTTGGTATCAAATACAAGACACCACGACGGCGCCAAGGAAGCTAAGAAAGCTATTCAATAATCTGCAAAGCCTACCACGTCGCTCCTTGATTTTCACACATGAAGACAGACCGTGACTGTCAAAGAACAAGAACGCAGCACTAAATGTGTTAACATGGAGCCTTTTACTAATCTGTAGACCTCAGTGTCAGCAGCCAAGAACCCACAGCTTTCGTGACAAGGCACACCATGCTTCAGATCAGATGCCAAGGTTCCTGCTCTTCACTGCGGACTCTGTTGCTGTTATAAGAACCATGCTCTCGAGTGCAGCGCTCTCGTCGCACCGCTATCCCATGTTCTCAAACCGGTTACTGAGGTCATTGAACTCACGTTGGCGAAGGTCAGACGCGGCGTCAAACACATTCTATGTGGGCATCGCGTTGCTCGGCCCTGCCTCGGATAGAGTACTGTCAACGATGCCACCGTTGGAAACAGAAAGCCGGCCCTGCGATTCGAAACCGCCGAGAGACTCGCGGGGAGCGGCGCCGGCGAGTCCTTCCTGTGCCAGCATCGGAGCCGTGGGCGCCCCTCCTCCAATAGGGTCCTCCGGTTGCATTTGAGCCTCTTGAAGGGCCCGGAGGTTAGCGCCATCGATAGCATCCGCGGCGACGCGCTGGTAATCTTGCGGCGCGGGAGCCTCATCAGCAGCTTGGCTCTGATGCATCACAGGGTCGTAAAGCGTATTGCGCGGTGGGCCCTGGTCGGGGTCATTATCTGCTTCTTTGCGGTCGGGGTTCCTTCCAGCAGCTATGACCATTTCCTTCTCCTTCCGGCCTAATACAACGAGGTCAAACCCAGGGGGGAGATGGGAATCGGTCCTTGCGTTGCCCGAGTTAGTACCACACGGTCATGGATGGAGCGCGGCGACAGCCACTTACTTCAAGATGTCCACCTTGACGAGGCGAGCTTTGTCACGCAGGCCTTGCTGGTCACGCTCTGGGACATTGAACGGAATGTGTTCTTCCCTGATGGCCCTCTCGATCGTGCTCCATTTCGCTTTGTACACATTCACCGCTCGCACGAGTTGCTGAGTATCATGCGCCGTCCAGGGCTTCCTCTGCTTAGGCTGCGACGGCTTTCGATTGGCCTTGGAGATGAGTTGAGAGGCGCGCGACATGGCAACCACATCGATGAGCCCAGATATGGGCTCAGGCATTGCCGAAGAGGGAGGGACTGCGCCGCCTGGGTTTTGCCGAGGGGGAGGAGGAGGAGGGGGCGGCATGGCAGAGGCATCAGCCGCCCGGGCTCGTTTGCTCGCGGCATCTTCCTCAGGGCCGCTCTTTCGTCCTCGCTTACGAACTCGCCTTGTAGCGTCGGCGGCGGCGGCTGCATACATAGAGCCTTCGTTGCCTCTGATTGCGGCTTGGCTAAGATCACGGGCCCTTTGGGCAGCGAAATTGTCAGTGCTGGTCAAGCTGAAATTGGCGGACGAGGGCGCTGGAGATGCAGGGTTTCCTGAGAGGTCTAAGGGTGGCTCTCCGCTGGAGGCATCCCTCATGTGATGACGCATGCGTTCAATTCCGGCACGGGAGAATCTCAAGGCAAAGAGTCAGTCTCGCTGGAAACCAACCCAAAGACGTGTGGAAGGTGGGTGATGCCATGGGACAAGCGAACTCACTTTATGTGCGCAGCTCTCATGTCCTGCTGCAATTGATCGTTGACAGAGTAGGGTCCGTCACCATTCAAGGCCGGTGGATGAATGGGCACGCTGATCCTGGCCTCGGACGACCTGACCCAGTCCTTGAGTTGGTCCAAGAAGTGTTGGAACGGGTAGTCTTGTTCTAGTTTGCTGATGATGGAATTTGTGTCCATTTCTGGGATCATTGCACGGAAGCCTTCAATGGTATCGCGGTATTTCTCGGCGTTGTCACCGGAGGTGTCGAACCCAGCAAATGGTCTGAGGGATGCCCCTTCAATGGATTTGCTGATGGAGTCGTCACCCACGCCGTCGATGTTGACATTGAGAAAGACTTGAGCAAAGAGGCGGAGAGGAGCGGCGTTCTGCACCCCGCGTAGGGTCTCTATGTAACGCTGTGTGCGTATGTGGAAAGCTTGTTCCAGTGTAGCACTGTCGGGTACGGAGGCATGCAAGCCTTTACTGCCCCCAGGCACGAAGGCAACGGGAAAGTGGCCATCGATCGTCTCAAGGCGTGGCAGGCGCTCGAGGACCATAGCCGGGTCGTCTTCCAATTCCTGAATGCTGCTCAGCAGTTTGGCGAGGTTGGCGGTCGCGACGGCCTTGGTCAATCTTGACCAGAGGGGTGACTCTTCAGCCTTTGTCTTCTCCGAGACGACGCCTATGTGGATGAAGCGGTCAGACGGGTCGTTGTAGATCCTGTAGTAACTGTCAAATATGCCCTTGTGGGTTTGGAGCTCGGCCTTCCAGGGCTCGTCCCTCTCGGGGCCCTCAAGGGCGAGGTGGGTCAACATGTCCGTGGAGGCGGAGTGAAGCCTGTCGACGAACTTGTTCATCAAGTTGACGCTGGCATCTCTGGTCCTGGGGGTAAGAAGAGGAGCACCGGCAACAGGGTAGTCATATGTGACAACTGGGGTCACGCGTTGCGGCGTGTAGGGATCTAGACATAGTTAGCAAGAGAGCATGGGACGGAAAGTGCATAGGAGCTCGTGTTCACCTATCGCATCAGGCTGGGCTGGTGGCAAGGAGGAGGGTGCCGTAGAGCTGGGTGCAGACTGTACGCTGGGTGGCATGGTGGTGCGAGAGACACGACGCGTTGCTCTGCGAGCGTATTGCTCACCTGGCCTGGTGGACCTGGGAGAAGGCACGGCGTCATCACGGGCGGTGTTGGCATTACCATTATTACCAGAAGTATTTAGAGATGCATCAGCATCAAGCTTGACGTCACTGTCATCACCCACGGCAGCGGCGGCAGCGGCGGCAGCAGCAGCAGCAGCAGCAGTAGTGATGAGGGGCTCTGGCTCAGACGGAGACGCAGACGCAGATGCAGATGCAGGCTCTTCGGTGGTAGGCTGGCCGGCGGCTTGTTGTGCCTGAGCAGCAAGACGCGTGCTCTGTCTGCCGGGAGCTGCGGAGCTGGCGGCAGCTGGACGCCCTCCCCTCGTCCTTGGAGCCATGGTGCCAATTGGGCCCCCCCCCAAAAACCACCGTGGAACGTGGTGATGAGAGGCGAATATCGCGGATGAGATGGATGGTATGGTCTCGATGTTGTATCTGGCCGCGGCGAGGGTTAAGGCACAACGGTCGAGAAGGGAGAAAGAGAGGGATAGGGGTTTTCAGGGTTTGAGGAGAGGAGTGTGTGGGAGTGCAAGTGAGAGAGGGAGGGAGAGGAAAGAGTTGGGAACGACCCCAGGTTTGGCCCGCTAAAATTTGGCTGCAGGGATGTGCCAGGCTTGCCAGGCGTGCAAACTTAATACCCTAGGTACCTAGTCTCCAACTCCAACAGTCGCGTCCCGTTGGCGTTGGCTTTGGCGTCTGAGTGAATCACAGACGTGTGATCGAGCGACAAGGCACTTTACTGAAGTAGGTGTATGTACTGCGCCTTTTATCACTGGCCACAGGGTCAGCTGCAACGATATCAAGGCATTTAGGTGGGCAGTCAGGCTACCTGCTCAGAAGAAGTCTATGATGAAAGAGGAATATGCTGTACAACAGAGAACACACCCCAATCAAGTGCTTGGTTTTTCTTCTTCTTCTTCTCTCGGCGCTGCACCAGAGTTTGGTTCCGTACACATACATGTATCACAGTAGTGGTGGAGCCAAGCATTAGCCAAGACTTTAACTCTCGCAAGGCCCCCGTGGGGCTATATCCAGTGTATTGCCAGAGATGATTCAGAGTCTGGCTACCCATCGAGGAACCTTTTTGAGTGATGGCATTTCGTCAACGGTATTTCGTGCCAGTCAGCCCAGTCTGGCCTTGCCCCCTATTTACATGCAGGGCCCGCCAAGGCAGAAGGGCTGGGAGGCCATGTTGCTGTATGCAGATCTGTACACTACCGTTACGTAGATCCTTGGCCTCAGTAATAGTGCATTGCCCACCACTCTGCTTGTACTACCTATATCTGGACTTGTGCACGGCACAGCCACGGGGCCAGGATAATCGTCGCCCTTCCAAGAAAGAGAGAGAGAGAGAGAGAGAGAGAAAAGGGTTATCGCTTCCATTCCATTCCCATTTTATCAGCCCTGTCTTTACCTCTGAACTCCTCATAGCATTCTCCATCGGCTGTCTGGCTTGTGTGGCCCAGGTAGCTGCCCGACCTGACCCTCGAGAGGCCAAGTGGGCTTCTATCGCGCGTGTCACAGATTCGTCCCGACTCGACATCCATCCTCCCTCCCCCCCTCCTCGTCGAACCAAGCAACGAAATACAGCCTAAATATCACCTGCCTCTTGGACGCTTGCCTGCCACGCCTGCTACATTCAAAATGAGGATACGACACCGACGGGCGCCTCTGGGCATTCTGCTCCTGTCCTCTCTTGCCGCCACCGGCGCCTTGGCCTCGTCTTTGGACTCGGTGTCTCTCAACCCAGCCACGGGATCATCATCATCATCATCATCATCATCATCAAAGATAGGGACCAAGGATGCGCCTGTGGACGGAAAGGACGGAAGACCTCATGAAGGACCTTTCGTCGAGGTCGAGCACCTGACCCCCGGCAGCGACCTGAAGAACCTGCCGCCCCTCGAAGGCCGCCCTGTCGATCCTACCATCGTCGACGGTGTCAAGATCCCGCAGACCAACGACGGCGTTATGAACGATCCGGATCGGTCGCAGGCAAAAGAGGGCACTACTGGCACATCAGGCGGCGTGAGCGAGAAGGACCAGGTACGCAAGGCTAAGGAGGGCGCCACTGGGGAGAAGGCAGAGAACAAGCCCGAGTCGCCAAAAGAGGCGCCTCCACTGCCACATAGCGAGCAGGAGAAGATCCTGAGCAAGGAGGATGCCACCAAGGACAAGAGCAAGCCAGACGGCAAGACAGACGACTTTCCCGGCCTCGGGGTGCGTGTCACCTGGGCTGACCCTTACTGACGGACCCAGCCGTACTGACGACTACCTCTTCTAGAAACCTTCGGGTCTCCCTGGCAAGACCTCTGAAGGAGCCCTTCCCCTACCCGACTCCGCGAACAAGAACCACCTCGATGTCTCCCCCTCGACGGGCAAGTCCTCGGGCAAGTTGCCCATCAGTGAACCCGACAGCATAATCCAGCCCTTCCACTCCTTTATCCTCTCGTACACAATGATCCTCGTCTCCGAGATAGGCGACAAGACCTTCCTCGTCGCCGCACTCATGGCCATGAAGCACGACCGCTTGGTTGTCTTCTCCGCCGCCTTTAGCGCTCTGATCACCATGACCGTCCTCTCCGCCGTTCTGGGCCACGCCGTGCCCACACTCATCCCTAAGAAGGTGACCAGCTTCCTGGCTGCGGCGCTGTTCCTCGTCTTCGGCGCGCGCATGCTCAAGGAGGGGCTGGCCATGAGCCCGGACGAGGGCGTGACGGCCGAGATGGCAGAGGTGGAGCTCGAGCTCGAGGAGAAGGAGACCCTGGCGCGCAAGGCCGGCCGGAGGCGGTCCTCCATCTCACCCTACGCGCTCGAGATGGGTCTGAACAGGACGCACACCCGCAAGTCCCGCTCCCAGTCGCGGTTCCCCACGCCGCCTCGCAGCCCGTCCGCCTCGCCCGAAAGGAGCCCAAGCCCGCGGCGCGGCGCCATCGGGGCCGTTTTCGACGGTGCCAGCAACCTCTTCTCGCTGCTCCTGAGCCCCGCGTGGGTCCAGACATTTGTCATGACGTTCCTTGGCGAATGGGGCGACCGGAGCCAGATCGCGACGATCGCCATGGCGGCCGGACAGGACTATTGGTGGGTCACGCTGGGGGCCGTTCTGGGTCATGCATGCTGTACTGGTGTCGCGGTCATTGGTGGCCGCGCAATCGCTGGCAAGGTTTCTCTGAGAGTCGTGACAGTGGGAGGAAGCGTGGCATTCTTGGTAAGTTCCTCCCGTCGGACCGTCCCGGGCATATTTTTTACCCTCCCACCACGCAGTGTACTAACTCGGCCCCAGATATTCGGCGTCATTTACTTGATCGAAGCTTTGTGGGCCTAGGATGCGCATACCAGTAGCAAGGCCTTTATGTTCAAACTTACCTGCGTTATAATATGGCGGCCGGCATACCCTGCCACTGGCTGATATTCTCTGTGCTGTAAATCAGCTTGCGATGTAGCGTTTGCAGGTTCCGGAGCACCTAGGTATACGGGCAAGGGAATTGCATTGGGCGGAGTCGGGAATCAGTCGGGAGGAAAAGAGAGAACAGCGTTGGCAGCGGTATCTAAAATCGGGTTTATATATTACTCTCCTATTATGACATAGGGCACCTAGCCGATTAATGAGGCTGTGTTTGATTATGGCCTCGGTCACCAATTTCCAGTCTTGATTTTAGATGACATGGGCGGCATACTGCACACCCATAAAACTGCAGTAACGAGGGGGTGATTAGGTGGGTGTCGGTATTTGGGTAAATGCGGGCCCGGAGGCCATTCATTCTACCCAAGTCCCGGAACAGCCAACTTACATGCAGTGTGCTTGTTGTTGCATGTGATATTTTGAAATTCGTTCATGTCTCTTATAGCGTCCAATCCAATGCAGCCTCTTCCTTCCAACGGCAACATGCCACCCGTGCCCGTCAAGCTGCAGCTGCGGCCCCCCTACCCCCGGGATATCCGCCCCGGTGCTCGATGTCACGAACATAACATAGTATAGAGAGACCCTCGGATGGCCACGGAAAACAGGACCTCCCCAACACCGAGGCCATTGGAACGGCCCCGAGGCTCACACAGGAGAAAGAAGCCACGACCGGATCACCGAGTCCCCCATCTGGGCCCGTGTCTGTGCACACAAGGCAAGCAGCAGCTAAACCCCCCAATCGGGATTCCGTTCTAACGAGACAGACACACAAGCGCAAGGTTGGGCCCATAGACAGGATGATCTCTGGCTTTAGTTGTGTGAGGACATGTGCCGCCAACGCTGGAGTGCTGTTTCACCAGCGGATATAGCGCTGAATATCCATTGCGACCTCTCGGGAGGGAGCCAGCCCATGCCTTGTCGCTCCCTCTCTACACGTCCCAAGTGCGACACCGTAGCGGGCAATTGTACGACAGTAAGCTGTCAGCAGATGGTGGGCATCTAGTCCCACTTACAACAACAAGTACTTAGACGCCGGCGTTCTCGATCCAAGCTCGAACCCCGCGCTGCCCCTTTCCCCGCTTATTAACTGCTGGTTGATGCTCACCCCGAGCTCCGGTGTCTCCTTTCCAGCCCTCCAGAAATCCTCTTCCTGTTTTTTAATTTGTCATCTGACACAGAGCCGTCTGTCTGTCTGTCTGTCTCGTGACGAGGATACATACTACACACACGCACTCGCACGCACGCACACACACACACACACACGCACGCACACACACACATACTACTCCAGACCGGAAAACATGTCTGAGCTCTGGTCCAAGCCAGCAGAGCCCTCGTCGGCCCTCTGGGCCAAGCCCTCCTCCCCACCCGATTCCCAGACTCACAACCCATCGGCTACGCCTCTGTCCGAGGCCCAGACTAGGATCCGCCACCCAGGAAGGCGGTTTGCGTGAGTGATGATGTTCATTTGTGACTGGGAGTTGTGGTGTCTGGTTCAGGCTCTTCTCTCGGGTTGCTTTTGGGGAGGAACGCTCCCTTTTCAGATGACATGTGATCCCTGAGACAAGCTCCGGCCAACCCCGCCAACGACTTGGCTTGCTGATACCGGACCCCGCAACGCAGGCAAATCGTCAAGTTGAAGCCACAGTACTACGAGAAATACAAGGAGGTGCACGCGGCCGTCTGGCCCGAGGTGCTGAAGCAGATCAAGGCTTGCAACATTGTCGACTGTAGGTTCTCGTTACCCATCGCCATCTGCCCCCGCGGGAGCTGCTCCTGATGGACATGCCGGGGCCCGAGTCATCCGGGGGGAGGGTGGGGGCCGTGGGAAAGCAACCCGGCTCACCCCCGTGTTGCTGGTTCCTCGCCTGCAGGCCGTCCGCGACCTCATGGTGTCCCGAACGAGGAAGGGCCAGGATAAAAGGCTGACAGCGTGGCGCCAGATTCCATCTTTCACGACTCGGGTTCAAACATACTCTTTGCAACCTTCAAATACGTAGGGTATGACTATGCCGGGGACATGGAGAGGATGAGGGAAAACCCCAAGGTGCGGGAGTGGTGGAAGATGACAGACGAGTTCCAGGAGTCACTGGTGCCCGGGGCCAAGAGCAGCGAGGACGGCGAGCCGTCGTGGTGGAAACCCATCGAGGAGGTGTTTTACCAGGCTTAGTTGGGTGGTGCTTTACCTGCTTGCCGTTGTCACCTTTCTCCGTTCGTGCCGACCTGTTTCCGGGAAGGGGCTGGCTTAATCGGCGTGTGGGTATATCGCCTCTGTGGTCCTTGTTGCCCGGTATGAGATGAACAGGTAGAAGGGAGCCTCTGTCGGACCCCAGGCTTAGGTAATAGACGGTCCAAGACCTTCCAACTTCTGAGGCCATTTTGTATGGGTGTCACACCCGCCGGCAGCTCGCGATGTCGCCGTGCTGTCCTCCAGCATCCGCAGCCCGAGGCCAAGCAGATGCTTCGCATGGCAATGCAGCATCAACATAGCCGTCTAGGAGGCAGCCGTGTACCACAGAAACGCATCAGGCTTTGAGGCTTCCAAAAAGCCCTCCGAAGACGGACCCTCCGCCCCCGTCACCCCCGCCTCCCCTCCCGCCGTGGCGCCTGGCCTCAGTCCGAATCCACTCCTCGAGGAACCTGCGGTCCTTTAACCGATTGCCGTCCACGACCTTGGTCTCTCCCTGGGCCTCCCCGGCGTCGAAGCTCAACAGGGTGGGCACGGAGGTGATGATATAAGTGAGGCCTAGTCCAGCGGCCATGACGTCCGGTGCGTCAAACTCGACCTCGCAATAACCGACTCCCCCCTCGGCCTCCCCCACGCCTGATTCCACAAGCGACTTGATCAAAGGGGAGACCTGATGGCAGGTGGAACACCAGCTCGTACCCCACAGGGTGAGGAGAGGCCTGCGGGAGCTGGAGGAGGCGGCGAGGTAGGTCCTGAACTGGTCCTCGTTGCGGACGCTGTAGCACGTGAGCAAATGTTGTCCCCAGACGTGAGATGCGGCCATGGGTGAATGCGCGGCAGGTATTTGCCCGAGGTAGGCGGAGCCAGACACGGACGCCGAGACGTAACATGACTGGCCGGTCTCCATCAGAGCAGCTGGGAGCGACTCACGACGAGTAGACCCTGTTCTTGGCCTGCTGCCGGCACGGCGTGGATGAGAAGCAGGCACCGAGTGCGGATGTCGAGGCTATCTTGGATTTTGACTTCAGAGTAGCCCGGGGCAGGGCGCTGGGGCTCGTGAGTGGCCGCACGGCGGCTCGTGCCACGGATGTTGTTTTGACGTGCATCGTCAAGTCTGTCTGCCTATGCTGCGAGTGGGCGCGCTCTTATTAAGATGCGGTTGGAGGTTGAGGAGCGGTCAATGCTGATTGTAGTCTCCGCGGGGGGGGGGGGTTGGGTGACGTAGTTGGCCAGGGGAGCGTCCCTCGCTTGGCTGGCTGGCTGGCTGGCCGCCCAGAGGTAGGGGTTACCAAGAACTAGCTAGAAACAAGGAGGGGATGGAAGAGCTGGGTGGAAACCCAGTGGCATGCATGTGTTGGCAAAGTCTCGCAGCAAAGGCCCTCTGTGTGCAAGAAGGTGGGGGCAATGGGGAAGCACGTAGACATGTGTAGATATGTAGATTGATTGTCTCTTGGAAAGTGCCTAGGTAGAAAAACAGGCGGGACTTTTGCGAGGCTATCGCGGAGGAAAAGCAGATACAGTTGCATCAACGCGGGGGCGATAGCTGCAGATCCACCGGACCGCCGCACTTACACAGGGGCATGATCGACATGTGAGCTGATGCGCAGCGTGTAGGTGGGCCCTTGGTCCAGATGTCTGCTGATAGCGACGGAGGCTTCAGAATTCTATCCACTACATCATACATCATACATCATACATCATACATAGAACATAGTATACATAGTACATAGTACATAGTACATAGTACATAGTACATAGTACATAGTACATAGTACATAGTATATAGGACAACATAGTAAGGACTAGAGTCAGGGCTTCAGGCGAAGCAGGATTCCGAGCCGGGAAACCAGCCGGGAAGGGCGCAAAGGCTACTGTAAAGCTTACGCCGCCACAACCGCGAGGTCAAGCCTGGGCGGTCGATGCGTTCGAGCCTGGGGCGAAACAATGATTATAAACAAAAGAGGGGGGAAGAACTGAGCACTCATAACAATAGGATTCAAAATAACACAAACACTACTCCTAAGATTCATAATATGGATAGGAGGTAGGCCCCTAGGTAGTATATTAATAGACGCACGGCTCTAGCTATAAATACCGATTCAGGCGTTATCAGGGTGCTACTATCCTCTGGTGGCCAGGGCCAGCAGCAAAGCTGGAGAGCCGCATGCCTGCAGCGGTTGCACTGCAGACTGCCGACACGATGCACCCCAGATGAGATGATCCGAGCATATATATGGAGTATTGGTATTATTGTCGCCTTTGCCAAACCGTGGACCCAGCTCGTTACGAAACCGCATCTCGTCATGGTTCAGGGTCGCATGTCAGGATGCCTGCATGCTACGCCATGCCGGTACTGGGACGTGGACTAGAAATCCCTGGAAGGCGGCTGAACGGGTCGGGGGCAGGTGACCACCTCCGTGACCATGGATAGAAGCAGCAGAGGCTGAGCATGTGCTCATGCAGGCGCACGCTTGATCCATCCACCTCCATCCACGGCCTGGCGCCGTCTACACTACACTACGGAGTAGAAGGATGATCCCAAGATCGTGTACTCGGGCCCCACCGCTGCCCAGGCGCGCAACGGCCTTCTTGCCGCGCCTCTGGGGTTGGCACAGCGTATCATCATCCCGTGATGCGCAAACTGGCGGTCTGTGGCGTCCTGATTTGCTCTCGCCAGGCCCTCGCGCATGGACACCTCGTTACCAAGCGAGTAGCCTCGAGATGACTCGGGCGTTTTCCTCGGCAACAGAAGGTTGCATTCGCACCAGTGCCCATCCACTCCGGTCGTTTGCTCGAATGCACATTCGCGTGGCGGACGTGGAGACGTCAACAGACCTCATCTATTCGAAATCACCCGCGCCTTGCAGCCAAACCTGCCTACATAGGACGACCTTGAAATAGCACATCCCTGCATCGCCCTTGTGCCCCGGGATCGTCTCCTGCCTGGTTCCTTCGTACCAGTAGTGTAGATAGACATCTCCAAGATCCCCCACAAACAGTACACAGTAAGCCTCGAGGCCGGGGCCCGACCGTTTCAGTGGGCCACCGCCACCCAAGGACGGATCAGCACTGTTGTTGCTGAGATATACTCAAGAAAGGGCAGCGGCTCCCCACGAGATAAGAAGCCAACAACACATCGGGCTTTTGATTTAACCTGCCCTCTCCTGCTCCTCCTCCTCCTCCTTCCTCCTCCTCCCTTCCTCCTCCTCCCTTCCTGCCTGCTCTTCTATACCTACTTTTCTTCGTGAGGAGGCAGGGCCAGGCCGAGCACCCGTCGCGCAACCACACCTACGGCGCATAGCAGAGCTCCCAATCCTCCCGCCAACTCCTGCGAGAACCACATTTTGAGTTTGTATTGCCCACTTCACCGGACCATATAACACACGTGCCGCATTTCCCCACAACGGTCGAGGCAACCTCTACACGCCCCCCCCCCGTTGTCACGCCCCGGAGCTCTCAGCGATGGCGGCTCAGGACGGTGCCCAGCCCTCGCTCACTTCGCGTCTGCCCTTCTTCGGCAGACGGAAGGCCAAGGATGAAAACGGCTCCGCGAGGGGGTCTGACGGCGAGGACAAGCAGAATACCAACCGGCCGCCCAAATGGAGCTTTGGCGTGCTGAATGCCAAAGACACCATCGAGGTTCCAGGTGAGAACACCTCGCTCCGTACCGCCCCTGGCCACATCTGACTTGCAGCAGGTTCCGTGTTGTTGCTTGCGGATGACAAGAATGAGCCCCTCGGCCTGCGTAATGCGCCCGCCAGGACGTCTCACTCGTCCATTCCCACCAGTATGCGTCAGGCGCCAACTCCATCCACGCCTACGCCTGTGGGCACCCCCAAAAAGACCTCGGATGGGACCATGATTCTGAACCCTCAGCCGGAGGACGCGCCAAACGATCCTCTGAACTGGCCCACATGGCGGAGAGATTCGGCCCTGATCTCTATCGGCATCTACTGCATGGTCGGCGGTGGCCAGACGTCGATTCTGGCTGCTGGTTTCACCGACGTCTCTAGGGATTTCGGGGTCCCCGTTTCCCAGGTCTCCCTGACTGTTGGTCTGTACATGATGGGGCTCGGCCTCGGCTCAGTCCTCGCATCACCCACGGCCATCCTTTGGGGCAAGCGGCCCGTATACCTCGCTGGCGCTGTACTCTTCATCATCACAAGCATCTGGTGTGCCGTATCGTAAGTCGGATTTTGGTCTGACCACTATGGGACCCGTAGCAACTTACTAACGTCGTGTACCAGGCCGAATTTCATCTCCCTTATTCTCGCCAGGATATTCCAGGGAATATCCGTCAGTCCTGTCGAGTGTCTTCCGTCGGCCACTGTGGCCGAGATTTTCTTTCTGCACGAGAGGGCGTTTCGACTCGGTATCTACACCCTCTTGTTATTGGGAGGAAAGAATCTCGTGCCCCTAGTCGCCGCTGTCATCGTGCAGAACCTTTCATGGCGCTGGGTCTTCTGGTAAAGCCCTGCACAACCTGCCGCCCGTCGTTCGTCTCCACTAATGCCTAGCTAGGGTCGTTGCCATCATCGTAGCATTCTGCGGTGTCCTCCTGTTCCTCTTCGTCCCCGAGACGTTCTGGGAACGCATACCTCATCCTCGCCCGAAGGCACCTGCGAGACCGAGCCTCTTCTCGCGCATGTCGTCAAGATATTTGAGTCGGCAGGAACGGGTACAAGGTGCAGACTCTGAGGATCCCCTTGCATCCCCTTCCCTTGCATCACCACCTCAGCAGGGGGAGGACAAGCACGCAAAGCCACACAAGGACGTACATTTCTCCACCGGCTCTGAGACCGAGACAGTCGAAACGCAGGACAGGGTCCCCGGAGGAGAGCACCACATCATGTTTGCACCTGCCGCAGAGACGGTTAATAACCACACCCTGGGCACTCCCGAATCGAAGCTTTTCCAGAACAAGAACGAGAGCCTCGACGTCCCGAGGGGTAGAAGCTCATCGGATGAGAAGTCTTCCTCGCCGGCGGACCAGGCAGGCGTTTCCCCTACTGGTACGCCCGCCACGCCTGATACCAAGACCGAGCGACCTAGCAGATCCTCGTCCATACGAAGCCGCCTGGCTTGGCCCCACCGCGACCCTGAGAAGAACCGGCAGGAGGAGCAGGCCAGACTCAATGCGTATTGCAACCACTGGCGCGACCGCGAGGCCAAGTCTTTTGTTCAGCAACTCCGCCCGTGGCACGGCCGGCTCAACAGCGACAGCTGGCTCAAGGTCATGGTCCGTCCGTTCATCCTGTTCGCTTACCCTGCTGTCCTCTGGTCCTCTGCCACATACGCCTGCGCTGTGGGATGGCTCATCGTCGTCTCCGAGTCGGTTGCCATCGTATATCGCGAGAAATACTACCATTTCGACGCACTGGGCGTGGGATTGGTGTACATCTCCCTATTTATCGGCGGTATCCTCGGGACTGCTGTTGCTGGGAAAGTATCCGACATTTTTGTCAAGGCAATGTCGAGGCGCAACGGTGGCCTATACGAGCCCGAGTTCCGGCTGATCATGGCCTTGCCCATCGCTCTCTCAACCGTGATTGGCCTCATGGGCTTCGGCTGGAGTGCTCAGGAGCGAGACCACTGGATTGTCCCGACGGTGTTCCTGGGTGTCATCTCTTTTGGCTGCTGCCTCGCCAGCACAACAGCCATCACCTTTTGCGTCGACAGCTACAGGCAATATGCAGGCGAGGCGCTCGTCACCCTGAACTTCAGCAAGAACATCTTCCATGGGCTCGTCTTCAGCCTGTTCGTGTCGGAGTGGCTCGAGACGGCCGGATCCAAGTCGGTCTTCATATGGTTGGGCGTCATACAACTGATTATATCAGCGACCGCGGCGCCATTATTCATCTACGGAAAGCGCCTGAGGCTCTGGACATCGCGAAAGGCCTGGGTTGAGAAGTTGTAGGTTAAGTTCAAGACTGTGGAGCTCTAAGTGGGATCCCTCGGGGGCCGAGGGTCAAGATGGGAAATCTGTGCTTTTCATAACGACTGGAGTGGCGTGTGCGAGCATGACATCGGCGTTTTCCACATGCGCATCATTGATTGGAGTTTGGGGTATCACCAGCATGGCGAGGGAGAATCAGTTTGCCCTCGTGTTTCAGCCAGAGCATCTAGATGGGAGACTCAACGGATTGTACAAACACAAGATGTTATTTTTATGCTCTCGAATTCGGAATACTCGGGTGAGATACTGTCTTCTCCACTACGAATCTCTTTGTAGCCCCCTGGGGTGTAGATAAACCCCCTGTGGGGTACCCTCACTTGGGTTACCTTCCTATGATTTTGATAGCGTATAGGATTGAGTATGGGAGTCAGCCCTGCGGCGCACCATACCAACTCTGCATCAATGGCCCCCCCCCTTTGCGACCTCGTATGGTTGGCCTCAGGCCATCCATCACAAATATAAGCACTACAGTTCTGGCAGGCCTGGCTGACGTTTCCAAGCGTGAGATGGCACCCTGTAGGAGCAACTCACTTGGGGTGATCTCGGAGCATTATTCTCCATTCCCAGCAAGCCAGAGCTATTCCGGACCTATCGCGAGTGGCTGCTTGATACGAATCGGTTCAAGCTGCATTTGTATCTCGGAGAATAAGATTGGCCTCGGGGCAGCATGGGATCAAGATATTTTGTGCATGTCCAGCGGTAAATGTCTGGACTGAGACACTGCACACAAGATAAACACTCGTAACACCGAACCTCTTGGGACGTGTTTTTGTACTGTTTGAGGCGACGGAAGAGAATGAGAGGCACCGTAGGCGGCCCCAGGTGTTACGAGACGTCTACAGGAAGGCTCCTGCGGTCGGACCACTGAACGGTCCACAGCAATGAGAAGAAATATGCGGGGACCTGGCAATTCTCCTTGATCATATTCCTCGGGAAACGATTTAATCGAGACGCGGGGGTTGGATTCCGGATTGGCGTTCTTCATCATTCCCCACAGCGCGACTGTCGAGTCCCGCCTCGTAGAAAGTTAGAAAGAGGCACAAACCACTCGCACGCCTGGCACACGCCCCGAGAGACGCGCCCGACCAGCGCAGGGCCAAAACGAACATGGCATCTCAGATACCGCCTCTCCTCGAGCCGTACCTCTCACTGCCGCCCGAGACCTCGCAGGTCGTCCTGACCGGCATCCTCGGCGCGAGCACAAACTGGCTGACCCTGCGGTACCTCTACGGCCTCCTCCGGCCCGCGACGGCACCCCGCCACGATGGCGCCGGCGACATGGACGGGGCCGGCGGGGACGTCAAGGTCCTCCTCGTGAGCTTCATGAGGGATTTCGTCTTTTGGAGGGAGGGCGCCGGCCGGCTGGTGTGTCTGCTCCCACATCCTGCCCGCCCCCTGACTGCCCGCCGCAGGGCCTTCTCAGACCCAGGCCCAGGTGCAATGTGCGAGGACGCGGTTATTAACACGGTGCGCGCATAGGGCCTCAACCTCGACACTCTTGTGGCGCGAGGCAGGGTCCTGTTTGTCGACGGCCTCAGCAGGCTGTTCCTGGGCGGTGGCGGTGCGCCCGCTGCGACACCTGCCGGCCGCGGCCCCGGCCACCACCACCACCACCACCACCACCACCACCAGCAGCAGCAGCAGCATGAGTACCTCGACAGCCCGCGCCTGGCGGACGTCGCGAGGGTGCTGGGCGCCGCCGTCGAGAGGCTCCAGGCCCAGGGTGGCAAGGTCGTCCTGGTGCTGGACCAGCCGGACGCCTTGCTCGCGGCTGCGTCGCCTGCGGACGGGGTCACGGGGACGGCGTGGAAGGACGTGGTGCTCGGGTTGCGAGAGGTGGGTGCTTCCGTATCCCATCCATCCCGGCTTCCTCTGGTCGTCGCACGGCCCGGGGCACGGCTGGGCCTGCCCAAGTCGTCGTCCCTTGCTCACCAAGCGCCATGTCGACACTTGGTGGCATCCCAGTGCTCTACGATCACGTTTTTACACATCCGGCCAGTGCTAACTACATGCGCTTCACAGAAAGTCCATGCTACCCTCCTCACGTTATCGGCGGACGAGCCACTGGTTTCCGCGCAGACTACGACTTTGGAAAAGGAGCACGCGGCCTTCGTCTTGTCCCTGGCGCACGAGGCGGAGGCGGTCCTCAGCCTAAGGCTGCTGGACACGGGTACAGCCAAGGACGTCAGCGGGGTGGTTAGGATCACTGGAGGCGGAGGCAACCTGGACCGGGTGATTGAGGAGCACGAGTATCTGTACCACGTCGGCGGGGACGGGGTGGTAAAGGTCTTCGAGCGTGGGCAATGACTGGTTGCTTCGCCTTGGCGGGGACAACAGACAGTCATCCATCATCACCCAGGCCTCGCACCGATTGATCCTGGCTTGTCTCCGCATTTCACCGCGCGCGTCGTATTCGAGCGTGTACATCTCCTGCAATCGTGTTGTGAGGGTTGCCCGGGCTTTGCTGAAAAAGCAAAAACGGTCGTCCTTCATTGCCCGCATTCATGCTGGCTTCGTGATTGATTGCGATTCGCATAGCCTTGAATTCCAGCTACGTACGAACCTCGACTCCCCGAACGCATCAAAATGCCATAGTTTAATGACGACCTGCAAGACCGAAACCATTTAATCTTGCCCGGAACCGTCAAGCAAAAGAGGATGATGGTCTGACCCATTCAGCATTGTGTGATACCCCCTTCCCTAGACGCCATTTTGCTCATTTGACCGCATGTCTCCCAAACGTTGGCTGACCCTCGCCGCGCTGCCCTTGCCGGGTTGTCATCTATCCCCTGAGGGGACCACGGGCCTTCTTGGGGGTGCCGATCTGGAAGCCGTTCTTGAAGCGTCGGGAGATGGTGGAGAGGGATCGCATGCGGCCGGTACCGGTGGTCTTCCTGCGCTTGGCCTTCTCGGACCAGTTGTCTGTTTTGCCCTGTTGTCAGCGCCCTGTTCTAATCCTCCTGCGTCGTAGGCCTCATCTCCGTCCTATGGCCGGGTGGCGGTCCGTAGAGGCGGGTGGGTTCGGTTCAACCTACACTTCCGGGTCTTGGCAGCGGGGAAGCCGCAGGAAGCACAGGTGTGCTTCTGGATGTGCAGAGATCGGCGACCTATTTGTTGGCGAGATGACAAGGTCAGCCCTCTGTCGTGATGTCCTCCCATGCAATTGTTGGTGCCAGATCCCGGTGGTTCCCTTGCTCTTCCGATTGCCATATCCAACATCCCGTGGGTGTATGCTACTGACCACAGCGACGGCACAGAGTGTGCGTCTTGTTGTGACGCTTTCCGAAAGAGCTGGTTCCCTTCGCTGTTTGAGTTTGTCAGTTTCGCTGTCGTCGGGATGCGTCGAAATCGTGAGTCAGGGTGGACGAACTCATTTTGTCGGTTTGTCTGGGCAAGGGGGGGGTAAAATGTCAGTATTGAATTGGCGTGAAATCAAAACGAGCGGTCTGGGTGTGTCCGAGGTCTCACATACCACTGTTGGGGAGTTGGGTGGACAAAGGTGCCGAGATTCTTCCTTGGGTCGTTGATGGAGTCGCTTCGCTGCGGCAGGGCGGGATGGAGATCAAAGTTGTGGTCTTGCAAAAATTCAACCGGCAGCCGGCCAGCTGCGCGCCACGTGACCTGGGAGTTTTCGAAGGCGGGCGCGGCTCGAAACAGATGGGCCAGCACCAGCCTGAGCCAAGATCCTGCTGGCCAATAAGGGTGCCGGTGCCCGACCTAGACCCACTTCTCTCTTCAGGCACTTAACATCAGGGGACGGACAGCTATGCTGCTTCCCGTGTAACACAGATGACCACAACAGGCAAGGCATAAGAGAGTCACGACGCAGCCGACCGACATAGTGCAGATCTCTAGATTCATCTGTGACAGAGCCAACGGGCGACGAGCTAGCTATAGCCAACTTTCCATCTGGCGGAAGAAGAGTTCCAAACAAACCAAACAATCCTGTGTCTATCTGAACAATGTGAGACCCGAAATCCAGCGGCGTCCCCGACCACGCATCCGTCTCATAGACCAACATAAACAAATGCGGTCTCCTGGGTCTCCTGTCCTTCACGGTAGAGAGCCGGCATGGCGTGAAACCACCCAACCGGCTGACAGAAGATCCAAACAAGTCGGGTGTTGCGCGATCAAGAACGATGGCTAAGCCCCATCACGCTCAATGTTAAACATGGCAAGCGGGCGCGCCTTGATGCGCAGGTAACAAGGGCGAGGTGCAAGTGTGCCACGCCCGCGGATAATAAAGATGTACGTAGTAACAGGAGAACTTTTCAGACCAACCCCGAAACGATTAATCAAAGAAGACATGCACAAAGAAGGATCTGTGCTGTGTGGTGGTGTAGGATTGAAGACCTTAGTCCTCGTGATGATCATGGTCGACAACGTTGTCGACGGTGCCGTGGCCGTTGCGAGTCGGAGTCGCCTGGCCCCTTGGGGTTTCAGTACGGCCGCCCACCATGGGAGATGGGGACTGGAGCGCGTAGGGTCCCATGTAAAAGGACGGATCGTACCCCATCATGCCGGGCCAGTTGTTGTAGTAGTAGGTCCAAGGGCTGGGTACCTGAGGGGTCGCCTGAGGTGTCATTGGCATGCCCGAAGTGGCCGGGTGAGCGCCATAGCCAGCCGCGTAGCTGTGATGAACGTAAGGCGAGTTTGGCATGCCGTATGGGGGCCATCCGCCGTACATCGGGGGAGGGACAGGCGCGGGGGACATCTCAGCCGAAGTAGCAGTCGGACGAGTCGGGGTGCTGACGATCTGGACGGCAGGAGACTTTGGCGGTCCGCGCGCGATGGGTGAGCCCTCTGCCTGGCGGAGCACGAGCTGAGAGCGGGAGTTGCGAGGGGTTGGGCCACGGTCCTTGACTGACTTGCGCTCAACACGAATGACGGCTCCCTTGAAGACGCTGCCGTGCAACTTCATGATTGCATTCTCAGGCATGTCGGGGTGGGTGTACTCAACGAATGCCATGGACCGGGCGGTACCAGAATTGTTCACTTTCTTAATAACATTAACCTTAAGAACCTCTCCAGTGCTCGAGAAGAGCTCATGAAGGTCATCCTCGGTGGCATGAACTGGCAAGTCTCCGACAAATACGGAGCGACGATCTCGCTCACACGCTGCGAGGAATGCCTCGTCGCTGCTGTCACGAGTGGCTGCACAATTCTTCTTGAGGTCGAAAGCAGCGACAACGAAGACGGGATCGTGGCGGAAGGCTGTGTGAAGATCGCGGGTCGCATCGAACATGGAGAACTCGACCAGGACTGTAGGCGGAAATCCAAGAGGCTCTCGTAGCTGAGGGTGCAGGAGCTCGCACTTGCTCAGGGACCCATAAGGAAGGAGGGTGTTTTGAGCCTCCTCGACGGTGATATTGTTACCTGACCTCTTCTGGACGATGAAGGTGCGGTTGGCCTTGACCATCTCGGTGCGGCACGGGCGACCGCAAATGATTGCTCCCTTGCCATTCTCCAGAGCGCTTCGCGCCTCCTCGTCTGACATAAACTGGACAAAGGCGAAGGGCATGTGGTGAGAGTCACGGCGAATCTTGACCCAGCACTTTCCGTACTTCAGGAACTCCCGGTAGATGGCAGCCTCGAGATTGAGATCATCTTTGGGCTCGGGAAGGCTACGGAGAAGTGTCAGCCAAACGAGAATGGGAGACGAGAGAGGCGCGATACTTACTTTGCAACGAAGACGCAGGCAGTGGGAGGGTAGAGATTCTGGGCATCAACACCGTCGATCTGGTGGCGGCCACTCACATTGGACGCACGGCTTCGGAGGCGGTGTTCTCCGTTGGCCAGGGCGACATCCAGACGCTCCATGTTGCCGGCCGTAATGGAGCGCTCGGAGCGCCGCTCCCTCAGAGGCTTAGTGGGAGAAGAAATGAACACATCGTCACGATCATCTGCGCGGACGCGGCAGGTTGGAGACCTAGATGGGGTAAGCTGGTGAAGTCTGAAGGGCACCAGGCTGATCACTCACTCGTTTCCAGCAGCACGCATGGCGGCGGCGAAACGAGAGCTTCCAAGGCCAAGTCGAGTGTGAGGTGGAGTGTACCGAGGGGAGTCGCAAACCGACAAAGTGTCAAGACGTGCGCCTGATGAAACAGTCAGCTTTTCTCACTTGGTATAGATCTCAGATTCAAAAAAGCACAGGTCTGGCTGCCTGGTTGGGAAGCAAGCCTGCTTGTCGAAGAGTAAACGAAAGTGTTTCTCTTCAAAGAGCAAGCCTTCCCAACTGAGCAGTAGATGGAGGTGTATCCCTTCCAACTCAAGACTCACCGCCAATTTCGCTGTCGCCAGCTGAGGAAATCTCGCTGGGAGAGGGTGCTCGGTCAGAAGCGGTGAGCATCACTCCTGTCGTGTGCTTGAATGGCTCTGGGGAAGGCTGGCAAGACCTGCTGAGTGTAGCCATACTGATGATGGGTATGATGATGATGAGTGTTGAGATGCAGTCTTCTAGTTGATTAAAGGTTTATGTGAAGTCGAGGGGGACAAAATGGGTGGGAGGGGACAAAAAACGAGGCAGAAGAAACCTTGTGAGATGGAAAGGCGTGGGGGCATCCAAAAGGAGCGTGTTGTGGTGAAGTCAGTCTTCGAAACAGTCAGTGTGGTAAAAGATGATGTTGGGTTAGTGATGATGGAAGGCAGAACGCAACAGTCACACGTCTGGGTGGTAAAATATCGGACGAAGGATGCGCACCAAGGGGGGGGGGTTGCTGATCCAAGATGCCGTTTTCTAAGAGGTAGTGACGGGTTCGGGGTTTGGGGTTCGATGAGTGATGTGTGGGGAGGGGGAAAGGTGTGTGCTCAGGTGCGTGCCCAGCTGGCTGGAGTTGGTCAGTCGAAATACACCTGCAGAAAGGAAATGTGCCTGTATCTCTGGTAAGCATCCCCCTATCCTTTGCCCAGCCAGCCCTACCCAGGACGTCTGCTCTAGCCATCCAGTATGGCAGCTTCTTGACGTTCACATTGAGCATACCCATCTTTCAAAGTCGGTGGGACACCACAGGCCAGGTGCTGAGACTGTGAAGCAGCCCATGATGAACGCAGCCTTTGGTCAATGCAAGCTCGCCTGGCTCTGATACCTTGATCCTCCTCCAGTGTCTGACTGCAGACAGCAGCAGTCACCAGTCTGGGTAAGCTGCCTCCCCCAACCACTTGTCCACTGAAGTTGTATGGCTGACGATTTAAGGCCACACTTCTTTCTTTCCTCCTACACAGCTGTATTTAATTGGGCCAGAGGTCATATCTAAGCCTAAGGTCAAGGCAAAGCGCCAGTCTCTGGTGCTGGCGTTCCATCCCTGAGTCCAGAAACCCAGTACAGCACGTCAGGTGCTCCCTTCTCCTGAAAGCCAAGGAAGGCATGAGGCTCCAACGCAGATAACAATGCTTTATGCTTTGAATGCCTCCCTTTGGTGTCCTTCAGATACTTATCCAAAGCCTGACCAGGAATAGAGACCTCAAATATCACTTTCCCATAAACCCAACTGCACCAAGCTTAGGACTACCGCACTTGCAGGTGGCCAAAGACATGGCGAGATATCCGTTCTAGATGAGTAACAAACCGTTCATTGGATCCTCACAAGTTCATGCAATTTATCGGGTCACAAGCTTCTGAAAGTAACAATCATCAGCAGACTTGTGTTGGCATGGACTTTCCTGATGCGCTCAGCGCAGGTGATGAAGACAGTGTCACTCAACACGAGAGTCCTGACATTACACAAATTGTGGGATCCCTGCTTAAGACGGTAAATAGAACTCATGGCCCTCAATATCCAGGCATCTGCAAATGAAGGTAATGGTATGAAACAATGGTATGAACGGGTAGTACGGGCGTAGAACGAATGACTTTGAGATGCGGGCCGATTTGCCAGGGAAATGGATGTAGTTGGAGCTGCAGTGAGTATTATGTAAGCGTTGCGACTCGTAGTCGAGCTTTCCGAAAATGACGTCCTCAATCAACGTTCGCTCTCCTGAAGAAGAAGCTCGGCCTCCGCCTCTACCTCTGCCACGAGAATTCCTCGAACCACCTGGTCAGCAGTCTCTGCTACCTAGTATGGGATAGCTCCTTGAGCCACAAGGCTCTCCTCTCTCCCCCTTCAATCCCCAGACGAGCCATACCCGTGTCCATCCGGAAAGATGAGGGCCACACCTCGCCTGTCGAAGGGCTTCTTCGCCCGCAGTGTTGACGAGCTCAAGAGGTTCACGAGCATCGGTATGCGCCCCAAGTGTCTACAACGCCAATATCTTCTGACAATCTCTCTCGCCTAAGCACTCAACCTTGAGGCTGTCAAGGGCCCAGCTGGACCTCTCGAGTTACATTCCTTCCGCGCACAGGACTCCATGCAAGCGTGCAAGCTCATGTCAGATGCAGATATCGGGGGTTTCTCCAAAGCACATTTTGAGTGGATACCTCCTCATGCACAATCAGATAATCTCAATGCACACGCCAGATTCTACGGCTCTATATCAACCCAACTACCAAAGAGCGTTTCCAATGTGGAGAGATCCGGATATGCAGCCTGGAGGACGCTCGACAGGCCACCAACACTATTCGGCAAGAGCTTATGGGACATCGACCCGTACGCATATCTCGCGCTGAGGATCAAGTCTGACGGGCGAAGCTACCTGGTCAACGTGCAGACCGAGTCCATCGTGCCGACAGATATACACCAGCACCGCCTGTTCAGCAAACGACCTGGGCAGTGGGAGACTGTGCTGATCAAGTGGAATGACTTTGTGAGGACGAACCACGGCTACGTTGTTGAGCCACAGACCGAGATGCTGCGGCAGAAGGTCCGGACCATCGGAATCGGGCTTACAGACAGGATACCTGGGCCATTTGATTTGTCCGTCGAGCGCATATGGGCTACCAACGACCCGAACGAGGCCGCCAATCCTGAGGACGGTGCCCCAAAGGGGGGTGGGCTGAAGGATAAGCAAGGCAAACAAGTCATTTGGGTTACAGACTAGACCAGGCCTCCGCAATAATTAGCTGCCCAGAAACGCCCACCCCTCCTGCATAAATGGTGCGGCAACTCGAGCGAAGACGCTCGCGAAACGAAAATCCCCAAGGATAACCAGGGGTACAGGTCAGAGTGACGACAGGCTGACACATAATTGTGAAGCGCTGTTGAATCAGGCACAATGGCAACCCTGGGGGCGGAGTCCAGGTCCGAGCCGAGACTTGCCATGAGTTACACAGTAGTCGTGCGGTCCAGAGTCACAGTCCAGAGTCTTGACGCGCGTAGGAGGGCCAAAAACCCGTGGTTATTGAGGCGGGCACCACCACTACAATTACACTTGCTGACACATGCCATCATACCCGCCAGCCAGCCAGCACAGTGTAGAATACCATCATAAAAAGGACCGGCCTGTAACTGTGGCACTTAAGTGCACATAGTACTACTTGCTTTTCCGTACATGGTGACAGTAACGAATCACTGAAAGGTTGCCACAGGCCAATCAGGAATCGGCATCTCCGGGCCCTGCTCCGTAGCGGGAGATTAGCCCCCCACACTACGCCGATATCCGCTGAGTGTAAAGGCGATTCAAGCCGGGCAACACACCATTGCCAGGCAAATTTTCATCGTGTAATGACCCTCCATTCTACGTTCGTTGATACATAGCGCGCGGGGTCACCAGATTTGCCTTTAAAACCAAAAGAGCGCCTCCCATCTCCGTCTCTTACTTCTTCCAACTGCGTTGTAAACCCACTGCGAGAGTGAGAGTTTTGAATCTTCCGACTAACACGAATCATGGGTCAGCCTTCCTTCCAGGCGTCCAACGCCATAGTCTACCTGACTTATGGTGCATTTCTGTGAGTTCCGGCTTTGGTCCAAGACCTCACTGTTTCCCCAAAAACCGGGCTGAACCTTTTCCTGACGTTATTCAACAGTATTCTGGGGACAACCCTGGCATGGAGATTCCGCAAAGACTCCAAGGGCGAGTTCCTCTCTGGCAACAGAACTCGGACTGGTCAGGAAGACAACATTCCCAAGGAGTAGATCTGGAATCGAAAAGGGCACACCTCGTCGAGCACAGGACCTTGTCACTTTGACTCCAGATCTGCGGTCCCCCGGCCCCCTTGCCAACATCCACTAACCTCTCTGACAGCGCTTCCGATCGCTCTGAACTTCATCGCCTCTGGTCAGTGAGATAACGCGAGGAATCGCTTACCACCCTGTAACCAGAGCGGTAGCAGACAAGAAAGCATTACCTTGAGCACGAGAAGCCCACGAGTGACTTCCTCTCGCCAAATGGCTGCCACCTCATGGTGGCATCTGGCCGTCCGGCCGGGGCTGGGCGAGCACCTGTGAGACTGGCAATAGGTTCGTATCCAATATCCACAGTTGTCTCTGCCCTCTCAGCCGTTGCTCGGAGGACCCTTGTCCGCAGTGTTCGTTATAGGAGACCAAGGATCCGGTTTCTTCGAGTAATTGGTTTGTCAGGGCAGAGACTGCGGCTCACTACGGGCGCGGATTTGAAGCGAGTGTACCCTCTGTGATCCAACCTCTCACTCGCCACCCGGGGAGGGGAGATCACAAGGACCTCGTGGAAATGAAGCTGAGATTGTACCGTAATTACTCGATCAAGTTAATGCTTGCGTGGGAAACGTGCTGCCGCTCCGGTTTAAAAACCTGCCCCCTGCCTTTCCCCCCTCCGGCCCCTATTATCCTACTGACCGACCTAGGCCTCGGATCGGGCATCCTGTTCTCCTATCCGGAGCTCGCCACCATCGCCGGTGTGCAGGGCGCTGTCACGTACGCCCTGATGTCCGCCCTGCCCTTGCTTATCTTCGCCGCTCTGGGACCCATAATCCGCCGGAAATGTCCCGAGGGCTTTGTCCTCACCGAGTGGACGCGCCAGCGATATGGCGTTATAACGGCGCTGTGGCTAAGTTTTCTGACGCTGGTTACCATGTTCTTGTACATGGTCTCCGAGCTGTCAGCAATTGGCCAGGTCGTCAACACCTTGACGGGCCTGGACCCTGTAAGTCATGGACATTGAAATGGATATAATCCATCCAGTATTAGTAATACTTGCCTAAGCTTCCTACAATGATCGTGGAATGCGTGGTTACCACTATCTACACCTGTGAGTTGTCTTGGTACGGAAGCGTGTGACGCTGGGTCCCGTGGTCTGACGACTGTATCCCTTGCAGCTATCGGCGGCTTCAAAGTCTCCTTCATCACGGACAACATCCAAGGAGCCATGGTGCTAGGCCTCATCATAGTCGCAACCATCACCATCGGCGCCAAGACTGACATCCAGCCGGGCCTCATCGAGAGCTCTGGTCTCCTCGAGCCAAGCCTACTCGGCTGGCAGCTCCTGTACATCTTCCCGGTGGCAATATTGACCAACGATTTCTTCCTCTCGAGCTTCTGGCTGCGGACTTTCGCCTCCAAGACCGACAAGGACCTCTGGGTCGGCGTCAGCATCGCCGTCGGCTGCATGCTGATAATCCTGACGCTCGTCGGGATGTCCGGTTGTGTTGCAGCCTGGTCTGGAGCCTGGCCTGGCGAGCCGGCCCAGGAGGGCAGTGGTGAGTACCATTCTTACCCTGCTACAGTCTTCCGATCCTTGTTCCTCGGAATGTTCCAGGATGTACCACTTTGGGACCCCCGTAGCAGGTGATTAACGTGCACCAGTGGCATTCTTTCTCCTGCTGGAGCAGCTGCCTAGCTGGGTGGTTGGAATTGTGCTAGTTATGGCCGTGTCGCTATCCACCGCGTCCTTCGATTCGCTCCAATCCGCCATGGTGTCGTCAGGCTCCAACGACCTCTTCCGTAATAAGCTGAATATCTGTAAGTGCCATTCTTGTCCTGCTGCAGTTCCCCGGACTTCCAGCCTTGAGATGTTTTTAGAATCCGTCACTTTGGGACCCGCAGCAGATGATTAACGTGTACCAGGGTATATCCGCCTCGGTGTTGTCCTGCTTATCATCCCTGTGATTGTTATCGCTCTGCGGGCAATATCAATCCTGCAGATCTACCTGATCACCGATCTCCTCTCGGCCTCGACCATCCCAGTGCTTGTTCTTGGCATGAATGAGAGGCTCTATTGGTGGCGCGGCTTCGAGGTCGTCGTCGGCGGCCTGGGCGGAGTCCTGAGCGTGTTCATCTTCGGCACCATCTACTACGGCGACGCCGAGTCCGGCGCGCAGCTCATTCTCCTGGAGCAGGGCCTGTACGGAAACGACTGGGCTGCCTTCGGCGCCTTCGTAGCTGCCCCCGTGGGCGGGCTGCTCTTTGGCTTCGTGGCTTGCGCGTTGAGGCTCTCACTCCAGTTCTTCTTGGCAAAGAAGAACGGTACGCGATTCACGGGGCTGGACCGCCATGTTGTCGAGCATGACTCTGAGACAGAGGTGGTTGTTCAGCAGAGTGAGGAGGTGCCGGTTTCCAGGCATGCTGGGAAATTCTTCTGAAGCTGTCATTCTCAGCATTCAGGGCGGATCCGTGGAGAATGAAGGTCCCATTTGGGCGTGAGCAGTGGGAGGCGTGGCGTCGGTCGGTGAAGCAGTCATCGGAGTTGAGCTGCGTGACGAGGAAGAGGTTATTCTCATACAGAGCTAATGGTATACATCGTCGGGAAGGGTGCCTCCATCCCTAAACATCATAAATACTATTCCACAGCTTCCGATGGAATGTTTTAAATGGTGTTCTCGTGAGAAGGCCATACGAGAGCATGCCACCTACTGTGACAACAGCCGGTTTCCCTGGTATTGCAATCATGTAGGCATGAGCTGTTGTAACATTGCACATCTACCTGCGAGGCCTCAGCAACCTCTTCACCTTTTCCACTTCTAACTTCTTTTCGGCTGAACCCCTCCGAAGTTGCTTCATCTCGTTCATCTCCTCCATTAGGGCCTCGTACGTCGTCTCCTTCAGCGTGCCGAATATCTGCCAGTCGGTCTGCGTCAGGTTGACAGGGTCGACCTGCCGCCACAGCACGATGTACTCGAGCAGCTCCATCTCCTTGGTCGACACCCTCTCACCCCTGGCGTTGAGCTCGCTCAGGCGCTGCTTGCTCTTGATGCCCACAACGGCCTGGCGGAACGTCATCATGAAGCCGACGTCCACCTCGGTCCACTTCCTGTCGACGATGCGCGGCCACCAGGGGCTGCCCGTCTCGGCGACGCGCTCCCACTCGTAGCTCTTGCCGGCGGGCCGGCTCTCGATGGCGCTCAGCAGCGACCGGTGCAGCTTGGGCACGCAGATCTGGCCCAGCTGTGCCTTCTCGGTGGCGCCGCCCTTGGCGAGGCAGTACAACATGGACGCGTGCAGTTTGCGCGCCGCGGCGATGATCTCGCTGCTGGACGAGCGGATGCGCGCGGGCTTGGTCCACGTGGGCTTGGTGGTCCACGAGTACAAGTGCTGCGACAACCAGTCCAAAAAGTATTGCTTCAGTACCTCCCAGTTGTACCGTATGAACTCCTTCGGTGCGCGAGGTTGTTTGGAGAGGGGCAGGGGTACAATTGTCCCTGTAAGACACCGTTAGCCTGGTGCATACAGAACCCGAGTCTCTTCACTACTATCTACCGTCGATTGCTTACTGGGTGAGAGCACGGCCAGGGACACGGAGTCCTTGAGCTTGTCCGGGTCCCGCATCACCTTCATCAGGGTTGACGTTGCTGGTAGCTGGCCCTGTTGTCTCCTTACCATGGCCGAGCCTTGCTTGTATGCAGAATCGACCTTGAGACCTCTGGTCTGCTCGAGATTAGACAGGTAAGCTCGCGTCGCGGAGAGGAGCAATGGGAGGGTGGCCGGCCGTGATGGTGCCAACAGCCATGGCCGCGTGCGGAATGTAGCAGCCATGGTGGCGGCTGAAAGATGTCCTGGGACAATTGGGCGGTTGCCAGGCCCGGCTCGAGGTTGAGTCTCGGTCTGGGGACCCGCGACGAGGGCTCCTGATGACCTTGGGTGGTGGATCAGGAGCCGAGAGCGGCTTTAATGAGGCCGTCGTAGAGCTGCCGACTGCTGAGCGACTCGCCGAGCGACTGGTCCCGAAACGCTTCTCCTTCGGCCCTGGCGGCTGCCTTCTGGGTAGATACGCTGTGCCTAATCGGCATATCACGGGCGTGGGGAGCAGTTCATGATGTGGCCCATCTCCAGCAAAATTTTGGCGGGTGCAGTGATAAACCGGGGTCTGGGGCCGGCTACGGAGCACCCAGGTACGGAGTACTCCCTAGGTTACCTAGGCACCTACAGAGTACTTAAGAGTAGGTATGTTGCATCCGCCTGCCGGTAGTCCAGATGCTCTGTCTGTCTGCAAGGGACACCTAGGGTTGCTAGGATGCACGCTACCTTCCTCCTGCGAGTCTAGCCGCAGTCCAGAGAGGCAGTGAGGCACAGGGTCTCGAGGACGCCGGGGCAAAAGGTTCAACCTTGGCATTGCCTGGGAGTTTGGACTCGTCCTTTGCCACACGTCGAGGACCAAGATGACGATTCTAACTGTAAGGCAAAAACAGAGGTGCATTAATTGAAGCCGCCCGTGATCTCGACCAAGAAGCCAACCAGGACACCGTTCAAGTACTATCTTGAGCACGAGGTGACTCGAGGGAGAATAAGGTTAGATTACGCCTGGGGATGACTTCAGCATCCGCCTCTGAAGCTCAGAGCCCCGGTTGACGATTCCCCTCTCCAGGGCCGATTGATCACCCTGTGCCTCCTCCGCTAGCCCACAATCGAAAGACCCTACTCGAGAGCCTCGTCGCTTTTCCACCTGACACATCCGCCCCCACGCATGCTGTGAGAAGCTCTGCACTTGAGCACTGCCGGCCCCTGAGCCAGTCTGAACGAGACTCGTCTGCCCCAGGGCCTGGAGGGGTTGTCCCACTCCCCGGGACAAAAAGGGAGAGCGACGGCGATGTCAGCCTTATCCAGGTCGCGGACGTGGTCGACGAACAGACACGACCAGGAGCAAGCAAGGGCAGCCGACGCGGCAGCGAGGCACGTCTCCTCCTCCTCTGCCGCCGCCGCCAACGCTACCACCACAACCACCAGGTTCAACACCGGCTACGTCGCCGTCGCCAGGGATGGCCGCCGCTCCTCCAAGGACAGCACCGCGTGTGGCCCCGCCGCCGCGGACCCTGAGCCCGAGCCGGTAGCCCACCCGACCTTCCTCCAGCCCCGCGTGGCCGCCGTGCTGGGTGTCTCCGAGTGGTGGCACCCCGTGCTCTTCTCCCTGCGGTTGCTGTCCATCCTGCCGTCCATATACCTGTGCTTCCCCGTCGCCATCCGCTTCCTGCTGAAGCTGCACTCATTCACCACCTCGGATGGCGTCGTCGTCGTCGACGGAGCCGCCAGTGCTCAGGGCCGGACACCCGCCGAGGACAGGCTGCTCCTGACAGAGACCATGCTTGCTATCGTCTGGTGCGGCTGCTCCGGGTACCTGTCCTTCTTCTTCACGGACTGCCTCATGTCTAGGTGGTAAGTTCCCGGCTGCTCATGTGCCCTCGCCCATCCTCTCTTGGGAGCCATCTTGTCCCCCCCCCGGGGGGTACTGACCGTGTCCCTGTCTCCTTGCTAGGCTCGTCAACTATACACCTTCTGCCACCGCCTTCCGCCTCGTCTCCGTCTCCGCGCTGAACGGTTACCTACAATCCTGGACGCTTGACCTGAGTGGGACCTCACAGGACCCCTTTCTGCTTCTGCCGACCTGGATAATTATCACGAGTGTAAGGCTTCCCCTCGTTCCGTCACCTCGTCCTGCACCTGCATCCTTATCGCTCGGTTTCACTGACCACGTTTGCAATTGCAGACACTCACGTTCGTATACCACATCACGCAGCGCAAGATCAACATTCTCAAGGAGACCTCTACCTCTATCAGCGTCTTCTCCATGGCGAGCTACATCAGCATGGTCGCGCTCTTGATCCAGCAGCATTGGGACCGGGACTGGTTCGACCTGCCATTTGTCGCGTTGGGTTATAGGCTGTTGCGGCAGGGCGGGGAATTGGTGGTCAGCGTGGCCAATTTCGCAAACATCACGCTCGAACCGTGAGAGGACGGCCGGTTCTAAGCTCTGGTCTTTTCCTATTCTTCTCAGGTCCGGAATTTCTGTCAAATCTGCTTGAGATACCCCATCGTTTCAGTAAAATTGAAGTCAGTAGGGAAGCATCGGGCTGGAGTTATACGGTTTGGGCACTAGTATAGGGTCAGTGGGAATACCGAGTCTATTTTGATCACTAGCGCAGGAGCCCTCTACGGCGATAGCGATATGTGTTCTCAGCTGCGGCCTTGTGGGGTCAGTCAGCCTGTCCGTCAGGGGCGGAGTGCAGGCGACGCATCATTGGGGCCGACGACCAACAGGCTGGAGGCAACAGCACCCCGGGATGATAAGGCAGTAGGAATATCAACAATGTGCCATTTGAGCTACTAACGCCATTCATGCGGAAATCATAACGAGTGAAGCGCATGGCGACAAAGATATCAACTCCCGTCATTCAGTCAGTCCTAAAAAATAAAGCATGGACTCCTCCTAGTATTCGATCGTCCGTGATCGGTGGGTATCATGTCATTGTGTTCCTCTCCGGCGCCCGAGATGTCTCCATATCTGGAGAAGCTGTAGCAAGAGGAGACCTGATGTGTTCCTTGGTTTAGGTATCGCCTCCGAATCAAGCCGTTCCCGCGCAGTAGTCCTGGTCGAGGATACGTGACATGATGGGGGCCCTTAGAAACCGTGGACCTTGATGGTCTTGGGGTCGAGCTCAAGACCGTCCTTGCTGGTTAGGAATTCCTGGAAATCCTTGCGCTGGTCGCCCTGGAGCTGGATCACCTCGCCCATCTCGGCATCGTTGACGATGGTGCCATTACAGGCTGTGGCGTGGCAAAAGTTAGTCACCCGTCTTGGTATGAGTCAACGCGGCGTGGCATGTGGTGGCTGGGACTCACCAAACTTCTTCTTGACGACGGCGAGAATCTTCTTGCGGCTGAACTTTGCAGGTATGCCCTGAACAGTGGTCAAGGTCTTACGTCCATTTCGTTCTGGCGGAAAGGGTCGTCAGCGAGTGTCTGGGAGACGCGGGTTTGGTAGCGCCATGGTTGCACGTGAGGGCTATCAAGCATGATATCCCCCTTGTTTGCCAGAAGGCGGTCAGGGGTGTACGTACGCTGGATCCGAATATGGATGTAATCAGGAGCCTTGGACTGTTCTCCAGTGTCCTCGTCGGCTTCGGCGAAGGGGTCTATGAGGGTGGTGGTTAGCTTTGAGTTTGGCTGACGATAACGGGCCAAACGCGGGGAAGGGGCTGCCGCATCGAGGACGACCCCAATGCTATGGGGACTCGACCGTCGACGCGGCCGACAGGAGAAGAAGGCTGTGATGAGCGTGACGCAGGCTGGCGTCTGCTGCACCATCACCAGCAATGCAATGTGGAATGGGGCCACGGTCGCGTGCAAAGGAAGTGGGTAGTAGCCAGGGACTTGAAGACTGACCGTAAGACTTGAGATTTTCGATTGACATAGGCAGCGACGGACGGCACAGATGGCGTCTCACTGAAATGGGTGTATTGAGGTGTCGGGGGTGAGGCCGAGGGTGCTGTAGATCTGGAGTCGACTAGCAAACTGCTGCGGAGAGAGAATGGGGATGGTTGGTGGTGATAGGGTGATTGTTGTGGGAGGAAGATGGTGAAAGCGGAGGGCGACAAGTGTTTAAGTAGCAGCAGCGCAGCAGGGGAAGAGACGAGGGGTCCCCTTCCCCGTCTACGCTAGCACAGTGGGCTGGCCGCCGCTGCCCGCCGCCTCTGTGGCTCTGCGCCTCTCGGCCCCCCTGGCTTTTCTTGCTGAGCACACCCACCACCATTCCACCCTGCCACCAGCAGAACGCACTGGCCTGCGTGGTCTGGCCAGAAGGGACTCAAGGCAGCGGCATCTAGGTAGATATACCTGAAGCAGGCAGATGCTTGGGTATCTACCCCAACTTCCAGGGTTACTAGATACGTAGCCTGATGTCTGCATGTACCTCTGTACCCAGCCGCGATGTGCTCGTGTGTGGGCTATGCGCTGGCCCGCTTATTATTCTACACTAGAGTGCCAGAAGTTTCCGAACCTTGATTTCATCGCGGTCCCGGCTGCGTCGCCCAATCCCTGTCTTCACACCATCATCCTCGCCGAAGGCCTCACACCTCAAACAACTGCCACGCTCATGCTGGTCTCTGTGCCTTACACAACACTTCTCAGGCGCAACCATAAAAGCTTCAGATCATTCCTTGTCAGCGCACACCCCATGACACACCACAGAGGTCTCCCATTACTACCACCACATGAGGCTGTCACGAAAGAGGCTACTCCCACGGCACATCATCCCACACGAGGCTATCCTGGGCCAGGCCATCTCATTAGAGGTCATCTGTCAGGACTGACTCCTCGACGCACAGGACATGCCTTTTGCGCCTGATAATCTGATTGACGCCAGCAACAAAGCGTCGGCTGTCTCCTGCCAAATCTCCGAGGCGGGAGCCAGCAGTAGCCGCCCAGAATGGACTCCTTTGTTTAAGCAACAAGTACGCTTCGGACCGTCCATATTCAGCCAGGTCATGCTAAATCTGATCCGCAACCCAAATATCAACTCATCCTGGCTCTTCCGCGCAGACATTCTGCTGGACCAAGATGCCGGCTCAGAACTCTCTGGGCCCTCTTTCGACAACCAGCCGCTAGTCCCAAGCTTCTCGGGACTTGAGGAAACACGGCGTCTAGTCCGCCGCATGATCCCTCGCAATGAGCTGCGAGATAAGCCCCTCGACCAAACATGTGTCTTTTACCTGGGCGCCACACCACATGGCCTGCAGCGCTCTGTGATCATCTACCTTCCGCATTCCAAGTCAGAGTCCGATATTCCTTTTTATCACCCAACCGTCAGAGGCATTGCCTTTATGCATGAGTGGGACCTAGGACAGTCTCTGGGCGATATTTCTATCCACTACTGGTTTTTTGGGGGGGCCGAGAGAAATGACAAACTCGAGAGGACGGCACTCAACCTGCTGAGGGTCTTGTACAAACATGGCGAGGGCCAAGCGAACGGCTACAAAAAGCGTGTCCACCACGATGTGTTAGTCCCACAAGCAGCACTTCAGAACAGATATTCCACGCTGAAGAACAAGTATGCTCGGTCTCTTGTTCAGGGGTGGGAAGAGGTCACCGACCCTGGAAAGCACGTATTTGAGGATATCTGCATCGCAGCTTTTCTCAT
Organism: Stenocarpella maydis; assembly: GCA_002270565.1. Lineage (NCBI taxonomy): Eukaryota > Fungi > Ascomycota > Sordariomycetes > Diaporthales > Diaporthaceae > Stenocarpella > Stenocarpella maydis. The sequence goes on from NQMI01000076.1 coordinate 79,121, forward strand.
TGAACTATGGAAAGATATGTACAAGCACTCCGAGTTTCCTGGCTGGGTAGACATTGGCTGTGGAAACGGTCTCCTCGCCCACTTGTTAAATAGCGAAGGCTATGCCGGCTGGGGCTTTGACGCACGATCAAGGAAGTCGTGGCCGAAGTACAGCACTCAAGTCCGAGTCCGAACCTCGTCTGACAGCTTCGTAGAGCGGCAGTCACTGGAGACTCGCGTCCTCCTGCCATCTTTCATCAGTAGCACGCGGCCGGACGGGAATACGCCTCGTGGTGGACTGATCCATGACGGCCTCTTTCCTCCCAAGACCTTCATCATCTCGAACCACGCGGATGAGCTCACGCCGTGGACACCCATCTTGGCAAGGCTCTCAGAGTGCCCCTTCATCATGATCCCATGCTGCAGTCACAACCTCACGGGTGCCAGGTTCCGTGCCCCACCGCCAAAGGATAAAGCAGAGTCATCATCTGCATACAACTCCCTCTGCGCCTGGGTTGTTGAGATCGCAAAGGATTGCGGCTGGGAGGTCGAGAAGGAAATGTTGCGCATTCCAAGTACTCGGAATGCAGCATTCGTATGTCGACGATTGACCAACGATGCTTATCTAGACGTGCAGGCACTTTTGCAGAAGTACGGGGGGGCCCAGGGGTACTACGATAACGTGATCAAGTTGATCGATGCAACAAGCCGTGGTCACTAGCAGGCTTCGAACAGAAGAGCAAGCTTACCGTTTCCAGGGCCTCACCTCCCTTGCCCAAATTGATAGCGAGGCTCTAGTCTGCGGCAAGGAGCAGCACATATAGGTTGTAGTCCTCCTGTGTCCTCACGGCGACAAGAGTCATGGTTCCAAAGCCTGCGGCCACGTTACTGTCCGTTGCAGTGGACCGTACAACAGCTCGGATTCGGCAAATCCATCCATACTCTGGTATATACCGCCTAATTCAGTCAACATCTGGAACTGGCAAATGATCCACAAGCTTCATCTTCAGCCCCTGTGCTTTGAGTGCCTTTGTGGTCTGCTCGTCTCTGAGCGCCAGGCTCTGCTCCTCGGAAATAATTACGAAGTCCTTCCTCAGCAACCAGGTCCCCTCCGGTACATCATACTCCTCTGCCGTCTTCTTGTCGACTTTGTCGAGATCGATCACAAGGCTCTTCTTGACGCCAAAGACGGCGTCGGACTTCTCATATGGGTCACCACGGAGATACAGTGCCCTGTTTGCCACCTGTGTCAACAATCACATGTAACACAAATAAGAACGAGCCACGAGCAGACGTACGTGATAAAATGGTCCCAACCCGGCTTTTCGAACATAAAATGCACATGTGCGGGTCTGTAACAGTGCCTTCCAAGCTGCACCAACAGCTTGCCAACGGGCCCGTCGTGCGGGATGGGGTAGCTGACGGGTTTGATCCCCTTGAACCAGAACCGGCCCTGCTCGTCGCTCACGAGGATGCACCGCTCGCTCGGCTCGCCGCGGTCCGAGTGCTGCACGTCATAGTGGCCGCTGCTGTCGGTCTCCCAGATATCGATCTTGACGCCGGCCACGGGGTTGCCGTCGGTGTCCTTGACGGTGCAGATCGCAAGCATTGGCTCGCCCTCCGGGTCGCTGGCCATCTTGGCGCCATTGGGCAAGGTGGGCGCGTCATGCGTGTGGAACGGACCCAGGAGGGAGCCCTCCGTGGCGTTGGGTGGCTTCGGGTGGTTTATGCTGTCGATCAAGAGGGATAGACCAAGGATATCCGAGAGGAGGATGAATTCCTGGCAGTCAAGGCGACAGGTCAGCAACTGCTGTCTCAATGGGACCTCATACAACGGCTGGGGTTCGCGCGTCGTCCAGGGAATTCCGGAGGGCAGAGCAACTCACTTGCCGGACGTCACTGCATATCTGGCCTGCCTTGGTCAGGAATAGCAACGCCGCCATCCACTCGTCGGTGCTGAGGCGTGTCTCGCGCGCGAAGTCGTGCAGGTGAGTGACGAGCCGCTCCAGGAGGAACTTGAGCCGTTCATTTTTGCCCTGGTTGTTGATCCTGATGGTATTGGGCGTGATGTTGTCAATAGTCAAGTCCAGGAGCTCTGGGGTCTGCACGTCGTGACCCATGGCTGCGTTGTCGTCTTGTCACTTCGGGGTGTCAGAGTTCCGGCACGACAACCAGGTCGGGAGGGGTCCTTGGTTCTTCTGTAAATGTAGAGCCCGCGCGGTGTATTTGAACAGTCGTCGTTATGTAATGCTCTGTCATCCGCTGTCATGAAGCTAGCTCTCGGACGACTGTTGGGCTGGGCTCCAGGACTCGGGTCAGAAGACGATCAACCAACCACCTACCGGACCCTGAGCGGGTTTACGGAATTACCTCGCACTCATCCAACTGCTCCCAGGTTCCGGCTTTCCCAGAAACTTTGCGCGCGAGGCTACAGATCGGCTCGCCATGGCACTTGGGCGGGGCTGTAGCAGCTCCCAGCGCGGCGCACCATCAAACATCACGGCTGATGTCTTTCCCGCCCGGTGCCGCCCCTCTCGGCCCCTCCCCTCCTTTGACTTCGGGACTGCCCCCGGGAATTACTGCATTAGTAGTGCGGGGAACCCCCCCAGGCGGCAGTCCAGATCAGCGGAGGAGAACCCGCGGAAGAGCCGTCAGATCAGGATCAAAACCGGTACACTAGTGGCAGGTCGAAGATGTCCGAATCTCCTTCACTGGCACTCAAGAGAGCAAGTGCCCCACCCACGTTTAGCAGCAGCCGGGAAGAAGGCCTCTAGTCCTATCCATGTGGGTTTTGACGGTATTTGCGTGCGAATCAGCAAAGTGTGCTTACGTCTCTCGCTATGCCGAGTGAGTCGTGAACTGCCACGGCACTATCGCGCTTCAAATACCATTCCTGGCGCCTTCAGCGTCCCCGCCTGTCAGGTTCCGCTTTCAGAGGGCGTCGTAGGTGGTGCTGGCCGGTGATCTGGTTCGACAGGAGTGGACACGGCGCCGCGACTCGGCGGCTCTTCCTCAGCTACACAAGATCCAAGCCCAAGTCCGAAAATGGTCTATGGCAAACCCAGACAAGCCCTAGAGGATGTTGCCAGACCATATTGCCAAGACAGGGTCTCCCCGGCCGTACCGGCGAGGGTCTTCTCCAGCTGCGGATGTCGGCCTTCAACACAAACTAGGTATTGATTCAGAAGACAAGAACAAGACCATGGTCGGTAATGCAGTGGGGCCCCGCCTCTCCCTCTCAAGGCTCCCAGGCGAGCTCGATTTTGCCCCCGCTGGAGTTGCTCGATCCTGATAGACTAGGGCTGCTGCCAGGCTGTAGCGAATGGGGAAGATTCAGATCTGAGGTCAGTCCCATGGACGGAAGGCCCCTAGGAATTGGGTGATTGATACCCACCACCACTCACTCAGCAGCCGGACCTGCGTTTTCATACTACACTACACCACATGCAGTCCGACCCTTGTACCCTCCTCCCCCGCCGTCTGACCGTCTGTCGTCTGTTTGCTTCCTCGTCCAGACTTGGCAATACGATAACTCAACCTGAAACCCAAAGGTGTGGCGGAAGCCGCAACCACGGTGGCTAATAAGGGACCCCAGGACAGCTGCGTGACCGGGACAAGCAGATGGCATGGACTAACAACGGCTCTGCCCCGGGTTACGGACACGGGAATCGGGGATGCGCCAAGGCTCACGCTCTCCGGACGCTTTATATCCTGCTGACAGCAGATACCGGCCGTGGCTGCCCCTTGGTCATCTCGCCTTGGGTGCTCTTGTTTCCCATGCCCAAGTTTTGGCCCTCATCAAAGCAATACTGCACGCAGTGTCCTAGGTGTGGACAGCGAGGTGAGCCCCCGTTAAGGTTGATCCTCTGGCCGATGTGCCCCGCCGAACTGCTGCAGCGGTTCACTGTATATTGAACGGCAACGCACTCGTCAAGTCTGTCAGGCCCAGGCGGAGGGGTATCGATTCCGCATTGGTTGACACGGCAGCGGTCCGGTATGGATGGCTGGCGCATGCATGAGGGCCTGCCTCTGCTGAGATTTCGCGATACGGCACCCTCAGAGGCCAGAGGCGTGGCGGGGGCCGCAATCACGATCAGACACAGCCGGATTGTGCTCTTCAGGAGGCCGCGTGGTTCCTCGCCCTGGTCGATGAGCGGACTCCGGCACTGTGGATGGTCCAAAAACGTGACCATTTGGGGCTTGGGCAACGGCGGAGATGGCTGCCAGCTCCCAGCTTGTGCCGCCGTCCTAGCTTGGCGGGCAGGAAAGCCCCGCGCAAGTATGTTGGAATATTCTAGACTACTGGTGTATTATTAATACGGGATATCTTATTTCCCTGCTACTATGTATAGTATCTGGGATAAAGTATATATAGGGGGCTCCTCGCCCACCGTAGCCAAGTAGTCAATAGTTGATTAATAAGCACTATTGCCAACAAAGTACCCTGTCAGTTGCGGCTAGGGCTGGCTTCGTTATACTTGATGGCCTCGATCACGCAATTGGGGCTATAAACCAGATTTTCTAGACGACATGTGCCTATGCCAGAAGAAACCAGGCCAAAAAGACCGTCCGAGGAGCTCAAAAGACATATCCACGGCCCAGGGAACCACGAGCACTTACACCAACCACATACTGACCTAGGTAATTGTCAAGGACACATCCTCCCATTGTCTCAATTCACACACATCTCCAAGACTTTCCGCACACCGTTGCCAGCACGGCGACCAGCGCCAGGGACCAGGACAGCCCACCAAGGTAAGATGCTCTCGAACTCACCATCTCTCCCCCCACTGGGTGTCGCAAGCCATACGCGGATATGTGTGGCCCCGCGGCCTTACATAAAATCCCTGGGGATCCTCCGGAGAAGGGGGGAACAGATACAAGCCTCGCCTCCTTCTTGTTCTCGATTTCCTATTAAACCTGGCTCTTCCCATCGTCGTCCCCCCCCCCCCTCTCCCCGTCTTCTTCTCTGTTCTCAACCTCCTTCACCCGCTTTTCTTCGCTGTTGTGCCTTGCGGTTGGCTTACTCCCGGCCGATAGCCGCATTGCGCCATACCCGAGCCGGACCCGCGACCCGCGACCCGCGACCCGCGACCCGTCTTCCGCGGCAACAGACTGGCTCTCATCTCGAGAATCTCATATCCAGTCGAAATGGCGAATCCCCCCCACGGTGGTGTCCTCAAGGACCTGCTCGCCCGCGACGCCCCCCGCCACGGCGAGCTGGCCGCTGAGGCCGAGTCTCTCACTGCGCTCGTCCTGACCGAGCGTCAGCTCTGCGATCTCGAGCTGATCCTCAACGGTGGCTTTTCTCCACTTGAAGGTTAGTCAATGCCACATCTTTCTTAACCTGAAATCCAGGCTCCGCCACTGGAGCACAGTCATACGGCGACCTCTGGCGGGGGGGAGGGGCAGTCCATTGAATGAATTCCCAAGGCATTGTGGCCCGCTATTGCGCGGCCGGCCGAGGGTTCAGATGCCTATTCAAAGCCCTGGTCATTTTGCGGACACCCTCCCGAGCATGGGGCGGCGTTGTGGTGACGTGCCGGCTGACTGGTTTATGCAATTGCAGGTTTCATGAACGAGAAGGATTATTATGGGTATGTCTCCTTGGGCTGAGTTTGCAAGCCAGCAGCGCGCCAATGTGCCCTTGAAAGACGGGGGAATGACCAGATCGTGAGGGCTCTACGAGCTCAGGGGGTCTTCTGTAGTTTGGGACTTGCACAAGACGAGGTTCTAACCAAATATGCGAACAGAGTCGTCAAGGAGAACCGCCTCACCAATGGTATTCTGTTCTCCATGCCCATCACCCTGGACGTGAACAAGTCCGAGATCGATGAGCTGGGCCTTGCACCCGGCAAGAAGATCACCCTGCGTGACTTCCGGGATGACCGCAACTTGGCCATCCTGACCATTGAGGACATATATAAGCCCGACAAGTAAGTCAGCTGTCAACACTGAGCCCGTTGGGTTTTGGTGTGGAAAATCACCCAGAATACACTACTAAAGATGGCGTTTCCAGGGCTCTTGAGGCTACTGAGGTTTTCGGCGACAATGACCAGGCTCACCCGGCCGTCCAGTACCTCTTCAATACCGCCGGCGAGTACTACGTTGGTGGCAAGGTCGAGGCTGTCAGCCGGCTGCAGCACTACGACTTTGTCGACCTGAGATGTGAGTGCCACAGCGATGCTCTCCGGATCGGTCCTGTGTGCTGACAAGTCGACAGACACTCCTGCGGAGATCCGATCACACTTCGACAAGCTGGGCTGGACTCGCGTTGTCGCCTTCCAGACGCGCAACCCAATGCACCGTGCTCACCGTGAGCTCACCGTGCGTGCGGCTCGCTCTCACCACGCAAATGTCCTAATCCACCCGGTTGTGGGACTGACCAAGCCGGGCGACATTGACCACTTCACGCGCGTGCGTGTGTACAAGGCCCTCCTCCCCAGATACCCCAACGGCATGGCCGTCCTGGGCCTGCTGCCCCTGGCCATGCGTATGGGCGGCCCCCGTGAGGCCATCTGGCACGCCATCATCCGCAAGAACCACGGTGCGACCCATTTCATCGTCGGTCGTGACCACGCCGGCCCCGGCAAGAACAGCAAGGGCGTTGACTTCTACGGCCCTTACGACGCGCAGTACGCCGTCGAGAAGTACCGCGACGAGCTCGGCATCGAGGTCGTGCCCTTCCAGATGATGACCTACCTCCCCGACAGCGACGAGTACGCCCCTGTCGACACCATCCCCAAGGACGTCAGGACGCTCAACATCTCGGGAACGGAGCTGCGCTCAAGGCTCCGCAGCGGCCGCGAGATTCCCGAGTGGTTCTCGTACCCCGAGGTCGTCAAGGTCCTGCGCGAGTCCCACCCCCCGCGGGCCCAGCAGGGCTTCACCGTCTTCCTGACGGGCTACATGAACTCGGGCAAGGACCAGATCGCCCGCGCGCTGCAGGTGACGCTGAACCAGCAGGGCGGGCGCTCCGTGTCGATGCTGCTGGGCGATACGGTGCGCTCGGAGCTGTCGTCGGAGCTGGGCTTCTCCAAGGAGGACCGCAACAAGAACATCGGGCGCATCGCCTTCGTGGCCTCGGAGCTGACCCGGTCCGGCGCGGCCGTCATCGCCGCGCCCATCGCGCCCTTTGAGGAGTCGCGCGCGCACGCCCGCGAGCTGGTCGAGAAGTACGGCGACTTCTACCTCGTGCACGTGGCCACCCCGCTCGAGCACTGCGAGAAGACGGACAAGCGCGGCATCTACGCCCGGGCCCGCGCCGGCGAGATCAAGGGCTTCACCGGCGTCGACGACCCCTACGAGGCCCCGGCCAGGCCCGACCTGGTCGTTGATGCGTCCAGGCAGACCGTCCGCTCCATCGTCCACCAGATCGTGCTGATGCTGGAGAGCCAGGGCCTGCTGGACCGCTTCTGAGTTTCTACACGGGGGGCGTGGCGTTGCAGGGAGGGTTAAAAAGGCTGGCTCCGGGAGATAGACGGATGATGCTGTTGGCATGGGAGAGCGGCATCTGGCCTCGCAGCGTTGAGACGGGCCTGCTCGGGATACATGGAGAAGGAGCAATGCATATTGCTGTTCACTTAGATTTCAGGCCCCCGAATGGAGCCACAGATGCTCTTCACACAGCCTATCGCCACAACACAGAGGTACTGCATATCCGAGGTCGATCATCCTCTTCTGGGCTGAAGTCCTTCCCGGCTTTTACGGGTGCCCGAGGGTATGTGAAGTGAACTCGCCAAGGCGAACCTGCCGAAAGATGAGAGACATGGCCCAAAGCACATGCGGAATGCAGACGCTGAGGGAGGTGGGCTCGCTCAATGGCTCGTCATACGTCGAGTCCAATGCTGGCGGTCTGACACAAGGTCAGGCTCAAACAGGAATCCTGTGCGTATACCAACCGCCGCAGCCGGCAGAGCTCGACAACTTCCCGAGCCAAGACATCCGCTGGACGCTGGTGTTGACGCACAAGCTTTGATGTGTTCAGGCATAATTGGCCGCCATCACCGCAGACCTGCGTAGCACATGAGAGAACGGGAAGTGGCCGCGCTGCATCATCATGCGAAGGCGCGGGAGGATTCCGGCCGGGGATCTGGATGTCCCCGCCTCATATAGATGCGGCGAGGTCTGTATAGAAATATGCAGCTGGTCGGGTCGGTGTGTAGGCTTTCGTATTCCGTCTGTGCCTTCGCCCGGATTTCATGGTGGCTGATGGGCATTGCATGGGGCCGCGGCCGTGCTTTTTCTGCACCTCCCTCTCGACTCCGGCACCTGGGCCACTTTACCCTGCGAGATGTGGTAGGAATACATTTATAATTAGCACTCAGGACGCTGTGCGCTGGTTGGCCAGTGCCGGGCGACGGGCGTGTCCCACGGCGCTTAGAGCAGCAGCGTAACGGGAACTTGGTGCCCAACTGCGGACGACGTGCAGGAATGGTACCCAAGACTTGCCGTGTCTTGCAAGCTTGTAGCTACATACTCCCTACACCCACCTGCCTAGGCTAATAAGTAGGTTACTTACTTATCACCTAGGTAGTATGCATACCTACCTCAGTAGGTGCCCAGGTGCCCAGGTACCCAGCTGGGTAGGTATACATAGGTGCCCAGGTGCCCAGGTAGCATCCTGTCCATCTCTGACTGGGTGCACCAGCCAGAGAGCCTGGAGGCCGGATGCCTGCACCAGCCAGAGGAGCCCGTGACCGGGCTGAGGCCCTCCCAGGGGCCAGAGACGATCCAGGGCGTCGGGCCGAGAGTGGACAGACAATTGTTGGGCTGGGCTGGGGTCAGGTTCTCACGTTGTGACGAGGGATGCAGAGTGGGTATGGGCCATGTCTGACCGACAATTCGAGATTGGCCCTCGCCTGCGGCCTCGATGCAGTGACAGTGACGACGAACCTGCGTGCTGTGCCGCCCCACCCCCATCTCGCAGAGCGCACCACCACCTAAAAGCCCACCCCTGCACATGTGCTCAGCGCATCCCCGGCAATGTCCCAGGCATCCTTGGACTGCGAGCATCCACCCGAGTGGCTGCCATTCGACCTCCCGTCTCCTCCTGTCCCGCATTCCCTGCCACCACCAACAGGCACGACGCCACAGCCCTGCGGCCAAGCCATCTCGACTACCTCTCGTCGCCGGCCTCTCACTTCTCCCTTGCATCACCTCACCGTGCCTGCCCAGCTCGACCGTCCCGACCGCCCCGGCCACGACGAGCAGCAGCAGCAGCAGCAGCAGCAGCAGGGAACAGACGTCGACGCCATCGGCCTAGCCCTCGCTCCCCTGCCTGCATCACGAGATCTGCTACGCTCTGCATCAAGGTTTACAGCCCTCCTCCTCCACCTCCTCGGTTGCTACCACGAAGCTCTCGGCCCCGAAGTCAGCCTCAGGCGAGCCCCCCGCCTACACGACGCCCAGGGGCCCAAGCTTTGCCGTCACCACCTCGTCACAGCGGCTGCAAGTCCGTCCTCCACCCCCAATGGGAAATCGAGAATATGTCTTCTAGAGATCGCGACGTCGACGCCGACGACGTGCCCCGGGAAAAGCGATCTGCGAGAACCAAGGGCGACAGGGACAGAACCAGAGACAAAGACCGTGACAGGGAATCCAGGCGCCACCACAAGTCCCACAGGTCCTCCAACCCTGTGATAGCAACAGGTTCCTACGTGTCTCAGTCCGCCTCCGCTCGACGGCACAAGCTCAGGGACGCTTCCTCCTCCAAGAGCCGCCTCGAGGAACCCCTCGACGAGAACTCCTCAATGACTGAACTCGTGCCCGAACTGAACCGGAGCAGGGACAGAGTCCACATACCGTATCCCACCTTTAGCAAGGCCCACAGCAAGGAGTCTGTGGCCAGCAAGGATGACGTCTCCACCAGCTCCGCCGCCGGCCAGGCAAACGGCACCGGCACCGACCCTTTGACGCCCCAGGCTACGGACATTGGCGCCGGCGATGATATTAAGCGGTCAAGGTCGGCTGATTTCGGTTCCAAGAGGAAGTCGTCACCCAAGACGGCCCGCCCTCCGAGCCCCCCAGACACCAATCTCTCAGGGGAGAAGAAGAGGACAGCCTCGGTCAGGCTGAAGGAAACAGCCGACGACAGACCACGGTCAAGGGCGTCTCACGCCTCTAGGTCAACCTCCAGGACAGATGAGACACCCAAGGTCTCGAGGAAGTCCAAGTCATCCTCCACCCACGCCAAGTCCTCAGCGTCGACAACTGCTCATGCCGAGACGGAAAATCCGGCCGACAGCGAGCGCGGCCAGCGATCTGGGGCTACGTCGGTTGCGGCTAAGAGATCAGTCTCTGGTAATACGCTCAGGCCACCCGGGCCCGATCCAATCGATGTCACTGACGACTCTCCGGAGTCCGCTCAGGAGTCCTCCCCAAAGACCCCAACAAACACCACTCCTCAGTTCCCTCCACCTCCCATGTTCCATGATGCCAAGCACGGCATACCGTATCACTTGCGCTTTGAACGTCCCCAACAAGTTCCCACACCAGCCACAGACTTTACAGACTTGAGCACCGTACAGCATGCACATCCGCCCCCGCCCCCTCCTCCGCCGCCCCCTTTGAATATCCAAGAGGCTCCCAAAGTCGACTATCTCATGCAGAACGGCGGTCTCCCCAACATTGTGCCCAAGAACTTCCTGGCCGTCTTACCAAGACAGAATGGAACGAGGCCCTCGAACCCCCCACTCCGTGGTGCAGAGACGCTCTTTGCGCCCTTCTTCAATCTGCTAGATCAGTACCAGGAGGTTTTGACCAACCGCGGCTCCATAGCCGTGGCTACCGGTCATCGTACGGTAGCAAGGAGACTTCTCGACCGCTTGGAGGATGTCTTCAACAGGGACCTGCCAGACGAAGGATGCAGCTGCATAATGTGCGAGAAGGAAGCAGAGAGGCACCGTGGCTTAGGCTGGGGTGAGGTCTTGGAGAGGGTCAGTGGCCGAGTGGAAGTACCATCATGGCCGCCGTTTGACATTGGGACCCTGGGGGTCAAGGCGCCCGAGGGCGCCCAGAGCGAGCCCCCTCGGCCATCTTCACCAGTCAAAATCGACCCCGACATCGCCGAGGAGTTCAGAGAGCATTACCTTCGCCAATCCAAGAAAGTCAAGGCAGCTGTTGACCGGTGGCTCACGAATTGTGCAGAGGCACCGGCTCCTCCGCCCCAGGATGTTGATGACGAGACTCTCACTTTCGCGATCCTCACAGCCCTGGACCAAGAGGACCGGCCATATTTCAACGCCCTCCTCACGGGAGCACGGGAGCTGCAGCCTGCCCTACGAGCGCCTACGCCCATGCGCAAGCCCCGTGCAGACCTCGTGATCAAGTCTGGCCTGGCTCTGCAGCGGCTTTACAGGCTGCCAACGGCACCACGCGATGCCGAAACGGTATGTTACCTCGTCAAGCATCCGCAAATGCATGACCTACTCAGCACGATATGCCATATCAACCCACCCGAGTGGGAGATCCTCATATCAGGACGCTTTGATGGCTTCCTCTGGTCGGGTGCAGATGCCGACGACGATGATGCCGTGACGCCCACTGCGGGCCCATCCCGGGGAGCGACACCAAACTTCTTCCCACAGCGCGGTCCTCCTTCTCGAGGAGCAACAATGAGCCCCAACAACATTGCCCGGTTCACACCCGCGTTGGGCATTGGTACGAGGAACACCACTCCCTTTTCCAGGGGCACCACCCCCGCCTCATTCGTTTCTGGCGCAAGTTCTACGTATCCAAACAGGCAACCCGTCTCCAACGACGAAGAGTCCGAGATTGCAGTCCTCGCCGAACTCGAGCGGGAGATTTACGTGGGCATGGAAGCCCTGGAAGACGCCTTTGAGACGTTGCACCAGCGTGCTGAGCTTGTCCGTACGGCCCTCCGCCAGCGTGGCGCAGGCCTCTCTTTGAGCCTGCAGCAGCGTCGCGGCTACGGGCTGGCCTCAGACGCAAATGGCGGCATTCAGGTCCTCCCACAGAGTGGTGGGTCGGTGCCTGGGATGGACCGGCCCCAGTGGGCAGACGAGGAGAGCCTCGCATCGGAGTCGACGGATGACTGGGGCATCGATGTAGACTGGGAGCTACGCCCTGACGACTCTGCGAGTAATATCTCTAGTTCGCGGCAGCGGAGGCCGAAGAGGAGGGACGAGCGCAGGAGCACACCCGCCCCTATCAGGGAAGAGGATGAGACGTAATGAGAGTCCAATGAAGGTACATATGAGCAGCAGTCGGAAGCAGCCCAGAAGGGCAGGTTTGCACATTCAAGGCCGATACAGTAGCTGGGCATCTGCATGAATGCACGAGCTAAGGCATAAGTGGCAGCGATTTCCGGGCGGGTACTATTCCTGTATATTTTTGTATTCTTTTCTTTCTTCCCGTATTATTGCCCAACGCATGGCGTTCCAAGTTATCGGTGCTTCGTCTTTCTCCTCAGGCACGGGGGCATGTGGAACAAGCAGTTGGCTGCCCGGGCATTCATGATGGGCTTGGAGAAAAGTTCTCACCTGTTGTTGCGCTTGAGTTGGGCGGGCAGGTCTGTAAACAGGAAGGCCTCTGGCCCCAGTACTGGAAAGCACACATCGCACATAATTGCATATCATGGGGAGTTTTTTTTTTTTTTTTTTTTATTTTTTTTCTTTTAATCTTTTTTTTTTTTTCTTTTTTTTTTTTCCTTTTTTTTTTTTTTTTTTTTTTTTTTTAATTTTTTTCCTTCAATTTTTTTTTTTTTTTCTGGATCATGAGAACGGGGCCGCTCTGGTTTCTTCCACGCACTTCTTCTACTCCGATTGTCTTCTGATGACTTGGCCAAGTTTGTGACCGGAATAGTGACCTGTGGCTAGTACTCCGGGGTAAGGTGTTGAAGCATTATTAGGACATGGACCCGATTTGCTTAGTCGTGCATATGCGTCGCATGCGAGTTATCGCATGCGATAGATCATAGCGGGGGAGTCCTCTGTTCGAGCCGCTCCCTGACCTCTGCCCGGGCCGATGATGCCCGCGTCTGCCGCCATTTGAATTAATTAAAGTACGGGGTAGTGTATATCAGAAGCAGTTTACCCTGTACATGTACGGCCACCCTTGGACCATCCTCCTGGGGATGAAAAAGCTGCATGGCTGTGGGTTGAATACGAGGTCTGGGCAGCCATCTGATGGGAAGGGTATGTTCCACTACAGCTGGATTTCTGTACAATGCATTGGGCCATCCAGTTGCCAACCATGGTTTTTTTCTTTTCTTTTTGAGAGATCAGGTGCAGGACGTGCGGAACGTGCGGAAACACTCAGAATGCAGGCTGCCCCGGCTGCCACGTCCTGCATCCAGGTACCGCTACCTACCATGGTCGACCCGCACGTGCAGTTATCAATTCTCACATTTGTAAACAAACCTATTCTTGTTCCGGACTGCTTTTAGTAATGGTCATATAAAATATTTATTGGCCATCCGTCTGCTTCTGTGCGGGAGTTCACGGCCAAGGGCAGCCGTTGCAACAGATTGAAATTCTTGGCCTCACTTTGATGCCCATGTGCCGCACTTTTCTCTGCCGCCGTGGTCTCTCTCTGGCGATGCTGTGCGCCGTGACGATGCTGTGCGCCATGACGCTGCAAGGCGCCACGACGATGCAAGGCGCCCCCTTCTTGTATGCTGCAATGTGGCCGGAATAGCGCTGACCGGCTGCAGGTTTCAATGATAGCTGTCGGTCTCCCTTCGAGCCGTCCTTTTTGCGGTAGAGTCCCCGGAACAGACTCTCCGGATGGGGTGCATAATCCTGAATGGAAGCTGGGCAGCCGAGATACAGGCAGGAACTGCCAGCGCTTGGGAAAGGGGCGCGCAATGAGCCAAAGTAGATAAGAAGGCAGCTGTGCCCATGGATCAGCCACTCGAGTTCCTCAACCAACTTGACCCCCGAGCAGCACCACCACATCTAACAACACAACTTACCGAGAAGCACAACATCTACCTTGAGCCACTACCATGTGCTGTTACAATCAGGTACTGCCCTTCCACCTCACCCTGCCCCCGGCCATAACTCTGGTGCGTCCGCTCACATGATGCTCTTTATAGATCATTTACATGTGTGATCACGCGATTTACCAAATCGCGGAATGGTGCCCGGAATTTTGTAAAGACGGCCACTGTGAGACAAAGCAGCGACCCTAGGACTTTGTCGAACTCGAGGACTGGGACGCCCAGTACTGTGGTAGGTGGTGGTCATGCTACCAAACTGAATTAGAAGCTAACATGGGAATCCCAGGCCAGTGTCAAAGCAAGAGACCCCGGATCACAGACTGGGAGCATATGATCAAGCGCAAGAAGCCCGTTCCGAGCACCACCGGGGGCGACAAGAAGTAACTGGGTCCGCCCTCAGTGGAGATGAGCAAAGAACACCGGGCATCTGGTCGGTACGCATGATGCCTGCGGCTGGGCACCGTGTGCCTGTGCCAGAAGAAGTCATGGACTGCTCATAGGCGTATGTGTATTGGGAATACCTAGGAAGGAGACATTTGTTGTTTGTCTAGCTAGGCACATGATATCTAGTCTATTCCAAGTCATATTTCCCCATGATTATCATTGAGTAATCATGTGCATTAAAAATAACAGTGACAACATGACCCATTTATAAACTAACGATAGATATTATATACTCTAGATGTGATTACTTCTGCACCCTCCATTTCTTGCTCCTCTGTCCTTGAAGTCATAATTCCGCCCCGTAGGACAATCCTAAACTTCTGCTGGAGCTACTTGGGTAGCAGTGGAGGTCTTTATTTGAAGAAATCAGAGCTTGATCTGCTTGAGCGCTGATGAGCAGGCCAAGTTCTCGCTGCTAACGTATACCCCCTTGATTTCATCCCACCTGGTTTCTTCTCCACGCTCGCAAGAGATGAGTTGTCGAGTTCTCAGACAGCCCTGAGCTTCTTTAATTGTGTTTGCTAGGTTATGTGCTTACACACCAGTACTACTCGTTTGTAGATAAAAAAAAAGAACCTCAGAGCCAAAGAGTGTTGAATTTCATCAACCGAAACATGCAAATAATAACAATAAAGAAAGTTGGTCGCCTTCTTAAAGTTATTCCCAAAATTCCAACACCTCCCCCCTCCCCCCGGAATATACAGTCTATCCAATTGTGCCTTCGTAGGCATTACCTCGCGTGCCAATTTTATCCCTGCTTGGGAGACGCCCGTCAGCCCCAAACCACCACCTGTATGGATGGGGAGGGGGGAAGGCGAGTGCAAAATTACGAGAATAGGTTGAAACTAAGCTACTATGAGCCTAAATTGGTGGAAAGGCGAAGGCGCAGCCGTCAGAGAAGTCCGATCCGAGGCCGCAGGCGAGGCCGTTCCAGGAGGCACCAGCGATACGACCCCAGATATGGACCCAGCGAAGACCGTGCCTGTGGAGGTTGTCACTGAAGTAACAAGGGTCGTGTCAGTCACCACGGTGGTCCCTGTTAAGACGCAAGTAGTATTGACTGTGATGGACTCCTTGATTATCGACACTGAGGTCGGATGATGAAAGGGAGAGACTGAGAAGTTGTTAGCTTCGAGCTAATCGGAATCGGTGGGACAGCAAGATTATGGCAAGGAGTTGATGTGTAATAAATAGCAGGTGCTGTTGAGGCAAGCTAAAAACTGGTCACGAGATATTAAGGAGACGGGGGTTAGACATACCTGAGGGTGGAGCTCCAGACCCTGATGTTGAGTTCAACAACGGGAAAGGCGCCGTTTTTGTACTTGTAGAGAGTGGCGCGGCTGATTCTATCGTCGTGCCAGCTGCGGAACCCGTTGGCCATACGAGAGTACTGGAGTTGCTCAGTGTGAATGGCGGCGAGGCACTCGTTATTGATAGCGCAGCTGTCTCATTCAGGCGAGCCGACGAGGATGCTGTGCCAGCTGCGGAGCCTGTTGCCCAACTGGAATTGCTCAGTGGGAACGGCGCCGAGGCGCTGGTCGCCGATAGTGTAGCCGTCTCGCTCAGGTGAGCCGGCGAGGATGTCGCACGAGAGCTTGTGTTCTCCGTCGGTCCCGCAGCAGACAGCGATGTGTTGACAGATCCGCCTGTCGGGTGTGGAGGTGGGCCAGTGTCACTCACAACGGTCCCCGGAGCCACGGGTGCTGAGGTAGTGTTGGTGAATGGGAACGGAGGCCGGCTTGTCCTGGATTTAGGTACACTTGTTGCCACTGAGGTGGATTTGCTAGTCGTTAGGATAATTGAGGTACTGGCTATGGTGGACACCGCTGTCGGATGCGGACGTGATGCGGTGCGGCTTAAATGAGTCCTTTCGGATACAGACGCCGAGGTAGTGTTAGTGAAGGGGAACGGCGCTGAACTTGTCCCTGTTTTCGGAACACTCGTCACTGAGGTGAGGTTACCGGTCGTTAAGATAATGGAGGAATTGGTTGTGTTAGACACTGGGGACACAGTGGATGCTGTCGTCCTCGATATGGTGCTGTTCGGGAAGGCAGAAAAGTTTAAGCTTGTTGGTATAATAGGATCGGGTGTGAAGATTGATAGAGGGAATGTGCTCAGGGTAGCTATATGGGAAGTTGAGCTGACATGAATTGAGGTTGTCAACATAGATGAGGCATTCTCTGTGCGGTTTCCCACTGATGAGGAGGCCGTAGTCTCCGTAGATATAGGCGACAGTGTGATGTGTGGAAAGCTTGTTTCGATTGTCATACTCGTGAGATTTGAGGACGGCGAAGGGCTCAAGGTCGGACTAGGTCCAGAGGTGGTCGAGTTTGCTGCTGAATTTCTCGAAAAGGAATTTCGCAGTGTAAAGCTCGATCTTGCAGAGCCGTTCAGCGCATCTGCGCTGGTCAGTGTCGTACCGAATTCTGTCGATGAGTTTGAGACTAGATTTGTGGAGGTTGGTGTGGAGTCCGGACCCGTGGTCAAGCTTGACTTCGCAGCCGAAGTCGATGTCGATGTTGCGATAACAACTGTGGTGGAGGTGCTAGAAGTCGGTATGGTAGTTACTGTCCAAGGACCACTTGTGTCTGATCCATGGTGCGGCGGGTGCCTCCCGTGGGGGTTGCCATGTCGTGGATGCCCAGAATCCGGTTTACCATGGTGTGGGTGCCTCCAGTCCGGGTCCCTGTGATGAGGATGCCTACAGTCCGGGTTCTTGTGGTGTGGGTGGTCCCAACCTGGGCGATGCCCTGGGTGGTGCCCCGGCCAATTATGGTCGTCTCTGGATCTATGTGACGACTCATGTCCGTATTCCGGGTTGCTTGTATAGGTCGGTGGGCTCCCGCCATAGTTGTGGGAGTGTGTGTGATCAGGCAAGGATGAAGGAGGCTCGCCATAGCCTCCATAGGTGGAAGATGTGCTGGAATGATCCTCATTTGGATAGTAATCGCCTTGTGAGCTCGGTCTCTCAAATGATTCAGGATGGTGGTAAAGTTCACCACCATGCCTTTCGTCTAAAAACCCGTCGCCCGGTGACTTGGACAGAGGAATAGGCGGCTGGGTATCACCTTGGCGACTAGTAAGCATCATACTCGGCTAAAATAAAAGACACCCGGGCAGAGAACTTACCAAGCTCAGGGCTGCCCGCTGAGGTGGGTGCTGGAGTTATCAAAGTCTCCAATGGAACTGTCTTGGCCACGCTGCCCCTTCCCTGAGGCACCCCTCCAAATGGTTTAGGGCCCATGTCTACCCAGGACGGCTGAGGGAGAGTAGATCTTGCCTCTAGATCTGCGCTGTCTTGGCTGAGTTGCGTGCTGAGAGCGAAGCCCATAAGAATGAGTATCGAAACAATTATGGCACCCATTGTTGCCATACTGGTGACGGAGCGCACCACTTTGGCGCCTAAGCGGTAATGGAGCACAGTCGGGCTGAAGTTATGGTGCAAGATACGGGTAGCCTCTTCAATCTGAGGATAAGAGACAACAACGGTGACCCCCAGGTTGGAAAGTTTAATAAATTAGAAGAAGGGTTTGGTACTATCGCAGTGGCACTCCGCGACCAGAAGAGGTTGGGAAAGGGCTTATAAGGACGTGTCGTAAAGAGAAGCCCACTTGTTTTCCGCTTAACTGAGCGGACACCCTCCAGCTTTGAAGATACTCCTGGCCACTCAGACCGATATTGATAGGGTATGGGCCGGAATCAGATGTTATGCCTTTTGAATGAGATTACGGGTTGGACAAGACGTCCACCTGCCACCATTTCACTCCAGCGAACACCAAGTCCATGCCAAAGAGCCCAGGATGGACGACGGCCTTGAAAGAGTTGAAGGGAGTCAACTTGGTTCTTTCAGCGAGATCATTCCTCATGGGACCAACAAGTCGCCGCTCTTTGCCGACTGTGGATCCAGGGGAACGGTTCAGTTCGCCAAACTTGTGGACCAGGGTAGCTCAAGATCGATGCCGAGGAGCAAGTACGACATCCTTGACGCCGCACCATATCTTCCCACGCAGGACGAAACGGGAAGATACGCCGGTGCTGCAAGCGAAGGCAAGGCCGAGAGCAACTTTTTCCAGCATTGGCATATTGTAGGAGGCTGTCACTCCATACAAAGCCTACCAAGGGCAGTCAAGCGTCATCCTTCCGTTAAGGGTACTGCTCACAGGGTAACGAAATATGGCAAATCTCCGTACGATGGTTCAAGCTATGCGTCGCGTCGTCTGGGTATAGGTCTAACAGTGTCCGGTTACTGACAACTATACAAGAGGTTTCCGACAAGCTACAGGCTGCTGGCTGTTGCACAAGAGAAGCGAGATCGTATAGTACAGAACAATAGCCGGGTGTTGGACCTCTCTGCATCGTCGTAAGTGACGCGTTGGAGGTTTCATGTACCATCCGCTTCTGCAGGATCTCTGTCATACAAATCAGGTGCCACTTGTGCTGCAGGTAATGTTACCGTCCACGGGAAATTCTTTTTTTTTTTTTTTTTTTACCTATCCTTCTTCCTTTAGAGACAGTATGGTCTTCGGCTGTCTGGACTTGGTTCCGCCCCATACGGGTTAGTGGATGTCGTGAATTTTCTCTCTTCCTTTCTTTTTTGTATCAACATAAGAGGGTGTAGTAGTCAGGGACATGCGGCAGATCTTGGAAGTCGGGAACATGTGCTTCAAAATAGTAAAAGAGCATGAGGCACGTTCTGTCTGTAATTTCATCTGAAGCCGGAGTCATGAACTCAAATCAAGAGAGATAGCCGCCATAGTTGTTCAAGTGGCTGCCGAGCACGACAAATTTAAAGTACTGATTATCCTCAGGCAGGAACTTTCAGTGAGTAGGTTGATTATGGGGGTATGAATTATCTTGGACTAATTTTATCCCTTGGTGTGTTTGGTGTTTGCTGAAAAGAGAAGACGTTAGGACCCACGAGAACCCCATTGGTGTTGTCACACCTAATGTCCGGCATGCTGAGCCTCCTAACTGCAGACCTGCAGTCTGCCTTGACCACGACGTGATACCATCCTGTGACCATGTTTGAGGCATGACAAAAAAGAAATGCTGGAAGCCTCCTGGTGTCCAGTCCTCACTAGGCTTCTCGAGCGGCCTCTCGAAGGCCTGGGGCCGTCGTGCGCGTCATGGAGGTGCTCTTCGACTCGAGATCCGCGGCCCACAGCGCGGCCGCGACCGCATTGGTAAATGAAAAGAAGATGCCGGCGAATGGGACCATCTCCAGGAGTGTGGCAACGGTACCGAAGCTATACAGCATGCGGAGTCAGTCGAAGACGTTGCAAAGCTGGACACGTCACGAGCTCGGCAAGGGCAAGACGTACGCAGTGTATGGGCCGACGTGCTCCTGGAGCCAATACGACTTCTGCCGCGAATCCCAACCCTTTAGCTGGAAGTACCGATCATGAACAGACTTTCCACGCGTCCGTCCCTGCAGGGTGATGAAGATGATGGTTCCAACCACAGGAATGAAGTTCAGGGGCAGATACATGACGTATCTGATCAATGCGCTGGGGGTGAAGCGCTCAAAAGGACTCTTGATGATCTTGCCCAACTTGGCAATGGGGTCACTGCCCGACTTGATCTCTCTGCCGCCTTTGACTAGGTTTGTGCAGTTCCTGTTCACAAGCGTTCCGTCAAAAGTGTCGAGGAGAGCATCCTGGAGGACCCAGGTCTTGGAGATGGTGGACGCGAGCGTCGAGCTCTCGTTGAGCACCAGGAGGACAGTCGAGAAGACCGCCAGAGGGCCTTCCACGAACACCATGACGGCCAGCTGGGGCAGGTAGGTGAGGGCAAACATGCCCGCCAGGATTCCGGCGCTGAGGGTAAGGGTGGGCCCAAGTTTGCTCAAGAACGGCTTCCAGAGGGATCTATGACTAATGAAATAGGCGATGCCCTGCGCGAACGTCAGTGGCGACCCCTTGGAAACATCCATGGCGCGGCACGAGTCACCTTGATGGGATATCTAGGTACGGCAAGAATTAGCCGCGTGCTGAGGCACCGGAAGGGAGCATCCACGTACATGTACGAGCCGCTTCGCACGGCATCGTTCACAAGAATCTTGGCCTTGTCAAAGTCCTCTTTTCTGCGACGTCCTTGTCAGCCGGTTACATTTGTGGCACGTAGAAGGCGCGGCGTCTCACCCAACGTCACCGGCCTTGGCCTGGATGGAGCCGACGATGCCCCGGCGTTGCGACATGCCGGGTAAGCGATGGATCAGTGTTTTCTTGAAGGTGCGTACGCCAAAGAGCGCGTGCGTGTGTAGGTGACGGATGGGTTGGTCAGAGGTCAGCCCACTGCTGAGGCATGAAGATGTGTTTTTGTTGACGGCCTGGTCTTGTACGATGGCATCCCAGAGGGCAGCTGGCATCTTTGTGACGGAACCACGCCCAATGGGCTTTGTCGTCATTGGCTCGTCGCCCAGTGGGCGTCCGCCAAAGGGGAGCTGGATGTTTGGGCTCACTTGGTGCTCTCACAATGACGTATAGGCCTGGGACGAAGCGTTCTCACAAGCTCCACAAGGGTTGAACCCTGAACTCGACATGTGTTGACCCGGGGTGAATCGTCCAATATGAGTACGGAGTACTCCGTATAGAGTACATCACCATGTACCTCCCCAGTCCCCGGGCGAGATAAGCTCCTGCGTGGGATAAGCTTATTACACAAGGCTGTCCCACAGGCAAAGCTCCATTGTCGACCGGCCTCCTGCCTCCTCAGCACCCCCGTCTCCCTACCTACAAGACTTGGAAAGATGTGGCCCTTGCATCTCCGGTTGGCTGTACGACGGCCCACACCGCGGCAGAACGTCCTCTGTTATTGGGAAATGTTTCATAGCCCCAAGACATGGCGCCGGGCACTGCATGAATACTAGTGTATTTATGGGCAGATCGGAATTGTCAGGTGCCTAGGGTGCCTCCAAGAGTCCAGGGACACTTGCAACTCACGCTGTGCGCACAGCCACCACCCACAAGACCGGATTGAAACATTTTTATCTCCTGCCCAGGTATTGGAACAGACTTGGCACGGAGTAAGCTTGGCTGCTTGGGTGTGCATCGTTAGCTCGCGTGGTGTACACTAGTACCGCTACTACCTCGTCACACAGACTTACACTAGTGTAGGTTTCAGCTAGCAAAACGTGGGGTTGCTGGGCTTTTCCTCTCCTGGCCGTGGCGGCAGATGCAGCCCTTCGTGGGAGGCAAAGCATTAGCAAACCCAATTCATTTCCGGGCAGATCCCATCGATCAACATCAAACGGCCTGCCAGCGCCGACTCAACCACGCCGGGTGGGCAAATCAGCTTGCATGACAGGCAGATTCGTATCACAGACGTCATGGTGCCCTCCGTTGTGTCACGAGATGCTGAGCGGCTGGCAGCCAGAGGCCTGTCGACTCCCGCTGGCTTCTCCACGATGACGCAGAAAAAATGGCCCACTTGTCGGCCGAATGCAGCAAAGCATGACCAAGGATGGTCGGCTCCCAGCTCACCACCACTTGGCAAGAGCACTTGGCAGTTGGCAGCATGCCTGGGCCACCTGGGTATACCTCCTTGACCACCTCCTTGACCAACCTCAGGAACCGGCTGACCGGCTACTGGCAGCGAGAATTGGGCTTGGCCGAGGCGGGTACTTGAGTAGTTACACGACACGGTTCCCCTGGATACGACCTGCCCGTATATGCAATGTATAGCGCTAATGACGCGTATGGCGCGTTGTCCTATCAGCTGCCGGTGCAATTACAGTTCTGCATGGTGTATCGCACCATGGCCCCTGGCCCTAGCTAGCCAGCTAGGCTAGGTGCCGTTTAGGCGCTCCCCTGTGCCTCCCATGGAGTAATAAGTATTCATCATGCGCAGCTGTGACTTGCACCTCTTTGCGATTCTTTTCCTCCCCCCCCTTGTGCCTCTTCCATCGCCATTTTTGACAGCTCAGATATCCTCACTTTCGTTACAGTAC
Source organism: Stenocarpella maydis (assembly GCA_002270565.1). Taxonomy (NCBI): domain Eukaryota; kingdom Fungi; phylum Ascomycota; class Sordariomycetes; order Diaporthales; family Diaporthaceae; genus Stenocarpella; species Stenocarpella maydis. Next base: position 101,455 of record NQMI01000076.1, read on the forward strand.
CCTCCGCAGTCTAATCTCTTCGAAATATACTGCCAGAATGCAGCTGACTACCTTCCTCGTCGCCTCGCTGGCCGGCTTTGCCATCGCGGTAAGTTGATGGATCTTCCTCCTCCTGGAGAGTTGTACGAGCAAACAAGAGATGAGTGGGCCTTGGGTCCGCCGGCGAAGAGCGGAGGCAGGCAACGGAAACCGGGACCAGTTTTGCACGGACTTCTGTTTTCTCATGCCGGGCGAGCCATCACTGACATCCACACAGCAAGATGGCGCTGCCGCAGCATCTAGCGCATGTTAGTCTCGCTCCTTGTGACCCGAAACATTCTGGAAACGGCCTGCTGGACTCCTGCTAACCACCATGCCAGCTTCCTATGCTGCCGCCCAGGCCAGCATTCAGTCTGCACTATATTCGCTGCAGACCGCCGTGACTGCCACCGGTGCGGAGAGGAACTCCATCTTCGCCTCTCTCCAGTCCTCGGCCGTCGCTGCCCAGGCATCCCTGGCGAGCCAGTTCAACTCGGACTTGGGCATCACCCTGTCCAGCCCTTCCGCGACTGAGACTGGCGCGCCGTCTGGCTCTGGCTCCGGCTCCGGCTCCGGCTCCGGCTCCCAGTCCGGTACCGCCTCTGAGACCGGGTCGGGCTCCGCGACTGCGTCACGATCTGCTACTGGAACGGCCTCCGTGTCCACCATCACCTCCGAGTCGACTTCGACCTCCGTCTCCACATCGACTGCCAGTGGCGAGTCCGAGTCGTCGACCTCTCGCAGCACCCGCACTACCAGCAGCGAGAGCACCAGCACCGAGAGCAGCAGCAGCGAGAGCAGCAGCGCCGCTTCCGCCGCCGGCGCTGTCGCCCTGCCCGGCCTCGGAGCCCTGGCTGCTCTGTTCGTCGCGCTCGTCTAAGGATTCAAAATGAAAGCAATGGTAGAGGGCCAACGGGGGGATGTGCACGAATTTTTGGATAATAATATGTAATGTGAAAGACTGTATTTGTATTTACATGTGTACTGGTCATGATTGTACAAACACGATGCAAGCTTCCTTCCGCAATAATCATGTAGCCGGACAAAAAGCTCTAGGGGCCTCAGCATCACACCGGGTGCTCGACCAACAAATACAAAGCAGGCCTTGCGAAACATCAACCAGGCTCTCAAATGGCAGTTTGGGGCACTAATTCCCCCCCCCCCCCGCAACTAAAAAATTAACGTGGCCGGCCCACATCTGGGCCACCATTCCCACACTAACACCCCCCTTTTACAGCCTAATAATAAATCCAGTTAAAATGATAGAAATAAATCCTCTACAATACAGATATGGTAATAGCTATTATATATAATATAAATATTTTCAAAATTGTTTTTGTATATTATTATAGTTGTATGAGATAATTTTCACGACTCCATTTGAGAGATCACATTGTCTCTTATTCTTGCCCACAACTAGGCTGTCATCGCGCCCCCGGTTCAGCCAGTGGCTCGAAATCTACCACCCAGAATTGACTTCTCGTGGGTCACGGAACGGGGCGGGCCGCCGAGCAACCCTCGTGCGTTCTCCACATCGAGGGCGGATCGCATTACTCAAGCGACATTGACAAGAGTGAGGTTGTAAAAGACTACTCTAAAAGGGCTCAGCAATCGCAGTCAGCTATTGGACGCATTTTATGCCTATCCCAGAGTGTTGTAAATGATGGCTCGCAGTGTTGTAGACATGTTTCGAGAATTTCTCTAAGACCAACGCTGAAATCTTCTTGCTCTTAATGTGTACTTTCACAGCATCCTTGTTTTTAAACACCGGTTCGACCTCCTGCAACTTCGGTCCTGAAGTTCATCCGGGTGGCCGGTGTTGATCCATCTGGGAGAACGTCTTACAGCTTAGTCTCGTTCATGGTCATGATGTCAGAGCATCGTGCACATCGACGCTACTCGCCCGTCATAATGTTCCCGGGTGGCTGAAGTCGATGACGACGAGCATTGACCTGCAGCTAATAGACCGCTCCTATAGAGAGCTGCCGTATCGGTCTGGCATTATAAGTAGGTAATCACATTCCGCAATTCCCCTCCTGGCGCTCAACTCAACAAAGCCGCTCTTCAAGACAATAAACATACTCAAAGCCAATTCCACATTGACGCAGAAGAACATGTTCCGCCACACAGCCAGAAACGCCATCTCCAGGCGCATTGCCGCCACCCAGTGTCGAGCTGCCCCTGTCCAGCTGCGTGGTATGGCTAACAAGCGAGTCGAGGAAGCCTCTCAGGCCGCTGGGGAGGCCAAGAACACCGACCCCGAGGTAGGCTCTCGAGTCCCTGTCCAAGAGAAGTTGGCGTCGGCTGAGACTCAGTAATACGCAGAACCCCTCAGCCATCTCATCAGCAGGTGCTGTCGGTAAGCAATTCAACCCAGACGGCAACATTGGGCAAATCGGTGAGATGGTGGGGGGGCCATTTTCAAAGGTGTGTCACGCTCAAGTCTGCTCACTCCTGAAGACAGCCAGCCCAGCTCGACGAGGTCCTGGTTCCAGTCAACAGCGTATGAGGATGACTGCTAATTCTGGCTTTTCTAGGATGGTGCTATCGGCAGCCAGTTCGACGCCTCAAAAGATGGGATTGCGGGGCAAGTTGAGAAGGCTGTGGATGGGCCGGCACGGCCTGCCACGGGCGCACCTGCCAGCGATCCCAAGATTAGCAAGGCTCATGTATAGGCATTTAGCAGATGGTGACTTTGAAAAGATTGCATTTCTATCTTGTCTCCGCATGTTTTGACACGGTGCCAGGCCTCGCATGTACCACTGATTTCGGATGCCTTTTTAGTCGAGGCATCAAGGTGTTGGATTAGCTTCGAGTCTTCTAAAGTTGTCGGTCATAGTTACTGTCCCAGTGCTCGGTGGATTGTGTGAGGTCAACCTTGTACCCTGGTTAATTGCTGAAGGTCATGGGGTTTTAACAGAGACTTGGACAAGTGGTCGTCTTCAAATGGACTGTGACGTACCAGTCCGGTAGGGCATTTCCCGGAGGCCAGCCGGCGACCGTACAGGAGGGCGCCTCCCTGTCCCGGGTTAGACCCTGACATGACTCTGGCCGGAAGATAGCTCGCTCCGGCGTCACCTTGGGCTAGACAGGGTGGCCTGTGCGAGCTCGCCTGCTGGCACGCTGGCCCATCTATCTGGCTTCGCTGTCCCATGCCGCAATTCCCATCTCCGCCTTGCACGCCGTGACTGCTTGCCCAACCGCCCAGCATGAACTACGGCAAGAAGGATGAAGATGCCGACACCGGCCTGGTCAAGGTCGACCGCACCCAAGTCTTCCAGGAAGGTCGGCATTCTCCCCCGGGCCCAGCCCGCCGCCGCCCCTTAGCAGAGCTCACTTGCTAACCCGCCAGCCCACAGCGCGCCTGTTCAACAGCTCGCCCATACAGCCTCGAAGATGTCGCATCCTCCTGACCAAGATCGCCCTCCTCCTCTACACCGGCGAGAAGTTCCCCACCAACGAAGCCACCACCCTCTTCTTCGGCATCTCGAAGCTCTTCCAGAACAAAGATGCCAGCTTGCGCCAGATGGTCCACCTTGTCATCAAGGAGCTGGCCCACTCCGCCGAGGACATCATCATGGTCACCAGTACAATTATGAAGGATACTGGTGGCAGCACCGACATAATCTTCCGCCCAAACGCCATTCGCGCTCTGTGCCGTATCATTGATGTATGGCCATGGCCCACGGCTTCCTTGCTCCTCTTCGCTGTGCCTGTCCCTTGCTGACCGACCCCCGCCAGGCCACCACTGTCCAGTCCATTGAGCGTGTTATGAAGACGGCCATTGTCGACAAGAACCCCTCCGTATCCTCCGCCGCCCTGGTATCCTCCTACCACCTGCTCCCCATCGCCAAGGATGTCGTCCGCAGGTGGCAGAGCGAGACCCAAGAAGCTGCCGCCAGCACAAAGTCCTCGGGTGGTTTTTCCCTCGGCTTCTCGTCCTCGTCCGGCCAGTTACCAGTCAACAACTCCACCATGACCCAATACCATGCCATTGGCCTGCTGTACCAGATGCGCATGCACGACAGGATGGCCTTGGTCAAGATGGTTCAGCAATTCGGAGGTGCTGGTGCCGTGAAGAGCCCTGCTGCCATTGTCATGCTTGTCCGCCTGGCCGCGCAGCTCGCTGAGGAGGACGCCGGTCTCAGGAAGCCTATGATGCTGCTTCTGGACGGCTGGCTGCGGCATAAGAGCGAGATGGTCAACTTCGAGGCGGCAAAGGCGATTTGCGATCTGCGCGACGTCACCGACGCCGAGGTCGCCCAGGCCGTCCATGTCCTGCAGCTCTTCCTAACTTCTCCTCGGGCAGTCACCAAGTTCGCCGCCCTTAGGATCCTTCACAACTTCGCCTCTTTCAAGCCCGAAGCCGTCCACGTCTGCAATCCAGATATCGAGCTCCTGATTTCGAACAGCAACCGCTCCATTGCCACCTTTGCCATCACGACTCTTCTCAAGACGGGCAACGAAGCCAGCGTCGACCGCCTGATGAAGCAAATATCCGGCTTCATGTCCGAGATCACGGACGAGTTCAAGATTACTATTGTTGAAGCCATCCGCACACTGTGCCTGAAGTTCCCCAGCAAGCAGGCTGGTATGCTGCAGTTCCTAAGTGGCATTCTCAGAGACGAGGGCGGCTATGAGTTCAAGCGCGCTGTGGTCGAGAGCATGTTCGACTTGATCAAATTTGTCCCCGACTCGAAAGAGGATGCCCTTGCCCACTTGTGCGAGTTTATCGAGGATTGCGAGTTCACGAAGCTTGCTGTGCGGATATTGCACCTCCTGGGTGTAGAGGGGCCTAAGACGTCGCAGCCAACAAAGTACATCCGATATATCTACAACCGTGTCGTCTTGGAGAACGCAATCGTCCGCGCTGCTGCAGTTACCGCTTTGGCCAAGTTTGGCGTGGGCCAGAAGGATCCTGAGGTGAAGAGGAGTGTGCAGGTTCTACTCACTCGCTGCCTGGATGATGTTGATGACGAGGTCAGAGACCGTGCCGCCCTGAACCTCAGGTTGATGAGCCAAGAAGATGAGATGGCGGCGAGGTTCGTGAAGAACGACAGCATGTTCTCTCTTCCCTACTTCGAGCACCAGCTTGTCATGTATGTCACATCCGACGACAAGTCCACTTTCGAGTCGGCCTTCGACATCTCCAAGATTCCGGTGGTAACCCGGGAGCAAGCGGATGCCGAAGACAGGACGAAGAAGCTCACGGCTTCTACTCCGTCCCTCAAGCCACCAAAGGTGGCCTCGGCAAAGGCGGCGCCAACCGGCGCCGAGGCTGCTGCCTCTGCCACAGCGGCAGCTCAGCAGTACGCTCAGGAGTTGATGAACATCCCAGAGATGAAGGAGTTTGGCAGCGTGCTCAAGTCATCACCCGTGGTGGAACTGACAGAGGCCGAGACGGAATATGTCGTCAAGGTCGTGAAGCACATATTCAATGAGCACATTGTGCTGCAATACGACATCACCAACACCCTCGACTCTGTAGTCCTGGAGAACGTATCCGTGCTTGCCAGCCCTTCAGACGAGGAAGAACTCGAGGAGGTCTTCATCATCGAGGCGGAGAAGCTATCTCAGAACGAGCCCGGCAAGGTTTACGTGGCATTCAAGAAGGCCGGCGGTGAGGGCTCCTTGCCTGTCGTTTCCTTCACCAACAGCCTCAAGTTCACGAGCAAGGAAATCGACCCCTCAACAAACGAGCCCGAGGAGAGCGGGTACGACGACGAGTACGAGGTGGCCGAGTTCGACCTGGCTGGCAGCGACTACGTGATCCCGATGTACGCGAGCAACTTTGCGCACCTGTGGGAGCAGGTCGGTGCCACTGGTGAGGAGGCCGAGGAGACGCTGCAGCTGAGCGGCATGAAGAGCATAGCAGGTCCGTCACTTCCCCCCCTTGCGCACTGGCGCTCTTTTCATCGCTCTTAGAGCGTTCCCCTGCGCTGTGTCGAACGAGCAACTGACCCCCAACGCAGAGGCGACTGAGCAGTTGGCAAAGACGCTGTCGCTCCAGCCGCTGGAGGGCACCGACCTGCCCGTCAACCAGACCACCCATACGCTGAAGCTCCTAGGCAAGTCAGTCAACGGAGGCAAGGTCGTGTCCAATATCAGGATGGCCTACTCGGCCAAGTCCGGCGTCACTACCAAGATCACGGTGCGCGCGGAGGAGGTGGGCGTGGCTGCGTTGATGATCGCTTCTGTTGCATAATCTGACCCAAGCCTTTTCGCTTGGCGTTTTACATGGAACATGGGCCGATTTCCCCTCTGTAGCAAGAAGCACACAGCCTAGCCCGGCACGGCTATTTGTGATTGATTCAAGAGGCCGAGGCCCATCAGAAACGGGCTTATACGAACAGAGACACCCTCGCACTGCAGCTGGCTGGAGATAGTCCAGTTTTGCGGCGACAGATGAATCGGATAGCGAGAGGGGATGATGTCGGTGAAAAGGAGTCTCTTCACTGAGCGGGTGACGTTCAGCCGAAGGAAAAGTCTTCAGTTTTGCTTTTGTTCCCGCAATGAAATAGACAACCCTAGGGATAGGACCGATAGGGCTGTGCTGTGGTGATGACTGGAGTCTAGCACTGTTTTTTTGTTATAACCGAGAATACCTGATCACTGTTGAATCCAGGAAGCCACTCCCTGAGGCTATATAAACCACGCTTAGCGGGCGTGCGTCCCTGTGTTTTCCTCGTAGCTTCAATTCCGGCCCCCCCCCTCCCTTTGGTCGTCCACTGCACAAAGCACTGTACACGTTGTGCTTCATCGTCGGGCTGTCCGCCGCGCTCTGATTCCGCGGACGGAGCTCCAAGCGCTCAGGAACCGATCTTGATGCTTGTCGAGGCAGGCGCACCAGAGGTTTGGCGATGCTTTTGAGATGCAGACCTAGTGTATCAGAGTCGGGCTGGCATCTGCATTTCTAATCATTCCCCAAGCCTCGCCATATGTCACTCCAGGGAAGTCGGCTTTGATTTCTCGCGGCTCATCTCCAGCCAAGACGTGGCGAAGGAGAGTGGCTAAAAACGAGGCTCAAGTGGACTACGCTATCATTATGCTACGGCAAGCGTGGATAAGTGGTGACGATCATCTCGGAAGACGCATTGTTCTCGCTACTCGATTTGCAGAAGCATCGTCGCATCGCGGTAGCACATGGTGTCCAGGGGTCGGTCGATCTTTCACATTTCCTCGTCCACAGTCCCTGCCTACATACGGGATGTAAAAGTCTCAAACTAACAGCCCCGCCCTGCCAGCAGCAGCAGCTTGTTAAGGTATCTAGTATCAAAACGGCCTTCCGAATGACCCTCCCCTCGTCCTCCTTCTCAACCTCAGCCCTGAGGGACCCCCTTCCCCGTGATCTTCTGCTGGGCAGAGTCCGACAAAAATTGGGGAATCCTGGAAGTGAATAACAAATAAAAGAAAAGAAAAGAGAAGTTTAGTCATTAGCCGTCTCCTATGAAAGAAGCCTCAAGCAATGAGAGGAGCCGGGGTCTTGTTGAAATGTTCTGGTGGCGCAGAATGTAATTCGTGAAATAACGCCTGCGGACGCGACTGTGCTGCCATCATGTTCGCTCCCTGGAAATGTCCTGAGGAAAAAATTTGTTCATGACAGCCCCGGCCCGGATCGTGGTATCAGAGCGGGAGAGGAGCTCGCAAGAATATATTTTCTTTTACGGCCGAAGTAATGTTGTTTCTGGGTTAGGGGCGAGCTGGGCCCCTCTTTCTCTGTAGGTCAGGGGTATAACGGTATGTTTAAACTGGTCGAGCAAATCCGGAATACGAGCGGAGAAGTACCGTCGCGTGGGATCGCGAACACTGCGGAAAGGAAGCAACCGCCCTAGGCGGTCACAACCCTGTGATTATGGGCTGGGCGGTACCTCGCGTGGGCATTGAAGCGAGACTCCGCGTCTTGGTCAACAGGTCCGAACCTCTTCTCCTATCGACGCCGGACTGGCCCATCGCGCTGCTTGAGGCGGCTTGTCCTCCATCCTTCGTACCATTGCTCGCGGCTGGCCTCGCGAAGCTCGTTACGCCACTCGCCGAACACCGAGTCCTTTAGTCGCAGGAAGTCGCAGTGCTCCTCGTTGTTCGGGTCGGCGAAGCCCCACGGGAACTTGCGGCCGAGAACCTCGGGTTCGTATATGTCGGGACTGATGATTGACATGGGGATGTACGGGATCTCGTCCTCTTTGAGCTCGTCCCCTGCCCTACTGCGCCGCACCGAATTGACCGACTGTCTGTGGGAGCTAGGGGTCTCGTTGCCCTGGATGGGCAGTTCCTCCTCACCCTCACCCTCACCGTCGGCACCCTCGTCGACACTCTCGTCATCTTGCGACTCAGGCTCCTCTGGGATTCGGCTCGAGGATGGCGGGGAATCGTAGTCATCGTCCTCTAGACCAAGGGCCTCGAGTGGGTCGAGGTTTGCCTTCTTCAGACTGTCCCAGACAGTCTTCTTCAACACGGCCATGTGCCTGGTGGTGATAGTATCGGCTTTCGCGACGACGGGGATGACGGTTGTCTTGCCCTGCAAGGTCCGCAGGACTTGGAGGTCGAGATCCTCATCCAGGCCGCCGACGATCCGGGTCTCTGGGTGGTACTTTCCATTGCCATTGGCCGAGACGGCCTTCGTGGATGCGATGTTGCGATCCAGCCGGGCTGGGTCGAGGATCAGGAAAGCTGCGTGGATATGGGTATCCTGTACACCAGGCGATCTCACGACCTTCATCTCCTCGGCAAACGTGTCCTCAAACTTGCTCTCCAAGAACGTCGACATCTCCCTGAGCTGCAGGTCAACAACATTCTTCTCCAGGCCTTCCGAGTCCCAGAGCGTCACTCCAACGCGCTCGCCATCGATTTCGCTTTCGATGAAGTGGGGGATGAAATTGCCCGAGGGCTGTGGCCGATTGGAGCTGATTTCGTCCTCGATGGTGCTCTTGGCTCGTTTCTGGGCAGGCAGAGCAAGGGCGGTCTTGAGGAACTCGAGGAATGAGGTCTTGCCTGAACCCCGCGTTCCGATGATCAGGATACTGGTAGGGGTCAGTGATGGACAGTCATTTGGGGCCGAGACACTCCAACATACTTGAAGGGAGTAGGGTCCTTCCTCCTGCGTACGCGCCTAGGGCTGTTGACAGCGCTCACCGCACTGCTGGCGTAGCTGTATCGTCCACGATGGGTCATGCTCTCGGTTCGTGCGTAGGGGTCGACCCATTCCCCGTTGGGGACAGGGGGGACAGCGGGAGCGGTGCTGGTGGACGCGCGCGGCGGATCCATTGAAGGGCGGTGGATGCTAGTGCTGTACTGGCGCGGCTGGTCTGCTCTGCCTGAGACGATGGCGATGGAGTCGGGGCGGGTGTCGACGCCAAAGTGGTCGAATTGGGGGGCGGGCGCTCCGTTGTAGAGCTGTGGGAGACGGGGCGGGGACTTTGGGACGGAAGCATCGCGCTGGCGTTGGAGCTCGGCCTCTCTGGCCTGTTGGGCCTTCTTTCCTCCCTTCATCTCGCCTGACTTGCTGCGTCTTAGCAGCATCCCGAAACTTGAGCGTTGAGGATTGCTCATTCTCTGAAATGTAGGGCTGGAGCTATGCTTGTAAGGGGGGGGGGGCACTAGGGCATGGAGCAACGGAGTGAGCTCGTTTCAGGCGGCACGGAAGGGGCTCCGGGAGAAAGAGAAGACAGGCGGGCGGCCAGAAGATTTGGAGGCAAGGCCGTCCAAGGAAAAACGGTCCCGAGTTTAGGATGAATTAGTTGCCGGTGGAGGGGGGAAAAAGCAAGCGCGACAAAGCGCGGTCTCGTCAACTGGGTGTGCGATGATCTGTCGGGCTTCCGATTTGCAGGTCCGATCTGGACTGAGGCTGGCGATTCCCAGGACTCAGGACCTCGACTCGCGGGTGGGAGGACCTGACAAACGAGCAAGCGAAGCTTCACTCGGGGCAGGGCTTCGGTTCGTATAGGACGGGCAGGTACGGGTCGACGCCTCGATCAAGCGCCTCTGCTTTTCCCGTGTCAGCTCAGGACGGATCAAAGATAGGCTGGCGGCTGCTGCTTGTTTCAGCTGTGGGCTGGCCTATCGAAGGACAGACGACCGGGTGACCCAAGATGTGCAGGCAAGCGCGAGGGGGCGTGACAAGGAGTTGGTGGCGTACCAGAATGGACAATTGACGCCGTCGACTGGATGTGTCTTGTGGCGGAGTCGTGCTGCTCACAATGGCTGCAGGGGGAAGGGTTTATTTAGGCAGGGGCAGTGACGGAGAAGGAATGCTGCGAGTGCTACACTGTCAGTATCCGGGCGCAACAAAAGGGGACTGTCGAACAGCCCGTGACACCACGTGTGGATCGGCGTTGGCAATAGATCGTCAGTGCAGGACGCATATGGTTGGGGTCTCAGGCTGCGGCTGCGGCTGTGACGCTGCAAAAGGAGGAGGATGGGGGGGGGGGCAAGGAGTAATAGCCGTGAAATACCCAAGGTGAAAGAGGGAACAAACAACGCGCCTCCGCCGGGTTGACAGCGAAAAACCCGGCGAGCCGGAGATTTAATGTGCCTTGTGCGTCACTTGGCAGATCTCTGCCAGTGCAGCGCAGCCATGGGACGTCGCGCGATCCAATGGAGAGCCATCACGGCATGATACAGGGAAAAGGGGCGGCAACGTACAGCTTCGCAGACCTGGTGTGGTTTTTTTTGCTCGTGGCAGTGGCAGTGGCAGTGACGGGAGTGTGGTGCTTGGTGGTCTCGCGTGCGCTTCTCTGTAAGCCCGGAGTGGTCGCAACGCGACACTGGGAAGCTAGCTACCAAAAGCAGTCTAGTCAGGGGTAATATGTCGATGTCGACTTTATTATGCCGTCCAGTCCAGCGACGCACTCGTAGGCAGGCAGGCAGGCAGGCGTGCGTGATAGCAGCAGCGCCGCGGATAAGAGAAAGGCGAAGGGAAGTGGCAAAAGAATGGGCAGAACTGGCAGATAGGAAGGAAACCTGGCATCAAAACGAGTGGTGGTGAGTGAGGTTAGGTTCGGCAGGGAAGCAGTGAACAATCAAAGGGCGGCCGTCAGTCCCGACGAGGCACGGTCCCCTCTCTATCCTGCTCTTCTGAGTTGCTGTCTTTCAAGCTTGCCTGTCTTGTTGTTGTTGTTGTTGTTGTAGCACACATGGGTTGCCGCAGGTTGACAGGCAGCCAATTACCACGCTCACAGAATGGTCAAGTCCGGGTTTCCCGACCTTTGGACTGTGCCATGAGAAATGTATTGACAAAGAGGAGGGGGGGAGGGAGGGAGGGGACGATGGGTTTACACTGTTGCTCCAGAGCAACTGGGCGGGATGGTCTGGTGGATGCGAAGCTGGCCGAGGAGGTACCGAATATTCATCTTCCAGGGCCTGACTGCAGCAATGTCTCTCAGGGGCTCCGTGAGCCCTGGGGGAACCACTTAGACGGAGATGGTGCCTGGCGCGAGAGCCCAGCGGCCCACAGTGTCATTCTATCCTCCGTACCCACACCTGTATACCTGTATGCTTAGTCCTGAGTGTACTAGTCCCGAGTGTACTAGTCCTGAGTGTACTAGTGTACTACTACTACTACTACTACTACACAAGTGTGGTCACTACTACGAGTACGTACCTGCCCTGTCCCGTCCACATGGGACGTCCTGGTCCCAACGGACGGGGACCACTTGTGTCGTCGTCGACTTACACGGCGCACCAGACAACCAGGCGACAGCCCAGTGCCGGGTGGCTTGGTGCATCATCCCGCCTGCATTTATACCGACCCCACATGCAGCCACGCAGGCCGGCGCGCATTGACGGCTACTCGTCGACATGTTGCACATGGGCAGAATGCCCGACCAGACGAGACCAAACCCTATGGACAGCCATGCGTGCGGCCCTCGCGCACCAGCATCACCCAAAAAATGCCCAGGTAATGGCAATGATAATTACCAGCCCGGCAAGGGCTCAAGATTGCGGCGGCCGACCACCCCTTTTAAATTGCAGGCAGCCTGGCCCTCGGGAAACGAACGTAGACTGCCGTGCCTCCAATCATCCAAACCAACAAGATCCCACTTATTTCTGATGTGGTGACATCCAGGCCCCTCCCTGGCCAACCACGGTTCCCATTGTCTGTGCTGGGGCGGACCCTTCACGCTCATCAATGGCACAGACAGCACGCCCCGAAGAGAAGCTACCGCGCGCGGCAGTAGGCGCTGCTTCGGGTCTGCAACCCGCCTAGCTGGGGTCCCTGACGAGGACATTCCGCACCACGCCGTCAAAGAAACGCCCGACATCATGGCAGGACGAACGGACGAACGTGTACATCGAGGAGTGAACCACCAAAGCGGACCCGCTCAGGCTACGCGCCACTTCGACGTCCCCATCCAATCCTGCCGCGGTATACATCGTAGTGTATATCTAAGCCCGGGGGGGGGGGTCCCGCCTCGGATGCCAGCGCAGTCTGGACTCGACTTCTGAAGATAACCGAAAATGCGATTGTCAGGCCCAGATGTTGCTCCCAGGGAGAGAGGGTTCCCACAAATGACAGAGGCAGGCGCCTACAGTGGTAAACCAGAGAGAACACGACGATGGGGCCACGCAGCGCGAGGCCTGGGCCGTTTCAGAAGACAAACGTCCATCCTGCCCTACCAGGCCCTGCACAAGCCAATTTAAGCACACCACACCGCGCTTGGCCTCCCCCGAAGCATTCAAATCTCCCCTTCCGGAACACCCATGATGCCAGGTTGGGTTGGCCTGATGGGCCCTCGTTCATTCGAGCCGCGGGCCGATGTCACCTAGCACTCTGAAACACTGCAAATTTTGCGTGGTATTGAGATGATCAGCTCCTGTCCTTCGACTGACGCATTGACCCAATCTCACCTGCTCCCAGGATTTCCCACAGCTGTCCGAAACTACGTCGAGCTTGCCCGAGGCTTGTGTATACATGTAGATTTTGGTGAGCACTCGCGTAAGGGACGCCGCGTTGTAATGAAGAAATTGTGTTTCCTGCGGATCCTTTGCGTATTAATGCACCCCGAGAGAAACGTAGACAATATGGTTACCTGGCAGGATAAAAATAGCTACACTATGCCTTGTCAGATCGCAAAGCCGTCGTTCTTTTTATACAAACCCACGATCAACGTCCGGGTATGTATTGATACAGGCGTAGATAGTTCTGCGTATACCACCTACAATGGACTCCAGTGGCGAGAGAGTAGAATTCCGCCAGCTATGGCGTGTATGCGTCTCGGATGAGTACTGACGGAGTAGCCTTTGCCCCTCACCCTATATCCCAACGCCAGGGCTCCGTTGAATCCAGCAGGCCATTATATGAGGCCTCAACCACGCTCAGGGGCGTGGGTGCATCCATTTCCCCTGCTTCTACAAGCTCCCTGCGCCTTCTCTCTCCAACGCCCGAGGTTTGAATCCGAGCCCCTGGACAATGTCTAATGCAAGTGTACCCTTTCCTCGAGCCCCCGGTCTTGTCCAGCGCCTTGAAGCCAGCAGAAACTCTCCCTCAACCCTCAAATAATCCATGTTGAGGCTCTAGGCCTACATCTCTTACCATCTCTGCCATGCGCGCCTCGACCTCATCTTCCATCCCGCCCCCAATGCCCAGCCACTGCCGTAACTTGAAGAAGTAGAACAGCACATCTGAGCCCCACAGGACGGCCTTGAAGAGCACGTGTCGCCACCGGTACCTAATCCGCTCAGGCCAGGGCAGGTTTGGGTCCATGAACAAGCTCCTAGACGCCCATTCACCCATCATCTTGACCCTGTTGACGGGTGAGCCCATGTACTGGTTGTTGCCCTGCACAATTCTCATGTTCCGCCCGATAAATATGAGCTCCTTGGGCCACTTGTCCTCGTCCGTGAGGATGTCCCTGATGCCCTGCTTCATCCGCTGCTGCATGGCGTAGCTCCTCTCGCTGGGGCTCATGCCCTCCATCATGAGGCCCCGCTTGAACTCCTGGTCGCCGCCCTCGTACGGCCGCATCAGCGTCGCGGACGCGAAGATGTCCGCGGCCTTGATACCCCACTCCTCCGTGACCTCCTTTATCTTGTCATTATCAAACGTCATCAGCGATTTCCAGAACGTCCCGTACTCGCGCCTGAACTTGGGACTCATGTACACGTACAGCCCTGTTGTTGTACCTGTTAGTCACCTGCTACGGGTCCCAAGGTGGTACATTGGCATCCTGAGGAGCAAGGATCGGGAGACCGTAGCAAGGGGAGGATGCTGCTCACCATGGTCGATGAGCACCAGCTCCGCGCGCCCGCTGGGCAGCCGCCGGATGAAGATGTTGCCCGGGTGCGGGTCGCAGTGCACGACGCCCCACTTGAATATCTGCGCGCTGAAGAGGTCCACCATGGTGGTCATAACCTCCTTGGCCGACAGCCCCAGCCCACCACTGCCGCGCGGGCCCCTCCACTCGTTGCGCTCCGGCTTGAGCCNGGGGGGGGGGGGCATGGCTGGCATGACGACAGTGCTGAGCAGCATGAACATACGAGTGTGGCCGTGATGTATCTGGAATCGTTGTTTTCTCTCTCTTCTCCTTGTTCCCTCTCGAGTACGTGCGTAGGCCTTTATGCAATCCTCGGGTGGCCTCTGTCTGAGTACTCGGTAGACCGGCTCCGTACTCGATCGAGTACGAAAAGAGTAGGTAGACTAGATACCTGACCACACACACCTACGTACATACCTAGATAAGTACTTAGGTACCCACCTAGGTACAGATAGCGCGCGGTGCAACCTCACACTGGGCGGTCCGCAACCCTGGCCAGGGCCCCGACCCGCTTGGCCCCACATGGGGGTTGAGTCCCGCATTGAGCCTGGTGTATGGTGCGCACGCTCGCTTGACGCCTGTTAGTGTAGTCTGTCAACTGTATGTAGTGTACACTAGTGAAGCACTCTGGGTGGCCCACCTTTTTCCCTGTTGCACTCGCCTTGGTTGCTTCTCCTGTCTGCCGTTCGTCAACCCGTGGCCCATCTGTGACAACTCTCCTGGTTCCCTCCTCTCCCTCCCACGGTCCCGACCACCAGGTCGCCATCAATTCCCGCCGCTCCCAACCCCCTTTGTCACCGCTGCGACGAAGCTACCCACACGCTTCTTGTCTGTTATCAGACTGTTCCAAGAGGCTGGTTCACGGGAACTCGAGCAACACAGTGCGCCATCCCCAGGCGAGCACCCGCGAAACCGAAACCGCACAGCCCCCGTTCGGGCTGCCCACCACCGCTCGCTCTTCACCTTCATCACCTTCTCTACGCAGCCTTCAGTTCAACATTCCAAAGTCACACTTGTCGAAGACGGGAATCCCATTGCAACGCCATCGGAACCAGTCTCTTCTCGAATCATCCGATAAATAAACGCTCTCCATGTTCTCGCGACGCGCTGGGTCCATTACCGTTCCGACCTCCTCCCGTGTAGCACCTCAAGGCACCCACGGCTCGCAATAGAACGCCGCCCCGATTCTGGACTTACTGGCGTGCAACCTCCTCGCCGCGTCCTGACGGCGCTGGCCCGGCCCTCCCGGTTCTGTCAAACTCAACTGAGCCTCGAGCCGACGGCCAACCTCCGCCACGATGCTTCGGCCGGCCACGCCCCTATCGATTCTGCTGCTGTTGGCTTTTGGCCTGCTCCTGATCTCAGTCCTATCGACTCCAATCATACAGCAGATAACACTCGGCTCGTTCGACGGTGTCAGCTTCGGCGTCTTTGGCTGGTGTAAAGGAGGCACATGCAGTCCTATCGAGATAGGCTATGACACTTGTGAGTCCCAGGACGGCCCTCCCAGTGCCATCCCCTCGCCCCACAGCGCTTGTCTCAGAATGCTGACAGGTGCCGCAGCTGCAATCAACCAGAATGGCGACGAGGGTGACTTCGATCTGCCCAGCACGACGAGGTCGACGCTGTCGGCAATCCTCATCGTGCATCCAGTGGCTGCCTTGATAACCCTCGTCATGCTGATCTTGGCCTTGGTATCTCATCTCCACTCACCTTCACACTCTTCCAGATATCTGCTTGCAGTATTCATCCTTAGTATCATCAACCTAATAGTCTGTCTGCTGTCTTTCCTCATCGACGTCTTACTCTTCGTTCCCCATATGGCCTTTGGGTCATACCTTGTCCTCGCCGCGACTATCCTGGTGGCCTTGAGCACTCTGGTCTCATGCGCCATGCGTAGGACAATAGTCAACAGGAAGGCTAGGAAGAAGAGAATCGACGAGAACGCAGAGATGAGCGGGGAGAACTTCTATAACCGCCAGGCCAAGGAGGCACCCATCCCCGGCACCGCACAACCAACCATGCCCCTCGTCAGCGGAGCAAACGGCGCTGCCAACGATAACCTGCCCGCCTTTGCCTCATTTGAGAAAAGGGACGACCGCATAAGCGACGAGCGTATCCCATTGACGGCACGCAGCCCCTCCGATAGGTCACCGAACAACGCGCCCATGGAGGTGAATAGCGCGGAAACCATGTACAACGGCCCAATCGGCCCAGGTCCCCGCCGCGCGCCTTCGAGGGACCAATTTGGCAACCCCATCAACCCGCCCCCTGATGCTTATGGCATGCGAAGGCCGTCTGCCGAAACCCAGCGATCTCGAGGGCGTGGCGGCATGCCCCCAGGTGGCTACCGCGGCCGCGGTGGATACGGCCCTCCGAGAGGCGGGTATGGCCCCGGCCCAGGAAGGGGAGGGTATGGCCCACCAGGTGGCCGAGGCGGCCCATATGGCCCACCTCCGAACCGAGGGGGTTACGGGCCACCACCACGCGGCTATGGCGGGCCTATGATGCGAGGCGGTCGGCCGCCTCCGCCGCCGCCCAGCTATGATTCCGGGCCATACGACCGCAGGGGCACCCCTGCTGCCGAATACGGTGGTCCTTACGGTGCCCGACGGCAGTCCCCAGGCCCTCCGTCGGCTCCTGGCTACCAGATGAACAATCTGAACCCGTCTATGCCGAGCGTGTCAACGGGAAATAGTTATGAGGCGTATTCCCCTGGCAGGGAGAGTGACCTCCCAAGGGCAGAGTCGCCACCCCCATTACCTGGTGCCGACCATGGCATTCCTGGGGATGCTATGCCGATGCGGGCGCCTGGAAGCCCCTCACATGACCAGCAGGGCTTTGGTCTCCGTGATAGCGACGCCGACATTGCTGGCATGGTGGGATTGCAGCAGGGCCGAGATACAGCACGCCGCCATGATACCCTCATGAGCGAGGGAAGCAGATATAGCCAACCAGAGGAGTAAGCTTTTTAAATGCGGCGCGAGGTGACGTGACGGCCAGTGCTGACAACTCTACAGGCAATATGTCCCCGTGCGCACGGCTTGGAACCAGAACGCTGCCCAGCATCAGTCAGCAGTGCCGTCTCCACTCCGCCCACCAGCTGGCAACCCAAGACAAAACACCGGAAGTCCCCGACCACCTCCGCAGGAGACTTCCTACGTCGAAGACATAGACCCTCGCTTTGCCGAGCCTCCAATGGTGGCCATTCCCGCTCAAAGACCGACACCTCCGGCTCTCGAGACTGACAACTCTTATGACAGCATTCCTGAGGGAGCTCGCAGCCCTGCTGAGTCGGAACGATCAACGTTCACCTCAATATCACAAAGAGGAATCAATCCCAACTGGCCCGGCAACAACCCATCGCTGGGCGGCTTCGGGGCAGTGCCACCTCGCAGACCAGTACAACCACCGCGTGATGTTCTATTGGACGGTAACCCTGACTTCGTGTTACCTGGCGCGGCTGGGCGCGGCGGTCGCGGCGGTCGCGGGGGTGGTGCCTACCCAGGAGGCTTGTGATCCACGTTACATCAAGTACGACGCCACCTTTCACTTCACTCATACCCTTCTTCTCCGCCCCTTGTTTTCTTCTGATCATAGACCTTGGTTGCTTGGCTCATGTTCCCCGGCATTTGCATCTCAGGAACCCAGCCTCGGCGATAAGCCTGGCTGGGGCTCACTGTTCACTTCGGTCTTAATCGGCCCCTAGCCAGGGCCACACGCACACATACACATATATATACCCACTCGGCTCGTCTGGCAATCTCTTTCCGCATCTTGGAGCTTTTAGGTTTCAGTCCTGTCAAGGTCAGGCGGGAGTAAGGTCAGAGCTGGATGGCATTCTGCAGATCACGACAGGCGTTTCTCATTTTTCTGTCTTCAAATTGGATGTCGACACTGGCGTTTAAAGGGATGCATCAGACCCATGATTAGGGGGCGTACTTTCAGCCGAAGCTTCACCTTGAATACCAACTTTCCGGGCGCCACCTTGCATTTCGCTGGCACCGGCCTTGGGTCTTGAAATACCTCTTCTTCCTTCTATACGAGACATCGGATCGGGGCGGCTCTATTTTTCGCTTGAGGGGCCCTCCACGGTTATACGCAAAATGTTTTTCTCCTTTGTCTTTTTTTGTCTTCGTATTTCATTCTGGGAGGCATGTTAGCCTTGACGATTCCCAGACCAAGGTGGAAGGGCAGGGGCTAGGCAGAGGCGGATTAGGCAATGAAGTAATTGCGGCTCTCAACACGTGCGAAGGGTGAACTGGGAGGGACATTGGGGGACAGGTTTTGCACGCACATGGGACAATTGGAACCAGGGTGTGTAGCGGAGGTTGAACGGGTTCAACGAGGAGATACGCTGCTGCGCAGGAGCTCCTGGAGAGGTCTTTGACTGCTTAGCTTGAGGCCCCAAGAAGCAACAGGCAGGATAGACAGCTTGAGAAGAGTTTAAAATCAGGTTTAGGATTTTGTTGGGCTCCGGCTCCGGGAGGTGATGACCAAGGCTTGCGCGAAGGTGACTTGACTGCTGGAGAAGACCACGTGAAATCTGTAACAAGACCATCGGGGCGTGGCCGTTTGGTGGGTGAAGCCCATCCACACGTCCGTAGACACGGGTCCTTTGAACGTGTCTGCCGTGTGCGAGACCTACCTCTCCCAGTGTATGTAATAATTGTGAGGCTAGGCGCTGGTGACTCGGTGCTCGCTTCGACCCTGTCTAGTCACTGATGCTTGATGAGACAACCCTATCCACGTCGTTTGAGACCTCACTATCCTGCATATTCCACGATGGAGTCCTTCCCAGCCCCAGTGACTCGAGGTCCCACACGACCTCTATTTGGAAGTCGGGTTGTCGTTGTCTCTCCCACTTCCTGCAGTTTGGGGGGGGGGGGTTATCCCCCCTATACCGTAATATGTGGTTGAGTAGTCAGCGATACCGACTCCTCCATACTCAGCTTTACACCTCCCGCAGACAAGCCCTGGAGTCAGTCTTTACATAGACGTAGAAATGTCATGGGCAGATGCTCGCAACTACCTTCAAACACGGTTTGCCATGAGCGGAGACAGCATCGAATTATGTCTGAGTATTGCTGTAAGCTGTCTGTTTTCTATGCGATCTGTCTCCATTCCTCAACTCCTCTTTTTGTGAAACATATCCGATGCTCACCTATTCCAAACCGGAAGGGCTAGACGGAAATAGACCGACTTGGAGCAGCAGACCTCCTAAGTAGCCCTTCGCCAACTTCTCGTGCGCCAGTTCCTCAAGGTCGGGGTCGTGGGCCCCCAATTGAAGGGCTGCACAAGAAAACCATATTCATCGACCCAGGCTTGTCCCAAAAAAGCCTTTCCACCTGCTATCTCTTAACCAAAATTCCTTTGCAACGTCCCCTAAATATCAACAAACCCTTTCTTCCGAAGCTACAGGGTCCTGGATTCAACATCTTCTCACTCAAGTTCCTATCTCATTCCTTGTGGAGCAGTCGACATTCCGTAGAGCCGAGTTTCCAAGGCCGATGCAGGCCGTGCATGGCACACATACCCCCGCTCGAGGCTTCAAATCTTGTTGTCCTTCATCTTTCCGAAGCCAGTTGGAATGTCCATCAACTGACCATCAGCCCAGTAGTTGAGCAGAGTCGAGAAGGCCATGTTGACAAGGGGTGTGGCTGCCTCGTGGGTTGGCAACTCATTTGCAGACTTCATGTCAAAGTCCTCCCTTGGCTGTCCAAGCATAGAGGAGTTGAGTACAACGTCAAGCTCCGCGTTGCGAGCTGCAGTACGCTCGTGAGTGCTTTGGATGCTGAGCCCAAGATCTCGAAGTTTTGCCTCCGCGTCTGCAATTCTCCTGTCTAGACTCTTTTCAAGGTCCTGAGTGGCACTGTAGAAGGCGATCTTGGAGCGAGCATCTCTCAGTCGAAGCTCCTCTGAAGTAGGAGGAAAGCGGCCCTCCCGGCGTCCGGCGCTGGCAAAAAGCATGGGGACGATTGGGGGGCCAAGATCTGGAGGGAACCCATTAGGGAAGTATCCTCTGACTGCCTCTGGAGGGAGGGTATCATACGTGCGTCGGCGTGGCTGGGTAGAATCGTAGCGGAGCACCATGTTCGTCGTGGGCTTGACGGTCGGCTCACAGGTCTCGAAGTAGGCCTTAGTGGGCAGGGTTGACTGGTATGGAGACTGAGCTCGAGACGCCACTGTCGAACTTGCTGACTTTCCAATGGCCGCCAAGGAGGGGTTACTGTCAAAGTGCTCCTCATCGGTCCCCAAGGAGGAAGGCTTATGATTGCCCGACTGCAGAGCTCGCAATGTAGCCTCCAAAGTACAGGGCTTGTACTGTCTTTGGCCGGGCGGTCCAGCTGTCAAAGGCTGAGGCGCTCCGGGGCCACTCGAGAGAACACTGGATCTGGTAAAGTTGGCAGGGTGGCCGTACTTGGTGATCCAGACAGAGATAGCGGGACCGTCTCGGTCGGGGTTCGCAGAAGCTGATCTGGCCCCCGGCTCCTCCAGCCGCTGGGCACCAGTCTGGGCGACACTTGGGGTCAAGGACCGGGACGCCTCGGCAGCGGCATTGATGGCCTCCCGTGCACGGTCGAGGGCCTTCTGGGCCAGCTTCTGGGATTTGTTTGGGTAGGATGCCAGGTTGGTGATGGTTCTGACAGGCAGGGAATTCATTCGGCTCAGCTGCTCCTCCTCATCCTTCTCATCATCTGTGAGGCGCATGTCGTCAGGCAGGCCACCGTTGATGCCAAGGACGTTTGCGTTCCCTTGAGACGGCGCGCTATTGAGCGACAGGGTGGAAGAGGACTCGGACAGGGTCCGTCCAGGGATGGATAGGCGCATGTGAGGCTCAACGGCACGGTCACTGTTCTGCTGCAGGGGAGTGTAGTGTTTCAGGGTTGAAGCGGTGGTGGGAGGAGAGCGGTTTGGGTTGTAAGGGAAGCTGGCGAGAACAGCCTTGTTGAACAGGGCCAATTCCGCCTGGGTAGGGGGAGCCCACCTTGAGGCACGACCTCTCCGGGAGGGTGGTTGAAGAGGCGTGGCGGTCGGGTTGTAGACGGTGCCAGCAGTGGTGTAAACGGTTTGCTGTGCTGCTTGGCCCTTGGGAGGGACGGTCGTAGTGCTGGAGGTAGACATGGGAGTTGTCATATTTCACTCTAGGCCACTACTCTCTGTTCCTGCCGTCAGTCAGATGAGGGTCGTGGCGATGTTGAGGCTGCTGCAACTTACAATGACGGAGATTGGAAACGAGATTTGGAAAACAGAACATGCGTATGGAAAGAGTCACTGAGAAAGACAGCCTTGAAGGGAGCAAGCCTTGGTCGCTGAGCTGGAATGATTTATATGAGTTTGAAGGCTTCTCGAAAATGGAGGGAAGGAAAGAAGAACGGAGGACGGAGGATGGAGCAGAAAGGGGACAGGACGGCCGAGAAAGTAACTCGACAGTGAGTGGGCGACCGACCGACTGACTGACTGACTGGCCTTGAGTGGGCGGACAAGAGCTTGCCCGCTCTTGAATCCAGATGGACTGACCACAGTGGCCTGGAGTTGGAGGAAACGAGGCTGGGAAGTGGAAGGGATGAGAAAGGCCCAGGGTTAAAAAAAATGCTGGTGACTGGAAGAAGAGCCAGGAACAGCATGTCCCTGGTTGCTTGAGCTGGTGGGATGTGCCTTCCCGAACTGCTGCCCAAAATGAAAGTCCAAAAGTTCCAGACCTCTTTTGGTGTGAACAACTTCCTAATCACTTCCAGGTGCAGTCCGAACGAAGTGAATGTTCATCTGAGTGCCCCTTCCTCGCCAATCAGAGCACTGGACCACCACCCACAGGTTTGACCTGGCTCAACGGTTTCGAGTGACTCGAGATTGCCTCTCAGGATAGCGCAAACCTGGGAAACACCTCGAGGTTCTGCGAGAGTCCTCGTGTCGAGCCTTGCCCATCGTGTATACATCAGCCACCACGGCCTCCATATTCCCAGGCCGTAGGCCTGTCCCTTCGCAGCCCAATCCTCTCCCTGGCCAACTTTTCTTTTCATGCAAACCCTTCCTCATCTTCGTTTGAGCTCCCGGCTGTCCGATAACTTTCGTCTCTGGCAGTTTCAATGGAGAAGAAACCTCACGGCCACACATCCTTTGACTTGAGGCAACCACGGTTGGCCTGTTCAATCTGCTGCTGAGTTCAGACAACAGCCATCAGACGAAATCAACCGTTCAACGCCATACTGTTCGTGCCTTTGTTTCTCACCTTCCAACGACCCTTGAACAGTAATGGCTCGCCACCAGAAGGCTTCCTTCAGCAGCGCCTCCATAGCAAGATCTCCATGCCCAGGCCCTTATATGTGGGGGGGGGGGAGGCGGAGAACGGTGCTCGCGCGGCGGGTGGCGAGGGAGCAGAGGTGCGTTGCGTTGAATTGCTTTGCTAGCATTGGCATGAGCGAGAAATGGATTAGAGAAGCAGCAATAATAACACTTGCAAATGGCTCAAACAAAGTAGCAACATTGTTGCGCTTCATTGGCGACAGCGGGGAAGAGGTGGTGCAGAGCCAACAAGATGCCGACATTGTTGGAACGGGTATATTATTGAGAAGATATCCCATGATGGACCTTGTGGATGAAGCTTACTCCATGAATGATTCCCACTGCGTTCAAGTTTGCTGCAACAGTTGCTGACGCTCAGGCAGATGTCACCCAGTCCACAGGGCCGTCCTAGTCCAGTATCAGCTCTCATTTGACAGCAGAACTGGAATGACCATTGGACGAAACACCTCGAAGGACATCACCGTAGCAGCACACAGCGCAGTCGTGCCTAGGCTAAAGACCCGTCGAAAGAAGATGATCCCATTCTGTTGGTGGTGTTGTACGCGAGGATACGCCTTGCTGGCCGCAATGAGATGCCTGCGGGAGAAAACATTCAGGAAACGCAATAGAACATCGTTTCCGAGACGAGCAACCTCGTTCAGCCTCTATATCCGGGCCAGCTGAATTGCCACTGCTCAGGCACATCGGTCAGACATACATATATGGATGTAAGAGTAAGCACAGCAACGCACAGAGTCGAGAAGCTGTCACCAGGGGAAAGCCGAGGACAGAGTAATTAAAGCCACCACAGACAAAGATCCGCGGTGGTAGCGACGTCAAACTTCGGAGGTGGCCTAGGTAGGAGTGTGGCGCCCTGGTGGATTAGTGATGATTGTCTCACTAATAGCTTATATCTTATCCTTCAGGCTGCACAACCCCCGGGAATTGTCAATCAGAAGCCAACTATGCCCGCCCTTGTCAGCTGCCTGTCGCGTTCTGTTCTGCATCGGACACGGGACCCACAAAACAGTCTTGGCGAGTATCTATCTGGGAAGGATGTTGGATACAGTTCAGACACCTGTCTGAATCACTGGTAATATTTGGTAACATATCCCCAAATCCTCATGGTGTTACGATGCAAGAGGTTAGACAATCCAAGCAAGTGGTGCTATGTTAAGTTTACCCGGCCAGGCCGGCTCCAATGGCGGGTCGAGGTGGCTGCATATTTTCAAGGTTCCAGCTCCTCTGTGCCATTGGGCCCATCAACCAACTGCCCTACTGTGCGCTTGCCCCAAGCCCAAGAAATCTCTCTGGTTGGGACCGGGCCAAGCACCCGGGCACTATTCGCAGCCAGGCTCCTCGCACATGATGACCGCGTTTCGCATCCCAGGGGCTCTGCAGTGCAAGGTGAAGGCTGTCTACATGCTGTATGTATCACAAGGGACCACATCGAGACCTGGCTGGCAGTCACTCTGCCCCATGTTGATTGGCCTGCTGCACTGCCGTGCATGGCTTCTGGATCCGAGTGGTCAAATACATAGAGGCCTATGAGATCACACGGGTGGCATAGGCGTAGCACGTTGAAAACCAGAAGCTTTCAGGGCGATACATGCCTTGCGACTGAAGCCTAAAACATTTGTCCCCAAGGGGCTTGGACGAATTCCGGTGCTAGATAGAACAGGAACGCAGGTGGAGGTGACAGTGGCTTGATACAGACATGGCCAGCCTTGTCCCAGCCCCTTTGTACGCAGCACGCAGTTGCCAGACAGCCGTATGTAAACCCAGGCAGGGCAAGCCTCCCGAGGACAGGCCCGGGTCCGGGAGCAGCAGATAGTCCCACAAGGCCATGTAGGTCCAGGTACAGGGCTGGTTTAAGGTTAGATGGTGGTTTCTCCTGGTTTCCAGAGGGCTGGCCTCCAGGAGCTAGATTCGGCCTATAGGTACGGTGCCCTCTGCCGGGGCGGTGGAGTATATCTAAGTCGGATGCCCAGCGCACGCATAAATGATCCCTCCCCACCACCTGCAGCATACCCCGGACATCTAGCCGCAGTTCGGAACTGCTACTTCGACTGACGAGCTGAAGGACGACGCACCGCTCACCAGCAGTATCCGCTCACTCTCGCCCAGCACGGTTTCTCGCGACTCGTCATCCCGTCCCGCCCATTGCACACCAGAGGAGAGCGGCCACGAGACCACTTTATCGTGGAGGTTTTTATCCGTGGGCAAAACATGGATTATTCTCAGGCAGCCTACTTTGCGGGGGCCCAGGCGCCCTACCACCAGTTCCCCATCAGCATCCCTCCTCTGACGCCCTCGCATTCCAACTCGGCTGGTTCAGAGGACTTCAACACCACGTCGCCACCAGTGAGTCCCCAGACACAACCACTCGTCGTCTCCTACGTACTCGTACATGATGCGGCTCTTTCGTGCCCGCTTTTCCTGGGCCTGTCCTGCTCTCCGCCTTTGCAGCCCGCACCGCTAGCGCCTCACCTTGTTGGCTCACATGGCTTACACATCTCTTACTCAGGATGCCTTTGACCACTACCCCGGCGAGCAGTTCCAAAACTTCGATCAATACACAGCACACTTCAACCCGGCGTCTGCCTTCCCTGGGCCCCCTACGCCGCCAAACCAACACCCTGTCGCCCCTAATGGCCAGTCTCACTCACACCGCGGCGTAAATGGCGCTGCCGCCAACGCGGTCAAGCCATCACTGCCCGATGGCTTGCCTCTGAGCACCAAGCCGGAGTCAGTTGTGGATCTTGATACCGGCCGCCAAGGCTCCAACTCGGCCGAGGAAGATGACCTCACACCCGCCCAGTCAAGGCGCAAGGCCCAGAATCGTGCTGCGTAAGTACTGGCGCGATTGACCCCGCCCCGCAGGAGCAGATGCCCCCTGGTGTGCCTTCTCCCACCGGGACTTCAGGCGAGGCACTTCCATCCGTCTGGCTCTGTTCCGGGTATTCCGCATATGATTTGCCTGCGCTGACTTGCCTCGTGCCTCGTTGTAGCCAGCGAGCCTTTAGGGAGCGGAAGGAGCGGCATGTCAAGGACCTCGAGGCGAAACTCGCCTCCCTGGAAGCCGCGCAGCACGAGACCGCCTCCGAGAACGAGAAGCTGAAGCGCGACCTTCAGAAGCTGAGCACGGAGAATGAGATCTTGAAGGCGACCTCTTCGATCAACCGGTCCCACTCGCCCGGCCACGGCGGCGCCCCGGTCACGACCGGGCCCCTGCAGTACAACCCGACTGACTTCTACACAAACGTCCTTTCTCAACACCCAAACAAGACCCCGAGTCACCGCATTGTCACCAGCGACAGTGGCGAGCGGCTCTACGCGGCCGGCGCGACGTGGGACTACATCATCAGCCATGACCTGTACAAGAGGGGCCTGGTCGACATCGCGGACATCAGCAACCGCTTGAAGCACCTGGCCAAGTGTGACGGTCAGGGTCCGGTGTTCGAGGAGAGAGCAATCATCGAAGCCATCGAGGAGAGCGTCGCTTCGGGGAGCGATGAGCTGCTCTGAGGTGGCAGCACGGACCGTGGGCCCCTGCAGCGCCGGTTTGTGGGTCATTTGAGGACCTCTTTATAATGAGGAGCCATCAGCCGCGAGGCAGCGAAAAAGGGTTTCGGAATCCTTCTTGATCCAAAGCCGTCTTGCAAAGCGCTTGAGCAGTCGGTTGGTGAGGGGCCGAGGGACGAGTATTTTCGCAGCCAGCCGGCTGCCGCGAGACCCGGTATGGTTGGTGTCTCAGACTGTTGCCCGGATTCTTCAACAACGACTATAACGCACACAGGCGGACACATCGCCAGGATGGAAAGCATGGAATACGGGAAATAAAAAAAAACATACGGATTTTCTTGCATACCTAGAGAAGTGGCTCGGGGACGAATCTGGATTGGAAAGGGTGGCGGGGTCATCGGGAGCAGCAGGATTGGTTGACACGGGCGCGAAGCTCGACATATTCTACTACTTTGTGGGGAGCATTCGATTTGGGCATAACGTTTGGGAAATCTCGATTATGGACCGGAGCAAAGTCCTTCATTTAGCCGTAGTTCCTTCTTACTATGCTTAGGGAAGCGGAGCAATCTTCTGTTTTTCATCCTCTTCCCCTTGCTTGTGATAGCACCGGACTCGGATCACCAGCGATGATTGAAGTATCGCTTGCCTGGAACCCGTCTGGCTTGTTGCCAGCCGCCGCTTCGGTGAAATAGACCTGGCATTGTGTCGTATTGAGGTATCATAATTCAGAAACCCGCCCGAATCATTAGAACATGTGCTCCACATGCTTCGATTTGAGCAGAAGAGAAGACCAACCAAAACCCCTTTTCTGTTGAATCCGGGAAGCCACTATATGAGGCCACAAACCACGCTCAGGGGCGTGGGTGCATCCATTTTCCCTGTAGCTTCATTTTCACGATCCCGACGCCACAAAACCCCATTGATTATTTCCGCTGTAGCAGTCAACCGTGCTTTACCGAGTCCCGCATACCCCCCAAGTCATGATGTCTCGTATATAAACTGTAACCGTCTCTTCGTTGGCGATCGGCAAGTCCCAGTCCAGAGACGCCGACTAATAACTCGCATACCCTTAAGAGCGTGTACTCCATGCGCCGTGATGTGGATTGCAGAAGACCGGTATCGCGAACGAATCCGATATTGTAATACCAATACCTTGACTTTGTGCTCATCTCGTCTTCTTCCCGTTCGCCTGGGGCTCCACATACGGGTGCTTGATTGTCAGGCACCAGATGTCGAGATAGTCACAGATAGTGACAATGACGTCGACGACAAAGGACCCGTACACACCAATGGATACACCCAGCATGAGGAACATGTAAGCCACCTGGTACACGTCGTCGCCCAGAGCGCTGGGCCAACCGAGCCACGGGTGTCCGAACTCAAACTGCAACCATGGGCCGAGCGAGTCGATGACGCCGTAGGCCAGCGGCAGGACGAGGACGTTGGTGTAGGGAAATTCCAGCTTCACGAGGTGCGCCGTGATCATCTGCCCGACCGAGTAGGCATTGACGATACCGCAGAACATGGCGAAGGGGACTAGGTGGTTGTGCAGGATGTTGGGCTGCAGCAGCAGGTATGTGATGATCAGGGCCCAGGTGACGAAGAATGGCACCAGGCCGACGAGCGCGTACCGGCTGCGGTCGCCGCGGGCTCGTCTCGCCTTGATGACGTTGCGGCACGATTCAACGGTGTTGAGACACAGCACCACGAAGCCCTGGACCATGTACCAGTGCGAGAAGGACATGTTATAGACAAGGTCTGGGATCCAGGGCTGCTTCGAGACGCCGATGGTCTCCAGGGCCGAGTACGTCCAGATGTGCCCGCCGCCCAAGTATCCAGTCAGCGTGTAAATCACGCAGATGATCAGAATGCCCTCGACGGGCCCACTGACGATGCCCAAGGTCAAGGTCTTGGTGTGGTATTCATCCCAGGTCTGGACGTAGAAGGTAAGGAGTGCTGTGATGACACCACGTCAGTTAAATCTTCATCAAATGTCCCGAGGCTATTTGTTTTGGCAGGGGAGAGCCAGATTTCTCTGCCAGGATGTGACCTACAGCAGAACAACATCGCTACTGTCGTCCATCCTTGGCCCATATTCTGGCTGCCAGCGAAAAGAAGAACCTCCAGGGAGGTGTTGAGCGCATCGACGCCGTGGTCGAACAGTTCTCCGAGCGGGCCGCTTTGTCGTGTCCGGCGTCTGCGCGGGTAAGAGCAACGTCAGCCTCCATTCTCCTGCGCAAAATATGGCAGGCTCCGGGGCAGCTGGGAATACTCACGCCTGTGAGCCGTCAACTGCGTCGAAGGTCTGGTAGAGGAATAAGCCGATCGCCCAGCTGTAGTAGACCCATGTCGGGCAGTCCTGGTCAAGGGTCGGGTTGTACCACAGCAGCGTGCAGAAGTTGGCGACGACAAACGAGAAACCGGTTAGGGTGATTAGGTTGGGTGCCATCCACATGGGGAAGCACTTGATGACCACATTTGTGTAGAACGGCTTGAGGATGTACCTCGACACGAGCGAGTGGTCGACGCCCGAGTACTTGTACTCCTTGAGGCCAGGAAGCTTGTCCTGGCGCACGTACACCATGTTGACTGTGTCGGGGGCGCAGCGCGGCTCTCCGAGCGGCTATCCTTGGGGGTTAGTTTGAGGCCGAGGATCTTTTCGACAGCAGAGCGCAAGTCCTGTCTTTGCGGTGACTGTGTTGCAAGGAAGGTGGAAGAATTCTTTTCTCGAAGGCCTGATGCGGGTGTGCGGGTGGGTTCCCTGCTGCTGCGCTGGCGCGTGGAGTCGCGGTTTTTCATCCTTTTCTCCAAACTCACATTCTGACAAGGTGCGGGCGACGTCATTTAGGTATTCATATACCACGCTAAGATAAGCCCGGGGCCCTTGTCAAATGCATCATGGGCCAAGATCTGCCGGTTTCGGTGCGACATGCCTGCATGCGCATGCACAATGGGGAATCGTCAAAAGCAGTATGCTATTCCTTTTTTCCTCGGCGCCGTGTTCTCGGGAATTGTGAGCCTGTATTTTTGGGGTTTTATATAGTCTAATTAGCACTGCTCATCATCCCTTTACGACCCATACTCGCTGGAGCCCTTGTGGCCGCGAGGCCTTTCAGGGTTAAGTCGCCAGTATCCTGGAGTGCCTCGCTGACGGACCCAACAGCACTAAATTGCCATATGCAAGATGCTGCTGTGTGCAGGACAATCCAAGACGAGGTACTCCCCATTTCGGGATTTTCCCTCGCAAGAGAGCGCATGATCAGCTGGAGCAAAATTTGTGCCACACGACGGACCATCTAACACCGTCTGGAAAGACAGCCAGACAAACTCTTGGGAGTCGGGGAAACTTAGGCCACTCGCATCCTCGACCGCACTCTCTCTTGTCTGGGTGTATCAGCCATCGACCTCCTTATCGCCGTCTTTGCCACGATCCCACTCCCGCCTCTCTCCCGCCTTGGTCCATTGCACATCGTCGATGCTCTTCTGGTCGCCCTTCTCCCACTTCTTGATCTGGTCCTCGTTGAAGCCGGCCTCGCGCAACCTATCCGCACCCTGCTGCCTGTAACGGGCCCTGTCCCTCAGGGCTTCCAAGGCGTCGTCCCAGTCGTCGCGGCCGTCTTTGTCTTCCATCTGCACGTCGGACTTCGGGTCATAGTCGGAGGAGAACCTGCCATCCATGCCTGAGACACCGCGCAGGGCCCCACGGCCTCGAGGCATCTTTGGGGGAGGCGCCGGGCCGATAAAATCCTCGAGTGGATCTGAATCCGCACCATCGTCTTCGTTCTTTGCACGCCGCGACGCCTTGTCCGTTGGCTCGGTAGTGTCGACTGATCGGTTGGGCGTCCTTTGTGTGCTCCTTTCCTTCTCCTTTGCCCTCAGTGGCGAACGATAGCGGTGGTCTCTCGAGCTGCTCTGAGGAGACCGGGACCTGGATCGACGCCTCCTCTTTCGATCGTCGGCCGGCCGGCTCTCGTCGCCGGAAGATGTGTTCGCCCGCCTTGAAAGTTCCTTCGAATCGTCGTCGTGACCCCTGCGCGCGTTGTACCTCTCCAGCGATCTTCTGCGCTTGCCGTCCTTATCGCGCGCTCGTTTCCGAGCTGCGGCTGTGTCGGCTAGCCGTCGCGCATCCTCTGCGGCCCGGGCTTTCTGTAGATCTGTGATTTCTTCCTCGGACGCTGCAACACGCTTCCTCTTCTGGTCCGGCCGCCCCTGTAGCAGCGCAGCGATGTTCCCCAGCTGACGGCCTCGGATCTCGTGGGCGCTGGGCTTGTACTTTCGGCGCTTCTCCTCTTCCGTGTCGGCGAGCTCTTTTAGGCGCGCTTGCGAGTCGGCCTGCTCCTTCGCCGTGAGCGTCCTGTTGTGGTGTTCGGTACCCTTGATGATGTTTCGCAGGAATCGGGTGTTAGGCTTGGCCTTGTTGGCTGGTCTAGAGACAATGCATCAGCGGCCGAAAGATAAGGCTGCGCAGGTGTCGAGTGTTGGCGAACCTAGAGCTGGTGGGTGTCGAGGTGTAGGCTTCCATTCCCATGGTCGAGTATTTCAAGGAGCAATCCTTGGCTTCTTTTGCGAGGAGTTCCGCGACATGGTCGTCGGTAAGCAGGTCGTCGTTTCCCATACCGAATCAAAAGCAAGGGGGGCTCCGGTACTATACAGTGAAGTATGTAGCAGTCAAAGTCAGAAAGTCATGTGTCAGACTTCAGGACGGAGGTATAGCATGGATCTTGCCGATCTCATGCACTAGTGTACTGCTTGGTTACTAACTCTGGTCCTGGGCGCTAGACCTCTTTTGGGAATGTAAATAAACTCGTCGCGCATACCCAATTCCCCTTGCACACCTTAAAGCACAACAACAATATCTAATCTGCAGCCTGTTGAGCTCCCGGGGGGGAAGGAGACTATTATCAAATTTGACAAAACTACCATCGGTTCTCGTCATTCTCATAGTCCTTGTGCTGGCGAAGCGTGAAGGAAGACTCATGATCATTTCACTTCACTACCGCGGTGTCAGCCTGGCTTTCTCCATCTCACAATCAGAGCGCTCCCCCAGCCAGCCAGCCAGCAAGTGAGCCTTATAACACCCACCATGGCAGCAAAAAAGGCCGCCGGTGTTCTTCACGAGCTGGAGGACCTCGAGTCAGATCATGAGATTTCTATCCTTAAGCTCAGCGAGCCAATATCCTCTGTGCTACTCCAAGCAGGCCAGGACGCCAACACCGCCCGCACCTCAGACGTGTCCAGCTCGTCCGCAGACGCGACACCTGCCAGCCTGGAGGCCGACCTGGCCCACTACAAGGAGCTGTTCGCCAAGTTGCGTTTCTCCTACGTCGAGCAGGTGACCAAGGAGAAGTTCATCCGCGCCATCGTCGGGGAGCCGCCCCTGATCGTCACGCCGCAGGAGAACGTCGAGCTAGAGAAGCAGAATGCCGCGGCCAAGGCGCAGCTCAAGGCGCTCAAGATGGAGGTCGCGGACACGGTCGAGGAGCTGGAGAACAAGGGCCGGGAGCTGAGCAGGAAGTACGAGGCCGTGCAGACGCAGACGGCCACGCTGCGGGAGCTGCCCGACAGGATCGCCGGGCTGGAGGAGAGGATCGCGGAGCTGCGGGAGCTGCTACAGCCGGGCGAGAACCCGAGCCTCAACCTGCCGCTGGCCAAGACGCTGGAGCTGGTCGCCGAGAAGAAGCTGCAGCGGCACGAGCTGGAGAGGCAGCTGGAACAGCTCCGTGCGCAGGTCCCTCGCAAGAGGAAGGAGATTGAGAGGCTACAGACGGAAATGCAGCCCCTAGAGGTTAAGAGGCAGAACAGCCTGGCGGCGGCGAGGGAGGCGCGCAGGAGGAAGGAGGAGGCTCTAGGAGGCGTCGAGGACGACCTCGAGGAGAGGGGCAGGTGGTGGAGGGCTTCTGAGGCGGCGCTGAAGCAGATGCTGGAGATTGAAAGCTGAGTGTGCTTCGGCGGGGAGCGTTTTGGTATTCCATGTTTGGCGTATGGTGTCCTGGGGTCACGATTGGGAGGTATACCACCGCGGACGAGTATACATCAGGCGATTAGTCTTTCTACGAAGAAGAACATCTAAGGAAATCGAAACTGCTCATTACAAGTGTTCCTGAGCTGTCGCCGTGTTTTCAGGCTAGTCCTCAACAGAGCCACAGAGCAAAAACATGGATCATGGGACACGGCCAGAGCCAGGCAAGGGCGCAAGTTGTTTAATCCAAACCTTCATGTCCACATTGTCGACTGTTTGTCCTCCCAGTGACATTGCCCAGGAGTATAAGCTTCCGTATCTGGTGCATCCCAATGCACGGCCGGGAGACCTCGAGAGCTGCCATACCAATTACCAAGTAGCCAGTCTCCCTGTAGCACCGTCGCCAGACAAACTTGGCATGGCACACAAGGAATGAGCGAATGCTTTTAGCCGGACCATCCAAAACCTGTGGTGTTTGGGAGCCTTCAGGACATCCCCTGGACAGGTAGAAGAACACGTAGAGAGGGTACATGGAAGAGAAGACGCAGGCGCAGCCACGTAGTCGGTTCACGCTCTCATTCGAGGTGGTGGGCACATACAATCACGAAGTGGCGATACAGTCAGGTCGCGACGTCTACATAGTAGGTTACATTTCCACTCTTACGCCGGCAGCCAAGCTAGGGGTGTGTACTAGTGGCCCAAGAGAGCTCGCCACTTAGAAGAGGCTGCATTGGTGAGCAATTAGTTCACTTCATCTGTCAGTGCATGTCGTAGGCTGTGGTCGTCACTGGTGATGGCGAGAGTGCATTTATTCCACATCAGATCGGAAGGATCACCCGGGGAAGGAGGGCTCAAGCAGAGGAGGCCGAGCGATTGACAGAGTGACAGCGCCTAGATTGGTCCATTGAGGCACAGGAACGGTTCTCACTGGTCGGTAGTATAGTGTAGATACGAGATTCACGATGCATAGTGCCCCTGTTGTTGTGGAGAACAGAAGCTGGCCTATACGTATTCGTACTGTGCATACAACTAATGAAGAGCACTCCAAGATCCTCGACAAGGTTTGATGCGAGGTCACCGTCGTGCTCCCGTCGAGACGGCACGATGGTGGATGGAATGCGGGTTGTCAAACCGGGCGGCGATGAGCTTGCCTCCGGAGGAGTCGCACCCCCCCCGGCACCCCCTGCTTCATGCAAGCAAGCCATTTTTTTGCTCCAAACCCTTTCGAGGGGCAATTCTAGACCCGCCAAAAACTTTTCCAGTGGCGAGTGTCGTCGTAGCTCCTTACCCCGCGTTTAGCGGGCCCCAGGCTGTGATGCGCTGTTCGAGGTTTGCCCAGGCAGCCCAGGAGGCCCTCACTCGACCTCCTTGCATCCAGACGGGAGCCTATCGGGCAGAACAAAACTAGAGGGAACCACATCTCACGCCGTCCGAGGCAGTCGTTATGTCGAGGGCTGAAAGCAAGAAACGAAAAAAAAAAAAAAATCCTTCGCCTGTTTGACTCATGCCGACAGTAGACTGTGTGGCCACTGGCCGCCTGGCTGTGCCTTGGAAGCTGATGCATGGAGGGGTCGAATTGGGCGGCGGTAAGGCAGCTTGGTGCACCAGAAATGGGCCACCAAGACGGCTGGTTCTGAGGTCGACGACTAACAGATGCAATGTAGCGTTTCACATGGCGCTAGACGTCAGATGCCGTACATACAGAGAGCA
The DNA here is from genome assembly GCA_002270565.1 of Stenocarpella maydis. Lineage (NCBI taxonomy): Eukaryota > Fungi > Ascomycota > Sordariomycetes > Diaporthales > Diaporthaceae > Stenocarpella > Stenocarpella maydis. The sequence continues at coordinate 135,199 of NQMI01000076.1, forward strand.
ACACCCAGATTGCTTTCCATCCTGTTACAGGAGGGCACCGATCGGACTGCACTTGCGTAAGAACCTTGGAAGTTACCAATGGCCCGATATTTAACCTGTAAAAAGGCCTGTGCCGCCGCCAGTCCATTCCATTTGGCCACGAGTTACAGTACCAGTGTATGTACCTACCTAAGTAGATATGGGTAGTACATGCAAGAGCCGCCCATGGAAGGCCCATGGACGGCCGGATGACTCAATGCTCAGAGCATCTTCACTTGGGCATGGCTCAGGCCGGCATAGCGATGGGCATCTGGGCTGTGCGCTTGATCTCCGTGAATGGGTTCGGCGAGCTGCAGCTGCAGCAATGGCAGCAGACCAACAGGGCTGGCTTCCTTCACTGGGCTCCACCACAGGAGGGGTGACCGCCTTGCTGTTAGTGGGAGACGTGACTAGCGGGGCAGCAGGGCAGGGCATGGCCCGTGCGCATGGGCTCTCAAAATTCTGGCCCAGTACAAAACTCTAGACTCCCAGCCGCTCACAAAATCTCTTCTGACCTTCTTTTCTTCCTCGTCTGCACACCGAGATCCTGTCCGCGATCCATCCTGCAAACGTACGAACCCTTCCTCTCTTCCTTCTTTCATCGAGTCTTGCAATCTGACTCCTCAACAGTTCCCGAGACTTAGAATCATCTCAAAGACACAAATCCCACATCCGTCACGATGGGTAAGGACGTACGTATCTCCACAACCACCCCCACCCAGCCTGGCCGCAGCAGACATCGCCAGCACCAGCTGCCGTCGCTCGCATCGTCGGGCATGACCAGGCATCATTGAGCATCTCGCTGACAGCCCTACAGGACAAGACTCACATCAACGTCGTGGTCATCGGCCACGTCGACTCTGGCAAGTCGACCACCACTGGTCACTTGATCTACCAGTGCGGCGGTATCGACAAGCGTACCATCGAGAAGTTCGAGAAGGAAGGTTAGTAAACATAAAGACACCCAGCACATGCCTTCCTTTCTATCCCAGCGCATCACGAACTTGACGGCATGCTGCCGTTTGCGCCTGCTACCTCGACACGAGGGGCTCATTTTTTTCACCCCTCGCTCTGAATTTTCCATTTTCAGTGCGAGTGCGGGGTGCGCTTATCTGCGTGCTTATCTCTGCCTTGCAAAACCCTTGTCACATCACCCCTCCTCAACCGCCACTACTGGCCCCCCTGGACGGTCCACGTCGCCCGCCTCGACGAAAACACAACGAATGTCACCCTGGAATTGATACTAACCTTTCATCTGTACAGCCGCTGAGCTCGGCAAGGGTTCCTTCAAGTATGCCTGGGTGCTCGACAAGCTGAAGGCTGAGCGTGAGCGTGGTATCACGATCGATATTGCCCTGTGGAAGTTCGAGACCCCCAAGTACTATGTCACCGTCATTGGTAAGTCCTACGCTTGAGTCCCGCATGTCCCTTGCGCAAATCGTCGTCAGAAGACGTCGCAGTCGCAAGGGGATGCTTCAAACCTGACCACACCCGCTAACCGAATTGCCTTGCAGACGCCCCCGGTCACCGTGACTTCATCAAGAACATGATCACTGGTACTTCCCAGGCCGACTGCGCCATTCTCATCATTGCCGCTGGTACTGGTGAGTTCGAGGCTGGTATCTCCAAGGATGGCCAGACTCGTGAGCACGCCCTGCTTGCCTACACCCTCGGTGTCAAGCAGCTCATCGTCGCCATCAACAAGATGGACACCGCCAAGTGGGAGGAGGCTCGTTTCAACGAGATCATCAAGGAGACCTCCTCCTTCATCAAGAAGGTCGGCTACAACCCCAAGACTGTTGCCTTCGTCCCCATCTCCGGATTCAACGGCGACAACATGCTTGCCCCCTCAACCAACTGCCCTTGGTACAAGGGCTGGAAGAAGGAGACCAAGGGTGGTGAGGTCACTGGCAAGACCCTGCTCGAGGCCATTGACGCCATTGAGCCCCCCAAGCGTCCCACCGACAAGCCTCTGCGTCTGCCCCTCCAGGATGTCTATAAGATCGGTGGTATTGGAACGGTGCCCGTCGGCCGTATCGAGACTGGTATCATCAAGCCCGGTATGGTCGTGACCTTCGCCCCCGCCAACGTCACCACTGAAGTCAAGTCCGTCGAGATGCACCACGAGCAGCTCCAGGAGGGTGTCCCCGGTGACAACGTTGGTTTCAACGTCAAGAACGTCTCTGTCAAGGAGATTCGCCGTGGCAACGTCGCCGGTGACTCCAAGAACGACCCCCCCCTGGGTTGCGCTTCCTTCACCGCCCAGGTCATCGTCCTCAACCACCCTGGCCAGGTCGGTGCTGGTTACGCACCCGTCCTCGATTGCCATACTGCCCACATCGCCTGCAAGTTCTCTGAGATCCTCGAGAAGATTGACCGTCGTACTGGCAAGTCCGTTGAGGCCAACCCCAAGTTCATCAAGTCTGGTGACGCCGCCATCGTCAAGATGGTTCCCTCCAAGCCCATGTGTGTTGAGGCTTTCACCGACTACCCTCCCCTGGGTCGTTTCGCCGTCCGTGACATGCGTCAGACCGTCGCTGTCGGTGTCATCAAGTCTGTCGAGAAGGCCGCTGCCGGCTCTGGCAAGGTCACCAAGTCCGCTGCCAAGGCTGGCAAGAAATAAGCTGCCTTCGCTTCTGGTCTTCACATGACGAGCTTGAGGTCACACATGCTCGTCACCCGCCTCACCTACCCGCACCTCAAAAAGCGTCGCTCCGGATGTGGTAGTTGCCCCGAGCCCTTCGAAGGCTCTGCGCAACGGATGATATGGACATGTTAGCTAGGAGATGGTCAGGTGATTCTGCGAGTAAAACCATCTCATGCCTGGGTCAAGATAGAGTCTTAGACGTGATTTAGGGTCGCAGTAATCAGGAATTCCCTTGAGTACCCCAAAAAAAAACAATTCGCCGCCGCTTGCTCGTGATATGTTTGTGACATTTTTTACTGGAGTCTTGATGATATATAGTGTGTAATGTGTAATGTGTAAAAGTGTGTCGTCCTCTGGCGTGTTTGTACTCCTGGGGCGTGCGAAATCCCATTGGTACACCCCTACCCTCTCCTCTCCATTGGTTCTCGCTAATTACCTGCACGTATGTTGAATGTATGCTCTCAGGCCCTTCCTGGGTCCATGGTTTCGTGTTCTATCGCTGGCGCATGCCTGGCAGTAGTCCGGTTAAACATGGCATTACTTCAACACGGGAAAGACTTGTTGACACGAAATAGCCGTAGAGGGGTTTTGACTGTATTTTCCTCTCGTAGTCTGCGAGAAGCTACATGCACCACCACTGGCCGTGCGACACCCACACTCATCTATCCACCTGCCCGCTCCCCAACACCCACACGGCTACCTACCGCATCCACCTGATTGTCGTCCTTACCTGCTCCTCGCCATCGGGCCTCTCCACGCGGTGCCCGGCCTGGCCCGTCGCGAGCTGGTAGACGGCCCGCAGGAAGTAAGCGGCGTTGATGGCCTCCCTGGCCCTCCGCAGCTCGACATCGTAACCCGGCACCGCCTCGAGGCTGAGCTCAGCGCGCCGCCCGCCGCCGGCGCCAGCCTCGATGGCCGTGTACACCAGCTTCCACCCTTCGTACGTCGTCTCCACCGCGTAGCGCTGCTCCAGCCCCGCGAAAACGTACGACACCCTCCGGAGCTCGTTGCCCTCGGGTGTGTGCGGGAGGTGCTGGGGTTGTTGCTTCTTGGTCTTGTGGGCCTTGGCCTTCTTCTCCTTCGCCTGTGCGCCGGTGGCCGGCGCGGCGATGCTTGTCGGCGGCGCCAGGAGCCACCTCGGTAGGCCCAAGTTGTGCAGCCGCGGGGGCGTCACGAGGTTGCCCTTGGCGATGTTGAGCCGCGACTTGTTGAGGAATTCGACTAGCGGCTCCATGCCCTCCGCGGAATCAATCGCGGACGGGGGGAGCTCGGCGTACTCTTGCTGCGTGGCGCGAACGTCAATGTGTTCGGCGGGGAGGAGGATGTCGGAGATGCTGGTCCTGTTTATGGCGCGGAGGGAGTGGATTGCCGTGATCTCGCTGCTGTCGCCACCAAGGCATAGCTCGAGAGGCGGCGCTCTCGCGGTGTGGATGCTGGATTTAGCATCCTCGGTGTAAGGGACGAAACGCATGAGGACGGTGGATGCTATTTCCTGGGTCCCTGTGTAGGGCGACCATCCAGGGAGGTCTATTTCAGTCACTGGAGGGGTCAAAGGCGTGAATGTTCTCGGCCAGGTTGCAAGACTGGTTGAGATGCCCGGGCCAGCGATCTCCTCAACCAGCTTCGGTTTGCTGAGATGTAGAACATGCCCGAATGCTGCGCTGGTCGTGATTTTGAATGGCCGCCACCCGGACGGAGTGGCATCTGTAGTTTCCGGCTGTTGAGCCGGAACCTGTTGTGCCTTTTCCTCTTCCAGTCTGGGGATTCCGATTGGGACCACGGTCTGGTAGAACTCGTCCAATTTGCGCTGGTACGTCGAGCTTGGCAGAGCAAGGTCTTCTTCTGTAGGCTCAACTTTGAATGGGAGGACGTCAGCCGTCAGCGGCCACCCCTTAGCGGTGCGGGGCCGCTTTGATGTGAGCGGCAGACAGAGCCGAGCCCATTCCATCCGCCGGTCTTTCCAATACAGCTTCTCCTTGTTGTTACGGTCCTCGAGAAGTCTTCCATTACCTTCGATATCGGGGTAGACAGCTAGGACGTTCGATGTTCTAGCGGATGTGCGGGAGGTCAAGAGGAGGCGGAAGACCATGTCCGCTTTATTCTCGAGCGTAGATTGCGCCTGCTCGTCCCATAAATCGATCCAGCTTACAAGTATCTGGATTTGGATGTCAGCGTATGGGCCAATCGAACGGTGAAATTGGGGCCTATAGCTTTGCCTACCTCCTCTCCATCAGCTCCATGAGGGCCGAATTGGATCACCGAATTCGTGATTCTCCCAAGCTCTTCAAGCATTCCAGAATCCAGGCGTTGTATTGGAACCTGGTCTAGCCTGACAGCCCTGGTTTTGGTCTTTCGCAGCGTGTCATCTAGCTCGCGCACGCAGGTCCCAGCAACTGCTTTGGGAGCAGTTATGCGAATAAGGTTGCTGGAACGCCGGACTTCAACCTGCTGTCCCTCCTTCAGGAAGAGCCGCGATATTCGCTGCAGCGACTTTTGCGTACCGACTGGAACATTGAATTGTCAGCCATGGACCAGGAGACTGTGTTGATAGTCCTATACTCACGGGTGAGGAGTTTGAACTCCAGGTCGCGCACTCGGATATCAACGTAGCCATCACCGTCCTGGAGCTCCTGGATCGATACATTCCAGCATTCCCGCATGAGCTGGATAACGAGTCTCTGCTTTGGCGACATTGATTTCGTTATGTATCCCGTCAAAGGATACTGAGCCTCTTCCACGGCCCCGTCTACACGAGGAGTCCAATGTGCCTGCTCGGTCATCCAAGCATACTCCTGATGTTTGAAAAGCATATCCTCTGGTGCTTTTGGTTCTTCGCTGACAGCCTCGCCGTCGCCAAAGGTATCGTCCTTGATACTCTCCAGGACTGACTGCTCACGGTGCCACACGATGTAATTCTCGAGCTGAAGAATCGTGAAGCCGTCCATCAAGGTCGTGAACAGTGACTTGAACTCACGCGCAGACAAGATCTGGTGCTCCGGTTTCAATCCATCGATGTTTTTCTCAATGTCGTCCGCGCTGGAGACATCTTCTCCGAGCATTTCGGCCATGGTCTCCATAAGGCTCATGCCGTTATCCTCTTTCTCTGGGCTAGCTTCGACCGGAGGAGACTTCCTTCTCCATTTGCCACCATCCCTCAGGACGATGACCTCGGCTTCTTTCCCAAGGGATTCAACGCCAAGTCTCGATGCATCTTCTACTAGGACCATGGTGCCCCTTCTATGGCGTCTCTTCCGGTCTCCGAATCTGCGGACCAGGGGGCTGCCCAAGTACTCTGATCGCCCCTCATCTGCCATGCCGCGGGATTTGCCAGTCTCCTCTGGGATGATAGCTTCCGAGTCCGCCCTAGTATTTGTTCCATGATTCGTCTCGAGCTCGGTTTGCAGGTTGCCTTCTGTGGGCCCTATACGATACTCTCCGGCAGAGTTGAGATCTGCCGACGCCCCAGCGTCCTTTGAGAGATCCATCTCCCGGGGCATGCCAATTGAGAAGTCTTCCTCATGATTTCCTTGTTCTTCATGTTTGCCGTCTTTTACTCTGTAGTCAGGCCCGCTCGTGGTCGTATTTTCTAGGCGGTCGATGTCGGTTTCTGGTTCCTGGAACCGCTCTATGCTTCCATGGATACCATGGAGAGCATGGTTTTCTGTTATGCCCCCGTCAGGCAGACCAAGAGAATTTTCGGGAGTACCCCGCGGTGGACCGGGCAGAGTCTGCTCAGCGACAACGTAAGGGGAGGCTTCGTTGGACTGAGACTGCTGGGGTTCCGCAAGCCAGTGTTCGGTGTCGCGGCAATTCTCCCTGATCTCGGCTACAGGCGTGACGTCTTGCGGGCGAGGATTCGTGGCATTGGAGGCATATTGTCGTGGTCGTCTACCGCGGGCTTGCGCTGCGGCAAGAAGTGGAGGCGCTCGACGGGCGACGGCGCGAATCTGACATCTGAGACAGATCGAGCCACCTAATGATGAAGGAGAGAACATGAGGATGGATTCGCAAACGGGAAAGGTCTCGAGTCGAGACGAAAGGAATATGGTGGCGTGCAGGTTCGAGAGAAAACAGGTGGATTAGCATCCAAAAATTTATCGACGTTTTCGACTTACACGATCTCCGGCAGGCATCTTACCACTGTGCTGGTACTTCCCTGCAGCATGGGTACCCACCTTGCCACTCACTGCAGGTGAGCAAGCCCCCCAGGGCGTGCTGCCGCGGCCCGCAAACGCGCTGAGATCCTAGTCCACACACCATCGCGTCACCCTGCAAGTAAGCTGGTTCTAGCTAATGCGTATTTGTTACCCTCCCCTCAACTTACACTTCATCCTCATATTTTATTTTCCTCGTTACTTTACGGTTGGTTGGCTAAGCGCAACTGCCGCTCCACCGCCGTCATGCCGTCAGTATCTAGAAGGTCGCGCGCAGTGAGCTTGCATCCTTACCGGCGCGCCCGTGGTGATTGTCAAGCTAACTCAGTTTCAAGATCGCCGACGACACAGAAGAGGAACAGAGGCCAAGACAACGCCAGCGGCATGACGAGCCAGAAAGCGATGTCGATGCCGAGGATGCCGAGGATGCCGACGAAGCCGACGAAGCCGAAGATGGGGAGCAGGCAGAGTCGACTGATGGCCAGTTGATCAAGAAGCTTGTCAGATACGCCATGGCCTGCGATTTCTCTCGGGCACCAATACGGAGGGATGGCATAAAGGATAAAGGTGTGTGGCTCCGAGGGCTTAGTTCCTCTACTCATCCGACACGGGCATGGTCTGACAGCAAATTCAGTCCTGGGTGACCACAGTCGAGCATTTAGGAGGGTGTTCGAGGGAGCGCAAAAGACACTGCGCGCCGTGTTTGGCATGGAAATGGTCGAGCTACCCGTGAGGGACAAGCTGACGAAAGAGGATAAGCGCAAAGGTATTCATGAGTACAGTCCCTCGACGTGTGCGCGCTTCTGACAAAAACGCCCCTGCAGCCGCGAAGTCCAAGTCCAAGTCCTCAAATTCGAACAGCTACATCCTCGTTTCCGTGCTCCCCGACACCTACAAGACGTCCAGAATTATCGCACCGTCCAAGCTCATCAGTGAGGAAGATGAGGCTGCCTACGTAGCCTTTTACACGGTGCTCATCTCGCTGATCCGCATCAACGGCGGCGAGATGAGCGACTCCAGGCTGAAGCGCTACCTGCGACGACTCAATGCGGAAACCAACTCGTTCCACAGCACGAAGACAGAAGAGACACTGGCAAGAATGCAGAGGCAAGGCTACCTGATCAAGAACATTGACAAGGATGCCCGGCAGCACGGCGACGAGCAGGAGGCTACGACGTGGTATGTTGGTCCACGGGGCAAGGTCGAAGTGAGCGATGAGGTCGTGGCCGGCGTGGTCAGGGAAGTTTGGGGCGGGCAGGACGACGAGGAGCTCGAGTCGAAATTGCAGAATAGCCTGCAGATCCAGGAAAGGTAGGCGCCCGCAGAAAACGGGGGTTGCTGTGACCGGCGATTCTAACGATGGCAATGGCGAGGGCCCACGTGGGGGGGGGGTCTCTGGTCGGCGGAGATGAGTCGACGAGGATGAGGACGAGGAAGAGTGAAGAGTGAAGCGTGCTGCATGAAGGCAAGGGAGAAGGGTCTCTCAACCATCTGCAATTGGTATTCGCAGGTCAACGTCCTCGGTGGACAAAATCCGTATGATCCAGCTCTAGCTGCTTGCCCATGACCGGAATGGGATGAAATTGATACCCCCGGACACCCAGCGACTGCTGTCCACCATCGTGTGCCCGTCGTTTCCCAAGAACGTCGTCGTTGTAGGTACCACTTCCTGCGCTGCCGTATGGGCAAGCCAGTCCTTCCCAGAATCGGCGCGACGTGATCTCGACGTTAACGAGGATGGTCGTTGTTGATTGATTCTGTCGCACCGCGAAGCTCTCGATAGCCTGGATTTCATCGTCGTAACAGCACCGTATAGCTTTTCAGGAGCCTCCATTATCCGTGGCTGTCAGAACCAACTCATCCTCCCTCGGCGGCGGGGGCCCGACAGGCTGCACCATCTGTCGGATGAGCTGAGCCTTGACCTTTGCCATGGGCTCGTTCTGGGCGAGAGCCATGTAGGAGAGAAGCGGTGTGTGGCCGACGACGCTGGCCTTGGTGTCGCGGTGGATGTTGGTCTTCCACTCCCAACTCGTCGTGTCGGGGTGCCCGGTGCCGACGTACTTGGCCTGGAGGCGCTCGAGCTCTTGTTGCGTGCGGAGTTTATCGGCCTAGAGAGGGGTCGCATTAGCTGGTTGTAGAGCCTCGGAGTGGTGGTGGGGACATGGGAATTGGGCTCACCATCTTGTCTTTGTTGGTGAAGAGAATGAGAGTTGGAAAGGCTGAGGCGCTTAGAGCAGAATGCGGTTAGAGGTTTAGGTAGATACCAAGTAATGCCTGGCAAAGTCGCGGGCGGCTGGCCCGGGGCTTAAAAAAACACCACCTCTGTAGTTGTACACCACTCGTGCGGCATCATACAGCAGACCCTGCTGTCACAAGTGGGATTTTTGGGACATGACATTTCAGATCCAGGACGCTTTTGCAAGCTGTAAAGCTCATGGTATCACATGTGTAAGTGAGGAGTGCATACAAACAGACAGCGAGCGACGCCGAAGACGCTCCGAGACCAGATTTCGACCCAGCAGCCCATGTGCCGCAAGTCACGGACTGCAACCCGCGCCAAACGATCCCAGTATCATGCGGGGCCCTGCCACTCCGTCTCCTATTCCTTTACATGTCCAGTTCTTCCTGCTCTCGCCACTGGGCTCCTATTGTACAAGGCAATGTTGATGTACAATGGCCTTCCCCGAGGCCGGAAACGCCATGTCCCACCCGTCCAGTTGCCTGATCCAGGCTCCGAGTCGCTATGCCAATGTATAGCTGCCAGCGTTTGAGGCCGCTCAGTCCCATCTGTTGAGCATTTAGTTAGTACGTTAACAAAGCTCACTGCCGGGGTTGTTGATTTCTAGAACCCCAGAAAAGACAGCGGCGGCGACATACCCTTGATCCTTCTGTCGCACGATGCCTCCCTTGTTCCCCTTCTGTTTGCCCTGCAGAATGGTCAGTACGCTAGAGTCCGCCACGTAGTCCGCATAAAATGCCAGCATACCGAAATACCGCCCTCAACCACTAATCTGTCCAGCTGGAAGAAATGGCCGATCACCGTTTGCCGCTGCCACATGTTAGCCTCTCTGTCTTCCTGCGGTACGAATAGCACAGAGGATATTCCTCGGTGCATCCCCGCTCGGGAAGGGGGCACGAGACAGGGCCATGCCTTCATCATCTGCAGCTCCTTCAAGCCCTTCTGCACCAGCTCCTGTATCCTCCTCTGGTCCTCGACCGTCTTGTTCTCGCGGAACGCGTCCCGTGTCCGCCGCTTCGCGTATTCTCTGAAATTGTAAGATGCGAACTGCTCGCTCTGTCGGAGGAGTTGGCGGTACTGGCACAAAAGGTGGTCAATATCACTGTTTCTGTCCTGGAGTGAGGGGCGAGGGGGGCGCTCGTGGCTGCGACCCTGGGCGGTTGTTTGCAGCTTGCACCGCGAACGACTCACCAGCGACCGAACTTGCTGGGGCGAATCGCCCTTGAGCGCCGATGATAGCGACATGGCGAAAGAGGGCTAGGGATTGTGCATGGGGACGGCGGATGGGAGGGGCGGAGGAAAGGAGATTTCTGGGGTGATTTAAAATCTGAGGCCGGCACGGCCTGCGCGGCCTATGATGCAACACCGAGCGGCCTCGCATTGAGAAGGGGTTCGGGCTCGGCCTTGCCGGAGAACTAACTACACTGCTGTTGGGTACCTAAGCAGGTACCTACCTACTTAAGTAGGTAGGTAGTTAGTAGGCCTGTAGGCCCGGCCCAGGAGCTCCCAACGCTGTTATCAGTCTACACACAGCGGTTACTCTTTCCACGCGTTCCGAGTATGTGCCTTTTTCTTCCCCATTCAGCCCAGCTTTTGATCCAGTTCCTGAACCTTGAACAAGAGAAACCGCCCTCTGATGGAACAGTCCCGGAGTGAACTGGACGTTGGAATTTTGATCACACATTTTTGTCAACTAAGTTGTTGTGATACGGCTGGCCAGATGTCTATTGGCAATCCAGTATAAATGGTGGAAATTGTGGCTATTCGGAAGACTTCAAGAATCCAGGCCGTAGCATTAACGCACAAACAGCCACTTCCCAACAACTTTGCTTCCACTCATAGACACCGAGTCTCTGGACAATACAAGAAGGTAAGAACCAGAACGAACGGATGCCACGGCTGAATTGCAACGAGATGCTCACAACAACTTTGGCCATGGATGATGATGTGTAAAATAGACAGCTGCTTTCAAACCATGAACCTATTATGTTCAGTGCCTTCCTTTACTTAGGTACACTTAGGCATGCGCACCTAGAACACATGAGTCCAGCAAGGGCTCACTATTTGTGTAATGTAGAAATCCGTACATATGTGCTCGAATTTTACCCAATCCGAGACCAGTAGTGTGCAAGCACCGTGGGCTATGTCACCCGCAGCGGGTGAGAGGTTTTGAGTGGAGCGTCGTTTTGACGATGTGGTGGCATATTGCGATTCACCATACGGTCTCGCCGCGGTTCCACGTTGCAAGTCCCTCAAGCTTCTTGTGTCTGGTTCACTCGAGCGGTTGCCGTTTCAGGTTGACCAGATCGAATATTCAAGTGCCCCCCGTCCCGACCTGCTAGGTGAGCACGCTTGTTATACATGAGATAGATTAGGCCAGAAAGAGAGGCAGACGCACTCAATGTATGTCAATCCCGTTCTTCTGCGCAAAGTCCTCCAGCATATCATCCAATGGCACCACATGTGACTTGATGTCCCTCGCATGATACCTTGACCTGTCCTCCCCGTCAAAAGAGATGTCGTCCATGTCCTTGTTTATCTGGACCGATCTCCGCAACCGGCCTGGTATGTGTACATCTTCTCGGTGGCATCGAAAGTTCCTATCCGCACATCGTAAGGAGCAGAAAATGGATTCTGTCTTGTGAAGCTGGGTGCATTCCCGGCACAGAAGTAACCGCTTGCTATCCGTGTCCATGTCAACGTCCCCATCGGTAATTTGTATGCAATGACTACCGCTTGCGCATCTGTGGCTTTCTTCCACGTGGAGTTCCTAGTATCCGTCAGCAAAACTCGGGCCCTGACGCAGATGTGCGAGACGAGCGCGCAGGACGAGGGTCTCGAATGGATTTTGGGCAGCATGTCTGCGAGAGTCTTCAACGGAGAGGCGATCCAGGGACAGCATGCCCGGAAACGACTTTGAAGCTTTGATAGCGACTCCCATCTCCATACAGCCGCTCGCTCTGCGTAACCTCAATCGGCCCGCAAACAGGTATGGAGATGTACGAATGTGGAATTGGTGCACTCACTGTGCCTCGGTCGCTGTCTCGGCAAGCAGGAGAGCAATAGACTGTCGTCCTAGACCGGATTCCCGCGTCCACCATGACCACACATGCGCTGCACGGGTAGAAATTCCTGGTATCCACATCTCTCCTGCAGACACTGCAGGGAGGCTGGTCGTAAACTTCGGTCGGCGGCTGTGGCTTGTGTGTGTCCTTGCGACCGTTCGCCTTCTTGGACTTCTGCAGCTCATGCGCGGCCCTGGCCCTCCGGAGCTCGTCTATGCGCTTGCGATTCCTCTCTTTCTGGTCGGATGCGCCTATGCTGGAGCGGCGATCCAATGAGATCTTGTTCACGATCTCGTCCATGGTCACGCCGGTCTGGAGTCTGTCGGCATATAGTTGTGTCTTCTCGGAGACGTGCTCGTCCGACGACGCATGAAAGAACGTCTCCTTGTAAAGCCGATACTTCTCCTCTGGCGAATTGGCCACGATCAGGCGGTCCAGGCTCTTTTTCGCATCCTCCCGACTGCTAGCACCGTCAAGGGCGGCTTGCATGGACTCCAAGAGGTCCTCGAACGGCGCGCCACCTCCGACTTTCGCCAGTACGTCCTTATGATCTGTCAACTCCTCCAGGCTTTTTCGAATGCTGGGCGAAGCTTTGATTTGCTCCTGGTACCACTTCCGGCGCTCCGTGTCGATGCGAGCATCAATCTCATCCAAGCCGACCGCATGATCCAGAGCCGCGGCGAACAGGGCCTTGAGCTCACCAAGAAACACCTCGCGGCCAGAGAACCACTCATGATTCTTGGCGTCCAGGAACCAGCTCCGCATGCAGTTGATGATCTGTGGGTAGCACTCGCGACATTCCAGGACATGCTTGTGCTGCGAATGGTGCTGAGCGCATCTCGCTTTTATCTTGGCAACCTCCCGGGCGCATTCTCCACGGCGGGCTCGAAAGGCGGCGAGGTCATCCCAGGCCTCACCCATGGTGGTCACTATGGACCCACAATGGCCAGCCCAAGGTTGCTCGAATGAACCAGCCCGAAACGAGCAGTCAAGGAAGTACAGGGCAGAAACTGCCCCAGGCGCGGCAATCGGTGTTGAGCGAGTCGCAAGTGGCGCGCGAGGGTTATGAGCTGTGTAGGACGGCAAGATGGTCTGGCTGGGCCCGGACATAGGGCTATCACAAAGTAGGAAGTGCCGGACTGGGCAATAAATCCACGGTCAGGAATAAGGCGAAGAGAAGCAGTCGCAACAACCAAGGATGCTGATACTCAAGGGCATATCGCGGAGCTGCTCGTTTGCCCAGAGCAAGTACGGTCGAGGCCGGGTCCGTCAGGGTCTAACCCTCCAGGAGCTTAGTGCGCCGGTGGCCAAGGCTTGGAGTGGCCAGGCGCCATGGCCGCGCAGCTAGCAGCGAAGCTAGCTGTGGCTGTACTCCGTACCTCGATCCGAGCCTTGGAACCAGCCTCGACCGGCGCGTCACTCCAGTCCTCCTATCGCGACGACGGACATTTGCTCAACTCGTATCACACACATGCCATACGAGTAACATCAGGGTTTTCGCCACGAGCCTCGCTTAAAGCCCCACCAAGATTGCCTGATAGGCACGGCTGTCACAGGCCCATAATCCTGTCCTACCGGGTACTCGATTGGCCCTCAGGGTCCCTCGAACGAAATACTGCTCGCTGCGACGGCGCCGTCTTCTCTCCAGCGCACAGCACCATACGCCATTCCTGTCCAGCACCTGCCACTATGGCTCCTGGCGTAAGTCGCGAAGTCCTAATGGAGCGCTCTAAGATAGCCTACCGAGGTGCTGATGGCAATGGCGCAACTCGCAGTACAGGACAACGGCCACTAATACCAGGCGCGGAAACCGAAGCGGGGTTCCTGAGCACGATGACTTCGAAGGTACGAAAATGCGCTTGCAACTGTTCCTCCGAACCTGACAAGGACGTTACTTGATGCCCCCTGGTCCCCCATGCATGATGGAGGGCGGTTGGTGGATAGAGGAGCATCTAGAATATGAGGAGCATCTAGAATATGAGGAGCATCTAGATTACCTTCACAGGCGCCATGTCTCCTCTCTCGTAGAGGCCTTGCGGCATGACGCCCCGGAGGCCACCGGGGAAGACGCAGGACCCGCGTACCGCACGCCCGAATCACAAGCTGACGAGCAATCACAAGGTCTCCCGGTCCGACAATGGCGCCAACAAATGGTGACTGCCGCGCCGCCTTCCGAACGCGAAGAGAGCAAGAAGCATGATCGCTGGGCTGTGGAACTACCGCACGGAATGCCCAGGGATGCCCACCTGCTCCCATCGCACACACAGGAACTGCTGAGGCTGGCGCGCTCTGGGAAGCTGTACAAGAAGCGACCCCTTCCCGAGGAAGACGACGCCGATGTCGAAGGTGCAGCTGGTGACAAACAGGACAAGAAAGATTCGGCGGCGGGCGAGGGCTACAGCTTCAAGGTCAGGAAATGGGTGCGACTGGAGCGTAGTGCTGAGGATGCAGGTATCAACCTCCTGGCCCCAAGGCACAAAAACACCATCACGAGGCCCTCCAAACAGCTCGGGACGCAGGTCACAGGACCCATGGTTACAAAAGCTACAGTCAAGAGGATTGATGCTGCAGGAAACCCATATACGCAAGAGGTGATTGTCCCCGATGGTCAGGCCGTCGACGGCGAGATTATATCCACCAGTGTTGTCCCCGCGCCCGAGGCGACTGGCGAAGCACTATTGCCTACAGCGACGCCCGCAAGAAGGAAGCCGCCGATCCCCCAGAAGAAGAAGGGCCGTGGCCGTGGCCGTGGAGGCAGAGGCCGAGGAAGACTCCCACTGGCTACTCCAGCTGAACCCGTTCCTCAACAGGATGGGTCCACTGAAGTCAAACCCGAGGATGTCGGCTCAGATGTGAGTATGTGCCTATTGGGTCGGTTTGTGTGTTTCTAACAAGTCTACAGGGTGTCAAGATCGAGCCCGAGAACGCCCCTCGGGCTGCTGGTGATATCGAAATGCATGAGTCTAGTGCGCTTGATGACGACGACGGAGACGAGGGATCCGGTGACGATGACGAAGGCGATGGCGATGAGAGCGGGACACCTGCCGCTGAGGGAGAAGACCAGGACATGAAGGATGCGCCTGCATATCCTCCCCCGGATTCTGCTGCAGGCACCCTCACGCCACCCGTGACAGCGTCGGCACGGGCGCCGCAGCATGATGTGAACCTCGCGCCGCTCCCGTTGGTTACCGGCCCGGTGCAGCTCGAGGGAAGCCCTCTGAAGCACGTAACTCTCCGGTCGCCGACAGACCCGTCACCACATCTGTCGCCAATCGCAACAACCGCCACAGCCACCGCGAGCGCAGACACTGGCCTCTCTGAGGTGCCGGGTGAGTCCACCCTCGGCCTTCAGCCATCCGTGCCAGAGCCACAGCAATCTGTTCTGCTCTCGCAGGCGTTCTTTAGGGAAAGAATCGTTGACAAAGGTCCTGCAGAACCGCCCGCCCCAGTACCAATGCCCGCAGGGGCAGATCCTATGGGGGATTCCAGAATGGAGAATATCCCTTCCACCAATCCCGAGTCCCAAAGGTCGCGTCCAGAGCCAATCCCAGATCGGTCTGCTGTCCCATACGGTGGGGTCGACTCCTTACCTGTCTTCGAGCCGCCGCCTGTCGTCGGACCGTTACCTGCCGCGAAGCCACCACCCGTAGTGGAGGTACCATCTGTCGTGCCTGCAGTAGAGCAAGCACCTGGAGTCCAACTACCCCCGGTAGTCGAGCCACCAGCACCACATGTCGAAGAACCACCAACGGCGCCGGCCAAGGAAGAGCTTGCGCTACCATCCAGAGAGGAGCCTATGCCCACGGCCCAACCATCTCCGATCACCTCACGCGCGCCTGCCCCAGTGCCCTCTCCACCCCCGGTCCCGCAAGTCCCGGTAGAGGAGGCAACAGGAGATGTGGGCAATAAGGACATGAAGGTCGAGTCTGGAGTTGCGGGCGGCGCACCTGCTGAGGGCGACAGTACCGCAGGTGTAGTTGTCAAGGACGCGAGAGCCGCAGATGTAGGAGCTGAGGATGCCGGCGCTCAGGATGCTGGCGACAAGAATATCCCTGGGGTTGACAAAATGGATGTTGGTGTGGCGTCAGGTCAGCATGCAAGAACCGAGGACGTGGGAATGGAAGACGTAGCGACGGAAGATGGAAGCTTCAACATCCTTGGTTCACTGTCTACGAGTCTGAACCAGCAGGCCGAAGATGATGCACCACCAGCGGCTGGTCCGGCAGGTCCTGCTGATACCGCGGCATCGGAGCCAGCCCAGCCCAGCCAAGCTGAGACAGCCCCAGCCACCACAGCCGAAGAGGTAGGCACGGGTGACCAGACTGCGGAGGCTATGCGGACAGAGGAGACGGGAGAGGCTAGCAAGAACAACGAGCCCGTCCAGGCCGAGCAGGGCAGCGACACCAAGGAAGCCGGTCAGGCACGGACACAATAACTGCCTGGGAGGCCCGAAGGACAGGGCTGAGCCCAGTCGCTTTACCCAGACGGCAGCTCCAGTGCCGCTATGCTCCGTCAGAGGCTATGCGTTCGCCGACCGCATGAGATCCATACCCAGTATATACTGATTGAGCGGGCAAGTCTGTATGGGACCTCATCAAAAGCGGCCTTGTTTTTGCTTTTCCGGGGACAGGGGTGTTGGACTATGAGAGGAACATAACGCAGGGGAAAAGTAATTTGGCAATACTGGATATGCCAATGAATGTCTATTTTGGGAACAATTCTTTCACAAGCGGGAGCAGACCATCACCCTGTTCCACACTACCAGATTCACTAGAGCGCAAACAAGTCTCACAGGTCGCCCCATGCCCATTGCTGTTCATGTGGAAAGTTCCTCGGAATTCTCCCCCTACACGGCCGAAATAGCTCAATCTGTGACCAGCCTGTGAAAGTCGTCCCCATCTAGTCATTGACTATACAGGGCCAGCTCCAGAAACAAAGCATTCCCAGTCACCTCTCTTCCTTCTACTCGGCCCGCACTCTCCTGCCCCCATGGCCACCTCGAACGCCTCCATTTCCAGGACATCGACAGCCAAACACTCCAGCTACGCACACAGCATCTCAATCTCTTCCCTGGTGAACCCAAACAGGTAGAGGAGATCCAGCAGGCTCTCGCTGTTGAGGCGCGCGCCAGCCTCCATCTGCACCCTGGGCTTGGCGTTCCAGGCGACGCCGAGGCCGGCGGTGGCCATCATCTTGAGGTCGTTTGCGCCGTCGCCCACGGCGACGACCTGGCTGAGGTCGATGCCCTCGCCCCTCGCGATCTGCTCCAGAAGCTCGGCCTTGCGCTCGCAGCCGACGATGACGCCCGAGACCTCGCCCGTCAGCCGGCCGGCCGCGTCGACGACGACCTCGTTGGCGTGCGCGTGGTCGATGCCCAGCTCCGAGGCGAGCCAAGACGTCAGCGGCTGGAAGCCGCCGCTGAGCACCGCGGTGCGCACGCCCAGCCTCTTGAGGGCGCGGATGAGCTGGCGCACGCCCGGGGTGACGTCCAGGGAGGGGCGCAGCTCGGCAAAGATGGACTCGGGGAGGCCCCGGAGCAGGGCGACGCGCTCGCGGAAGGCGCCCTCGAACTGCAGCTCGCCCAGCATGGCGCGGTGGGTGATGTCGGCGACGCGGGCGGCCAGGCCGGGCGGGTCGGTGATGGTGGCGGCCAGCAGGTCGATGACCTCCTGGGTGATAAGGGTGCTGTCCATGTCAAAGACGACCAGGCGCGGGTGGCGGCGCCACAGCCGGTCGCGCTGCAGGGCGACGTCGACGTTCCACTCGCGCTCGAAGCGGTAGATGAGCTCGTGCTTGCGCAGGTCGGCCAGCCCCAGGTAGGACGGGGCCGGGGCCGGCGACAGGGTGAGCTCCACCACGAGCGGGTGCTCGCTGTTGTCGAGGCAGCGGTGCGCCGAGGTCATGTTCTCGGACCCCGGCGGCAGCGGGAAGCTCGACATGAGGTGCAGGAACGAGGTGACGCAGAGCGGCGACACGTACGAGCCGTAGAGGTGGTCGAGGCGCTCGGGCTCGGCGGCCGGCGGCTCGAGGGGGAAGGACTCGGGGTCGGTCGTCGGCGCCATGTTGGCGGGGATGTCGGAGCCCTCTGGCTGGGCGGCGGCGGCGGCAGGCTGCTGGGGCCTGGCAGGCGAGGCCGGCGCCTGCGGCGGGGGCACGACATTGCTTGAGACGCGGCCGTTCTTGGTCTTGTAGATGAGGGTGGCTACCAGCTTCTGCGAGGAAGCGCCGGGGGCGGGGGCGCAGTTGGGATGCGACAGGTCATGGTTCAAGCCGCTCTCGACGACCTTGGGCGGGTGGTCTGGCGAGGGGACGCCCCTGTAAGGCGTGGAGGGCTTTGGGGAAGGCGTGGTACTGCTCACGGTAGCAGCGGCGGCGGGTCCTCTGTCCGGGGCGGACGAGCCCTCGACGACAGTGTCGATGCCGGAGCTGGGCTCGGGCTTGTTGGGCGGGCGGTACTGCTGAAACTCCTGCAGGTAGGAACTGCTCCTCCTGGACGAGTCGAGCCGCGGCCGGACTGAGATGGGCTTAGAGGGGCTATCGTTGTTAGTCGTCATGGTGAGGGGGTGGCAGCGTGCAGAGCGGGTGGTGAGCAGCGTGTCCGTCTCCGTGCTAGCACGCGTGGTGGATGTTCCCTTCACGCGGGCGATGAGATGGTAGGATGGCAAGGGGGCTGGGCCTATGGATGGCTGCTATCAACCATGCCTAGGCTAGGTACGGATGGGATATGTACTGTACGGCAGGACAATGCAATGTGCGGGTAGGGAAAAGGCCTCCTCCAGCATCGATCACTCGAATGACTGGCTGAGTGACGGACTGACTGACTGACTGGCTGGCTGGCTGGCTGGCTGGCTGGCTGGCTGGCTGGCTGGCTGGCTGGCTGGCTGGCTGGCTGGCTGGCTGGCCGAGGGACACAAACACGGACAGGTTAATTAACTGCCAGACAGCCTCGCCAGGGCTCAGTCACGGATACTGGCCCTGGCTATGGGTTTTGCATTGCAAGGCTCTGGCTCCGGCTCAGGTGGGCGGGCGGTGGAGCGTGGGCGGGCGGTGGAGCGTGGGCTGCGGCCAGTTAGCTGAGCCTTGGAAGAGGGAGGGGGAGGGGCCCTGCAAGCACGCGCTTCCAGGAATTGGCTTTGGCCATTTTCCCCAAATATTCGGGAACATGCCGCTGCCAGCCCCCGGCAGCACTGCCTGCAGCTGCTACACTCGGACGTCAGGGCGTGCAGGACTGGCAGGCCACCCCTTGCAGAAGGCATCTGTCATTGGGAGGGAGCTTCTACTCCGACCCAGCGCGGGCCGGGATTCGTGTGGATCTCTACGAGGGCCACAACGGCACCGGGGCAAGAAGAATGGGCCATGTCAGCTGGCTGGCTGGGTAGGGCTGAATTGCGGACCCAAGCTTTGATGCAACATAGACGTTGGGTGTCTACCGTCCTTCTCCCTTGTCTTTTCTATTTTGTACTCGCCGTATGGGGCGGACTGACCTTCAATGCTGTTCCTGACATCTGATCCGATGTCTTCTGTTTAAGGAATAACGTCACTGCGCTGGATTGAGGACGACCAATTGATGGAGACATATAGGTTGTGGCATACGACTTCGGGTGCACCTGCGGTCAATCCAAGCTTGGCACTTTTACAAGGTAGATACATCACAGGGCGTGCGGCTTAGCCCTTGTATGGGCTGGGCCCGATCATCAGCTCCGGCTTCACCAGCGTGTCGAACTCGTCCTCGGTCAGCGCATTGAGCTCCAGTGCCGACTGCTTGAGGGTGAGGCCCTTCTTGTGCGCGTTCTTGGCGACCTTGCTGGCCATGTCGTAGCCGATCTTGGGGTTGAGGCAGGTGACAAGCATGAGGCTGCCGTGGCACACCACGTTAGCCACTATTCTCTTGTGGTTCTCGACAGTCCACGGGGGGTGGGGGCGGGGCGGTTGCTTGACTCACGATTCCTTCATGATGCTGCTAATCTTCTCCTCGTTGGCCTGCAGGCCGGCCACGAGGTTCTTCTCGAACGACCGCATGCCGTCCGCAAGCAGGCGCGTGCTGTGAAGCAGGTTGCGGATCACCAGGGGCTTGTAGACGTTGAGCTCGAACTGGCCGTTCATGCCACCGATCGTGCAGGCAACGTTGTTGCCCATGACCTGCGCGCAGACCATGGTGAGTGCCTCGCACTGGGTGGGGTTGACCTTGCCAGGCATGATGCTGGAGCCGGGCTCGTTCTCGGGCAGGATGAGCTCTCCAAGGCCGCACCGAGGGCCGCTGCCCAGGTACCTGATGTCCTGGGCAATCTTGTTCAGCGACCCGGCCAGGGTGTTGAGGGAGCCGTGCGCCTGCACAATGGCATCGTGTGCCGCCAGCGACTCAAACTTGTTTGGCGCCGTCTCGAAGTGAGTACCCGTGGCCTTGGAAACCTCCTCGGCAACGGCCTCGGCGAAGCCCTCGAACGTGTTGATGCCAGTGCCAACAGCCGTGCCGCCCTGCGCCAGCTGCCGCAGGTCTGGCAGGCTGGACTCGACCCTCTTGATGCCGTAGTCGAGCTGCGCGACGTAGCCCGAGAACTCCTGGGCCAGCGTCAGAGGGGTGGCGTCCTGCAGGTGCGTCCGGCCAATCTTGATGATCTTCTTGGCCTCAAACTCCTGGACCTTGTTCTGCAGGGCCTCCCTCAGGCTCTTGAGGCTCGGGAGCAGCTCGCCCTCGATCTCGAGCACGGCGGCGATGTGCATGACGGTGGGGAAGGTGTCGTTGGAGCTGGCGGAGCGGTTGACATGGTCGTTGGGGTGGACGGGCTTCTTGGAGCCCTTCTCGCCGCCCAGGATCTCGATGGCTCGGTTGGAGATGACCTCGTTCGCGTTCATGTTGGACTGGGTGCCGGAGCCGGTCTGCCAGACGACCAGGGGGAAGTGGTCAATCAGCTTCAGGTCGGCGACCTCCTTGGCAGCCTGCTGGATGGCCTCGCTGATCTTGGGGTCTAGAGAGCCGCATTGTAAGCGTCACTGAGCTCCGAGGCGTGCTGGTGCTGGGTCGGGGGCTCGACATACCCAGGCCATACCGCACGTTCACCTTGGCGGCAGCACCCTTGAGAATACCGAACGCCTTGATGATGGGCGGGGGCATACGGTCCTGGGGCTGGTTGATGCGGAAGTTCTCGAGGGATCGCTCGGTCTGGGCGCCCCAGTACTTGTCGGCGGGGACCTGGATCTCGCCAAAGGCATCGCTCTCGGTCCTGGTAGCAGCAGCCATTCTCGCTGCTGAGGCGTGGAATTGTCTCGTAGATGTGAATTGCGTAGGTGCGGCTCGTGGGGAGGAGAAGACGGCAGGCTGGCTGCCCCGCGGCACCAAGTGCGACGTTGCGGAGATCGAGAAGCATGTGCTCATGGCCCTCAGGCGGTTACCCCTCGGCCTAGCCAGCCAGCACATGGCCGAGCCGGAGGCGCATGATGTTCGTGCAGCCGAGGAAAGCATTCTGCGCCAAGAGGAAGGAATAAAGAATCGGGGCAACCCAGGGTCAGTAGGATCAGCTGTCAGCGATGTCTGCCTTGCTAGTAAAAACAAATACCTCACAAAATCTCTCGATCGGGTTCTACGTCTCGAAGCCCTGCCGGAGAAAACAACAGCTGGAGGAGCTCGGGCCACGGGGCTGCACCCCAAGTCTGCCCGACACTTCGGCAGAAACCGGACGGGCCGGAGTAGGACCCGGGACGGAGAAGACGGCGGCCCAGAGGGGCGGGTGTTATAAAGTCCAGCCTCGCACTCAGTTGCCTCCGACGCACCCACATGACAAGTCGCATGGCCCTTAATCAGCCGTGTGATGTATAGCGCGCAGGCAGCTACAGAGTACAAGCTCCAGCAGCAACAAGCCCGCCGCCCCTGCCGTGCACAATGTCAGGCAGGGGCCTTCCCACCCACAGGCTGAAGATAGAATGGCAGCCGGCCAGTCCGGCCTGCAGAAACAAATTGATGCTGACATGCAGGCTGGCAGGTTGGCATAGTTACACAAGAGCAACGGCAGGCTGATATCAAGAAGGACATCTCCGGCTTGGCGGTCTGGCAGGCCTGCGATCGCGTGCTTACAACTAACTATGTGCTCGAGTAATTCATTGGTCTCGGCCACGGGAGCGGAAAATATCCGGGAAAGACATGGTCTGGGAACGGTAGTTGATCTGGACTTATCATGACGTCGAAGACATGACGCCGGTCTTAGACGTCTCCCCAGACGCTGGATTGTCAATAACATTGTTATCTACAAGTCGTGCAGGTACAGAGTCGCACAGACTGGTTCCCGGAACATGACGGAAGATGCGGCCAGAAAAAAAGAAGAAGAAAGAAGAAAGGAAAGGAAAGGATGTACAAATCCGCTTCAGAACAAACCGGCTGCTTACAGCACAATTGAGAATCTCCAATCCGAAGAGCCAGGGAGGAAAGGACAGTGCAAGCAAGTGTCGTGGCGCCTCTGGCCGAAACCGTTTTTGGTGGAGCACTCCAGGGTGGCGGGCCAATGAGGGCACAGCAGCGGGCAGGCCAAGTCGTGCCGCTCCCGTCTCTACACTACTCCGTACCAGTCCCTCCCCCGACAAATTTTACGGGACGACTCTGGGGAACCCAACATGTACAGCGCACAAGCATCCCGAAGTTTTCCCTGTCTTAGAGAAGATTATTGGCTAAGTACCCATTTTAATGATGTACAGTGTATTCTCCCGCATTAACAATTAGAAGCAGTACTTCGTTACTTGCTTACGTTAACGGTCGGGAGGAGTACTTATCTGCAACCCATGATAGTCACTAATACCTGCCGCAGCGCTTTCGCCTGTATGTCCCGTTCATCTGCACCTGCTAACACTCCTTGATTGCATAACGTTATGATGGCTTCTGCTGGCTAAATAAGACGTCCTCTTGGTCAGCTTAATCCGAATATTCGAATGGTACCGCATACGCCTAGATCCGTTACATATTCGTTGTGTGACGCTATTTATTAGTACTATCACTATGAATAACTCATATAGGCGCCTGGAATACAAGTTGCTAATGAGAATGCACCCCTAAATGCACCTATTGCCTGACTCCTCTTCAAACCACCTATATAAACGATTCAGAAGCCCCAGAAGAAGAGGAATTGTGATCTAACACGTGATTAAATACTTAAGATTAAAGGGATTCATGAAGCCTGCCCAGAGCTTACTTGGCAAGAGATATCCGACCATGTAAAGTTTGAATGCTTACCTGCGCAGGTAAAGCGTGCAGCCAATGCCAAGCGCCTAACGCCCTAAAAAAATAAGACTATACCTATTGTGGTCTCTCTGAGGAGCAGAAAGTTGCTCTGGACTGCTTCCTCTAAGCTGATAAGGATCACTAGAAGATCCCATGGTTAGACCTGCGCTTTATCGTCCCTGAGGTTAAGCATTATGGTGGCAGGCAGATCCATATGGCTCTATACTCTATGGGATATACCTGTTGGAAGAGGAGGACAAGGCTCAAGTTGACTAAATAAACACGTGACTGCTGGAAAGCATACTGCTAGTGGGTGCTAGCTAACTGGCTTGATAAGAGCGATTGGGACCTAAATTTGCATGCCAACCTGCTTATTGCTTTTAGTAATGAATTAATCGTTAGAAACCTCCCTTGTGGCCCTTAGTGGCTAACTATAAAGGTCTGCAAGGATGAATCAACCTATAATATCGCTAGATGGCAAAAGCATAATAGTTGGATGTTCTGGGGCATCTTCATAGGCAACTAAAAGGGGCCCTACTATATATGGCCTTAGGGCACCTAAATTAATGCCCTATATTATATCTAAGAGATTACGCCCCTAATCCGTATGGTAATGGAGGTTAACCTAGATACTTACTTTATGCACGATAATGCTCCTTCCCATTGTGCCCGGTGTACTCGAGATGCCCTTAGTGCGTTGAGGGTTAAGGTCGTCAACTGGCCGCCATATAGTCCTGATCTGAATCCCATCAAGAATGTATGGGCGGAGATGAAGCAGTAGCTTGACTTCAATTACAATATAGAGGACCTCGCTGGCGATAGCCTTAGGGAAGCCATTTTGCAAGCCTGGTGGTCGATCGATGAGAACTACTTGCGGAAGCTTTATATGAGTCTGCTAGAGCGATATTGTAACTGTATTAGAAGGGATGGGTACCCAACACCATATTAAATGATCATGAGAATAAGCGAGGAATAAGACTGTGGCAATAGTAGTGTGCAACAGCACATTGGTGGGCTATCACTACAGCCACCGTACTGTAGCCAGAGGGCGTAGTTGCTTACTAAGCAACTACCACCCACTATATAGACCCGAGATAGCTGGCAGGCTATGCCCACTGCACCCACTACTTGAGATAGAGAGAAATATAAGAATAACACCCCACTTGTATTGCAATATATGACCTATCTAATACTAATCAGTAGTTGCAAGGGTGACTACAGATTAGCAAGGATTAAAGAGATAGATTATTACTACTTTAATAGTGGCTATACTAACAGTACTAACAGTATTACTCCTTAAAGACACTCTGGTAGTCTTCAGCAATATCATTACTACCTATTATAAGAAGAAGAGGGCTCTATATATGTGATATTATACTCCGCCTTTATCCTATATGCATCTATTATATATAATAATCAAAGGGTTTCCAAATACGTTAAACTTAAAAGATTAAGGGTTTATATTTAAAATATATTATTAGGTAATTATTAAGCAATATTATTAATTAATAATAATTACTAGCTGTAAGGCTATTTAATATTAGAATTAAATACTTAGATTAATGACTGAAGAGTCTATTTTATAAAAACTATCTACTATAGTAATGACCATATCTATATATATATTCTAACTCTTTAATAGCTTACAGGCTTACATACTAAGCCATTAAGCCATTATATAAGGCTTAATACTTTATTCTTTAAGTGGGCTCATATAGCTTGCAATTAATCGTTATAAGCCAGACCCTAACCCTAATAAGGTAGTATTACTAATTGGATTAGGCGGGATGATCTTTTCGGGAGCTATTTCCTATCCTATAGGGTTGTCTTCTGTAGTAGTTAGTTACTAATATATATTAGCTTATAATATTATCTCCCTTTTTATTTCTTTTATCCTTAAAAGTGCTTTATAAGTTATTTTTATTTATTAGTGCCTTTATTTATGCCTTCCTAATTCATTATATTATTTAGAGTTAAGAATTCTTAGGTTTTTAAATTATTTTGTTATTTTAGGAAGGTTGAGTAATGTGATTCCTTGTTGTTTACTATTCTGTAGAATGCTATTATTATGTAACCTTATTCTTCTTACAAGGCGTAGGGCATTAAGAGTTATAAGTTTTGGTTGTTGTAAAGGTTATAAGATTCTTATGATCTGTGTAGAGTTTGATCTACTTTTTGGCTCCTATAAGATAGTATTGCTATTCTTGGAATATATATACTATAGCTATAAATTCTTTATCTAGTATAGTATATTAGGTTTCTAGTCTGTTAAACTTCTTGCTAAAGTTTGTAATAATATATATCCTTTCCTATTCATCTTTTTAAGTAAGTTCTCCACCTGTAGCATCATCTAAGGTATTTATGTAAATTTTAAATTCCTTTTTTAAGTCTGCTTCCTTAAGTATAGGGTCCCTTATAACCTTATCCTTAAGTATCTAGAAGGCTTATTATTCAGTATCTATCCATCTAAAGGCATAATCTTTCCTGGTAAGGTCTATTAATAGTTTCATAATATTGCTATATTATGCAATAAATTGTTAATAGAAGTTAGTATATCTAAGAAATGCCCTAATGTCCTTAATGTTTATAGGGGTTAACTATTCCTTAATTACTTTAACTTTTCCTTCTTACATCTTGATTTTCCCTAGTTTAATTGTATACCTAAGGTAGTTAACTTTTTATATGTGCTAGTTGCATTTTTCTAGTTCCACTAGGAGATTAGTATCCTAAAGTTTTTGGAGAACCTTTTTGATATATCCCTTATGATTATTAAGGTTTTCTGGGAAGATAAGAATATCATTTAAATAGGTAATAATAAAGATATTCTGATGAATTTGTGCTATAGAATAGCATTCAGTTCAGCGTGTGTTTCGGCAGGGTCGCAGTGTGGTGCTCTGAGGCGAATTGGGACGATTGACAATGGTCTGGACAACTTTGTATTGAATTAAGTTGGGCTTCTGTAAGCCCTCCTTATATACCCTCCGACGTCGTCTCACCCCTGGGCACGCTGCGGTAGGCTCTGGTGCAAATTTGCAAAATGCCGGAAAAATTCGCCCTTCCAAACACACCATCTTTGGTTCCAAACAACTAGCCAACCACAGCCCTAGCAATGCCCAAATTAAGTACATACAAACTTCAGAAATCAGGCTATCTAATGCACCAAGTTATATACTTTTTGGGTAAGAAATAAGGGTAATGCAGAGGTCTGAATTAAGGTGCAAATGCAGGCCAAAATAATCGACTCACGGCCACCAAACTCATCTTGCGTCNATACGGAACTCCTCTAATATAAGGTTCATCCCTAGGTTGTATATAATATTGTTAAACGGAACCGCTCAGCAGGGCGTTGGTACTCCGTGCAAGGAGTTACCCTAGACTTCGTTGTAAGGAGTTACCCTAGACTTCCTAGCAAGGAGTTACCCTAGACTTGCGAGTCAGGCGATTTTCGCTAAGTACGCCCAGTGCGTGCGTGACGCAAGATGAGTTTGGTGGCCGTGAGTCGATTATTTTGGCCTGCATTTGCACCTTAATTCAGACCTCTGCATTACCCTTATTTCTTACCCAAAAAGTATATGACTTAGTGCATTGGATAGCCTGATTTCTGAAGTTTGTATGTACTTAATTTGGGCATTGCTAGGGCTATGGTTGGCTGGCTGCTTGGAACCAAAGATGGTGTGTTGGAAGGGCGAATTTTCCGGCATTTGCAAATTTGCACCAGAGCCGACCGCAGCGTGCCCAGGGGTGAGACGACGTCGGAGGGTATATAAGGAGGGCTTACAGAAGCCCAACTTAATTCAATACAAAGTTGTCCAGACCATTGTCAATCGTCCCAATTCGCCTCAGAGCACCATACTGCGACCCTGCCGAAACACACACGCTGAACTGAATGCTATTCTATAGCACAAATTCATCAGAGTTGGTATGAGTCCACTTGGCCTAGCTATATTATTTAGGGCCTTGATTGCTATCTATAGGATTATCTTATTATTTATAGCTTTATTAATCTCCATATAAAGGATTTCATATGCCCTTTTTAGAGGTTTATATGACCGCTTAACTTTCCCTATGGCCTAGTATGCCTCTACTAGTATCTCTTTACATAAGATCCCTATAATCTTTATATTTATATAGAACTCCTTTAATGCAAAGTTTGTCCCTAGGTTATATATAATATAGTTAGGTAAGCTGATATAGGTATAGATCTAGCATTTATAAAGTATATCCTAGGTATCTTATATGGATATAGATCTGAGGAATATTGCTACTTAGAAGTTTATATTTATATTAATTATATATAGGGCATTCTTCTCTTTAAGTTATATAATATTAATCACTATTTTATAATTAAAGTAGCTTTTATCCTTAATAGAGAATTTAAATTATCTTGGGGCTGGGTTATATATCTAGCAGTAGTAGTAGAATTTCTTAATTCTCTCCAGAATGGCTTCCTTAATATCATTATGCCCTGTACTTCTGAGAAGTCTATATAGTTTCTCTATATGGGGATGGCTAAAGCGCCTATGAAGTTACTATAGCTGGGGTTTGGTAAGGAAGGCTCCAGCCTTTATATAGCTGAGGTTAAAGAAAGTATATCCCCATTTTCATATAACTAGAAGTAAGGTATTCTCTTATATAATAATATTTATAGTATTATTAAAGTAGGCCTTTAATCTATTAGCATTATATAGTAAGAATAGGAATGGAGTTAAGGTATTTATAATATAGTAGGTTATCTCTCTAAGTTGGTTCCTTAGCTTAATTATCCTAATAGAAGTAATTATATCTGCTAGTCCGAACTTAATTCTTGCTATATCTTTCTTCTAGTTAATCATTATATTAGGGTTTTTTTATATATATGCTAGTACTTAGGGCTTCCCTACTATTAAAAATTTGGCTACCCTAATATCTTAGAGTTCCCCTTAATATATTATACTATATAGGTTATATAGTATAAAGCTTTCTATAGTAGTTATCCTTAGAGCCGAGTAGATATCTTTACCTATTATATAGTGCTTGAATGCTATATTAATAAGGTGCTATTAGGGTGTGTCTTTATCCTCTAAGCCCTATAAATCCCATAGTTAGTCTTCTATATAGTTAAGATCTAGGTCCTCCCCCTTATAGTTAAGTATAAATAACTGAAATTCACTCTCTCCCTAAAGAGATTCCTAATTAAGGTTATTGCATGCTTATAGGTATTAGCCTTATGCATTACTCCGCTCCTTTTCAGAGTGATTAATAAACTAGCACCCTTCCTTCTTACATACAAAGCACTTCTTTGGTTGGCTTGTTATATAAGGTGATCTAATAGTTATTATAATAGGTATGGTTATTGCCCTAGTTATATAAGGGGTTATTATGGAAACCAGCCCTTATTAGGCTATAGATAATTATATAAAGAGCTTATTCAGGGGTAATTATATAAAGGCTTTTAGCAGTTATTAAAGTTTAATATATACCTTTTATTTATAAAGTTGATTTTTGCCTTATCTTAAGTAATAAATTATTAGGTTGAGTTTCTCTTTATAGCAACTTGGATTGCTGCTTAAAGGTCTGCAAATAGGGCTTTATATATTAGTTTCTAGTTCATTAGGGCATATTTAAGCTCTAGTACTACATAATATACTCGGGAAACTATTATATGGAGTGCAATCTCTTCTTAGTATCCCTCTCCTAGGGCCTATTATGCGAGTTAGAGTTTATTAAGAAGTACTTCTAGTACTTCTGGGAGTGTTTTCTGTGGATTCTCCCTTTTGACTTATATAAAGGATATGGTCATCCAATCTGCCCAATACTAGCTATAATTAGTATTTATATTAAAGTATATATCCATTAGATCATATATTTCCTTCCATATCTTATCTGGGCCTATATAATAGAGGTAGAAGTCCTCTATACAGTCTGAGAGTATATTTGGGAAGACTATATAATATTAATCCTCTTAGATTTGTAATCTTCTATAGTACCCTATAAAGATTCATGCTTTATTATATAATAGGTTATACAGCCTCCTTATATAATTATATTCCTTCCTCCATCCCTTATGGAAGTTAGCTATAGCTTAAGGGTTAATTAGCCTATTATAGACTATTTAGGTTAGAGGTAGGTTATATAAAGCACTATCTATATAAACTGATTGTATAGTAAGTATAGTATCTAGCTGCTATAGGAAATTGCCCACCTCTTGCATATATCTCGCACTAGGAGGTATCTATTATATGGGATAGGTTTCTGCTATCTGTACTTATGCAGTTTGGGGGGCTTTATATAAATGGGATTATTACTATTATTTATATAGCTTAATAATTGCTTATATAGGTTGTATTAATTGCTATCTAGCTAGTAATGTTATAGCTTATATAGGGCTAGGTAGGGTTTATTAAGTTTACTATAGCTGCCTGTAGCTTGCCTTTCTAGCCTTAATAAGTTATATGATTCTTACTAAATAGGATCCTCCTAGTATTTGTATTCCCTCTTTACTAATTAGGTAAAGTAGCTCTTTCTTAAATATATAAGGGACCTGATTAAATTAGTGGGTAGTCCACCCCTTAAAGTCTTCAACTAGGGAGTCTAGAAGTAGATTCCTATGTAGTTATAGTTAGGTGTTCTTCATTAGGACTCATGTAAAGTATATAGTAAGGTATATCTCTAAGGGTGGTTCTTCTAGGTTGATCTTGTCCTCATCCTAGAATTATGGGTCTGTTTATTATTACTACCTTAAGATTAGTATTATACTCCCTTTAGCTATTTCTTTATATATAACTATAGGAGGTAGTCTTTTTATATTCTAGCCAGAAGGTCTGGGAATATTCTCTTTAAGGTTATTTAATATAGCTAATATCTTAATAGTTTCTATATTAGTTTATATAGGTTAAGGTGTTTTATTATATAGTTATATATACTCCCTCTATCTTACTTATATAGATTACCTCTCATACTACCTCCTGATCCTCATTTAATAGTAATAAGTGTGATTTATATAAGATAGATAGAGATTATCTTCTAGGTGACCTCCTTTCTTGTGCTATACTGCGGCTTGGTTGAGGAGATCCCTAGGCTCTTAGTACAAGCATATGACTCTGGCTGTTCTGCTTCTCGATCTTCATTTGGTAGTGCAGCTAGGGAGTTATATGGGGGCTTATCTCTTTACTCTTACCAATCTGTAATCACGCCAAGCAATTACTAATTAATATTGAATGGCCTTTGCTATATGGCTATTAGTATGTATATATAGTGGTTGTTAAACTGGTTCTGTTATTTGATGATCTATCTAGGTTCTGAAACGAGGGAGGGGAAGCACACAGTAGGGGCTTAAGGCCTCCGTGCAGTACCTAGGTGGCTGACTAAGCCACCTCGTCCCCATACTGATGTGCGATCCTAAGTGCTATTCCAACACTTCTCTTCTTTTTAGGTCTCTAATGCTTTAAAGTAGGTATAAGGACTTTATTTTGCTCCTTAGTAATTACTATATAAGTAACTAACTCATTAAGGCCCTTATAGACCTTCTAAAGAGCAAGCAGATAGTAAGCAACTTAAAGATATTACTAATATTATATAACTCTAATTTAATTACATAAATATAATAAGAGGAATATAGTATTTTGAAATTAATTATAGCTAAATCTAAATTAATTAAAGTGCTTATTAGCCTAATATTATAATTATTACCTATAATATTATTATTTTAAGCTATTAATTATAATCTCTTTACCTTTATTTAATCTTAAGGGAACATTCTTATAGCTATTTATACCTTCTTAATAGTAGTTAGTCTAAAGATGCTATTTTAAGCTTTATAATAAGTATAAAGAAAGAATTCTTTAGAGAATTCCTTAATACTATATATAATAGCTAGTAGGGCAAGATTCTAATAATACCTCCTCTTTAAAACTAAGAATATACTAATATTAAGGAGCAATAATACATATAAAGTATAACAGGGAAGAAATATAAGCTAAATTTTTAATTTAAAGTAATATTATATAAAATTATTAGTTATATATAAGCTATAGCTATTAAGAAGGAGGACTCTCTATTACTTGTAATTAAAGGGCTAGGTAGTAGGCTTAAATATTATTATTAGTTATAATAAACTAATTTAATTATTTATCTAACCTGTCTCTAAATATATACATAACTAGCCCTAGAAATTATTAAGTTCTTATATAGGAAACTATTATTATTATATAGATTTTTCTCTAAAGATAATAAGGGGAGGAATCGCCTTACCCACCTGATTAATATACTCTATTAAGGTATACTATGTATACAAGAAGGCTGTTTGTTTAGAAATGGAATTAACTACTAAGGAGCCAATAATTAGGCCATTAATACTATTACCTTTTTAAAAGCCA
The DNA here is from genome assembly GCA_002270565.1 of Stenocarpella maydis. NCBI lineage: Eukaryota > Fungi > Ascomycota > Sordariomycetes > Diaporthales > Diaporthaceae > Stenocarpella > Stenocarpella maydis. The sequence goes on from NQMI01000076.1 coordinate 166,879, forward strand.
ACTTTATTAGTATTATACTAGTATTTACGAGAAATATTATTAATCTTAAGTAACTCTAAGTAGTTAAAAAAATATTAATATTCTTATAAGTAGCACTATTAATATAGTAATATTTAATATATATAGCCTTAAGTATTTTTATAAATAAATTCCTTATTAAAAACTATTATAGCTAATTCTTTCTTATTAATTATTACTCTATAGTATTAGGGATATCATTATTAGTAATATAGGCAGTAAGGCAGTAGAGAGTAATATATATAGAGAGACAACTTAGATATCTCTATAAAAAGGCCTAGTAGGCTAAAATTAACTCTTATATTAGGAATACCTTCTAGTAAGATAAATTATACTCTTTATAAGTTAGTATACCTGAAAGATAATAATATAGGCTATATTAAGAGAGGTAGTAGTTTTTAAATGCTTGTTATTAGGATGACCTATTTAACTAGTTAGTTATAGTAGCAAGATATTATAATAAAGATATATAAGGTATACTAGAAGATAGAGAAGAAGATAAGGAATTAAATGGTATAATTAATGAGAAGATTGGATTTATATAGAAGTTGTAATATAGATATTTAGTTGAGGGCGAGTTAAGAAGGGGTGTCTGAAATTGGGTGTGCGTGGAGCGGGTGGTGCGTGAAGCGGTATGTTGACTTACAACACCGCACTTTCTGTCTAGCAGCTCAAAACTTACCGACTATCCTCTATACCCCAGCACACGTTTTAGCCTGGTTTACAACCCACTTCATATCTTCTTACATCCACGCAAATATTATATCCCCTTGATACCAAAGATGTAGCATCGTCGCCCCGGCTTATGGCTGGGCCCCCCTTCCAGCGCCTCCTTCCCCTAATGCCACTGTCGCTAAGACTATTACTAAGCCCTCTTCTATTAGTATTAAGGAATTATTAGAATTACCACTGTTAGGTAATACAGCCTAAGCCTTAACTTAGGTCTTCTAAATAGCTCTATTATTAATAAAAGTCTTATTTAGATTCATATAAACATTTTACCTTTAGTTAAGGCTAATGTACTTTACTAATATAAAAAAGACTTTTGAGAAAACCTAGACTTTTAATAACTTATAATAATATTGATCTAATTAAATTATATCATACAAAGGATATATTGAAACTTAAAAGCTTTCTTAATAAGTATATTATTTTTAATAATATTAGATATATTTACTTTTAAGTAATATTTTATACTAATTTAATTTGTATTTGTTAAACGGAACCGCTCAGCAGGGCGTTGGTACTCCGTGCAAGGAGTTACCCTAGACTTCGTTGTAAGGAGTTACCCTAGACTTTCTAGCAAGGAGTTACCCTAGACTTGCGAGTCAGGCGATTTTCGCTAAGTACGCCCAGTGCGTGCGTGACGCAAGATGAGTTTGGTGGCCGTGAGTCGATTATTTTGGCCTGCATTTGCACCTTAATTCAGACCTCTGCATTACCCTTATTTCTTACCCAAAAAGTATATGACTTAGTGCATTGGATAGCCTGATTTCTGAAGTTTGTATGTACTTAATTTGGGCATTGCTAGGGCTATGGTTGGCTGGCTGCTTGGAACCAAAGATGGTGTGTTGGAAGGGCGAATTTTCCGGCATTTGCAAATTTGCACCAGAGCCGACCGCAGCGTGCCCAGGGGTGAGACGACGTCGGAGGGTATATAAGGAGGGCTTACAGAAGCCCAACTTAATTCAATACAAAGTTGTCCAGACCATTGTCAATCGTCCCAATTCGCCTCAGAGCACCACACTGCGACCCTGCCGAAACACACGCTGAACTGAATGCTATTTTATAGCACATATTCATCAGAGTATTTAAGTAAAGTTTAATAATAAAATCAATCCCGTATTAAGATATTTAAGTTTTTCTATAGGGTGGGTATAAATATATTTACATACATATATAGTTGTAGGGCAGCCAGAAGGGAGGCCCGGCTGGAAGCCCGAGCGACGATGTTATCATGAGACCACCTGGACTTGCACATTCTCTGGCTGCCGTCCCGTCCAAGCCCTTGTGACGCTCACGATGGAGCAGAGTCCTGGGACTCATCGTACGACCTTGAACCAGCCAGAACCCATGATTCACTGAAACTTACATATTTCTTGTCTCTGAACTTGCGTGACTCTATTTCCAGCCCAGCCTTTCAGTTGGCCACGTTACTTACTTCGTGCCCGTTGTCGTTATCTCTACTACCTACCCGCGCTTCGTCGGGGCGAATAGCTGAATTCCACCGCAGCCAACCCCAGCTTAGTCTATGCATATCACTTATACTATAACTAATTCCACGCCACATACACATCCGGAGAGCAGCGACAGCTGCTGGCTAACCAGGCTTCCAAGTTTCGTGTCTGCACGTCGAGTCAGGAGTCTGCTGCACTAGCGGCGGCACTTGGCAGCTCAAGTCACCCGCCTGTCAGCCCGGGACGGTCCGGGACGGAATTGGTAAACACGCCAAACGGTTTAAGAGCTTAGACCAATCAGAGGCCAGATAATGTTTGCATTCTGATTGGTCCGTAGGAGAACTCTTAACTTGGAGGGGGTTCATCTTTGTTACTCGCTCTGGGGGCTTCCACATGGTATGTTGTGAATGGGTCAAAACAGGGAAGTACGGGCGGAGAGGATGCATTGCACAACGCATATACGACCTGCTGTGGGATTAAGGGGTTCAGTTGACAGCCTAGAGGGAAGGTGAGATGGCGTCTGCGCGCACCCTCATTCGGGAGAGCGCAAGCGGCTGACAACATGTCTTGGAAGCCCTAGGACATGGCCGAGGTCTAGACCACAAAGCTGATGGGCTGGTGTACTATATCACACGAGAGCTGCATATTAGCGGCAACTCTGTCCAAGGCATTGGTGTCAAAATGTGACTGCAGACCTTTGAGGATTCCCGTTCTCTACCTACCTAGTTCAAGGAGGGCCATTCAAGCGGATAGTTACGCCGGCGTATTCCGTATTGCTACTCCCTGAAGGTTGTCGGTGCGAATGAAGCCCTGGAAATACACTCTCCGGACGGGCTGGTGATATCGTGGGGTCTAGAAAAGGATAAATAGTGCTTACCTCTCCCGACTAGCATTCAGGCGCTGTACCCTCTTTGTTCTGTGCACATATGAAGCGCAGAACAATAATTTTGTCACTCTTGATCCCCTCGGTTCTACTCAGCCTCGCTGGCCCGGCCCTGGCCGACACGTGCTCGTCCGCGGAAGCCCTGGGCTACATCACCGTGACCCGCCCCGCCGACCCGGCCTACACTGAGGAGCAGTCCCAGTACTGGTCCACGTCATGCTCGGCCCTGCTTCCATCTTGCATCATCTTTCCCAAGTCGGCGGAAGAAGTCTCTGCCGTCATGAGGATCCTCGCGAGCACAACCGAGAACTTCGCCGTCAAGAGCGGTGGGCACAATCCCAACAATGGCTTCTCGAGTGTACAAGGTGGGCCGTTGATAGTCACCGAGTACCTTGACCGGGCGAATGTGAATCAGGAGACCGGTGTCATTGACGTGGGTCCGGGTAACCGGCTGGACGGAATCGCAGCCAAGCTACAAGGCAGCGGATGGACGTTTGTTGGTGGTAGACTTGGTAACACCGGGGTGGGCGGCCTCGTGCTTGGTGGTGGGCTGTCCTACATGTCAGTGCAGTACGGCTGGGCGGCGAGCCAGGTCCTCGAGTACGAAATCGTATTCGCCAATGGGACTATTGGCCATGTCAACAAGGACAATCACCCCGATCTGTTCAAGGTAAGATCAATCCACCCCCTTGGACCATGCAGTATGCTAATTGTTCATGAAGGCTTTGAAAGGGGGCGGGAACAATTTTGGCATCATCACGAACTATAGGTTGGTTCTTAATCCGTATCCAAGATGGCGTACGGGGGCTTACCGGGCGTATAGGTTACAAGGCCAACGTCAGGGAAACGTATGGGGCGGCAACCTGGTGTACCTGAGGACGCCGGAGAAAGACAGGAAGCTTCTCAAGGCAGTTCGGGATTTCACCGACCACAACGACGACCCCAAGGCTGCCGTCACGTAACCGCGGAGCGCACCAACGTCGACGTGGTGGACTCGTGGATCATCTTCCTCTTCTACGATGGCCCATCTCCGCCGGCAGGCAAGTTCGGCAATTTCACCGACGCCAGCCCGCTGTTGGACACCACGCGAGAGCGCACATATGCCGACCTGATGGCCTCGAGCAACTGGGTCGTCCTGAAGGGGGTGGTGGTGGACATCGCCACCGAGACGATCCCGCTCCCCACGGCCGAGGACGAGGAGAAGGTGATGGGGGAGCTGCACAGCCACTGGAGGAACGTCACCGCGGCGGCGCTGCTCGAGCCCGGCATCGTCGCGTCCGTTGCGTGGCAGCCGTTCCCCAAGGCCATCGCCAGGGAGGCCCGCGCGCGCAGCCCCGACCTCATCGACGCGGACGACTCGGTCCACCGGATCATCATCGAGATGAACTACGCCTTCACGCTCCAGTCGAGTTACGACAGGATGGCCGACACGATGGAGGCGACGTACGGGGGCATGCGGGAGCTGGTGTTGGGCTGGCAGGGGGACGGAACACTCCCCCAGGGTTATGATCCCGTGTTCATGAACTATGGCTTCTTCCGCCAGGACTACTTTGGGAGGCTGAGGCCGGAGAACAGGGCGCTGGCGAGGAGGGCGCAGGAGGAAGTGGGTCCAAATGGGGTATTCCGTGCCAGGACCGGCGGCTGGAGTCCTTGATTGTCGTGCTGTCTGTGTCGGTTGAGTCTATTTTTGAATTGTTGCTGAGCGGTTTCAATAGCGGTGCAATCCGACTAGTCAAGCTTGCCAGTGGGAGGGGCCACACCGCAGCCAGCCGAGGTACATGTGCCAATTGGGTTGGTTCATGGTCTTCACAAGAGAGAGCCTTTGACATCCAACTAAGCGTGTCAAGCAGTCCGGAGACTGTTTTTTCCTCCTTCTTCGTCCTCCCTCATTAGAAACGTATGGCAAGGTTAAATTTGTTTCCCTTAGATGGTATACATTTCGGTATTTCCCATCAGGTGTCCCAAACACATAAAACAAGCAGATTTATCGACGATAAATGACAAAAAAAGACAAAGGGCAATCATGAATTCTTTCTCCGTGGGGGAGCGGCGGCTACCTACTCCCCGAATCAGCACTATCACCCCGGAGCTTCTCATCCAACCTCTCGCTGGTCGACGTCACCCCGCCCTCACCACCAAAAACTCCATCCCCCCGCGAGCCGGCAGTCCCCGCCAGGCCGTCGCGCGAGCTGGTCCGCTGGAAGTACGCGTGAGCCTCGTCGGAGAACTCGTCGTCCCCCAGCACCGCCGCCTCGCCCTTGATCTCCTTCTCCCTCTTCTCGGCCTCCTGTGCCTCCCAGTCCTTCCTTAGGTCCGTAATCTTCTGCTTCAGGTCCAGGTCCGGGTTGTAGTACTTGCCTACGCCCCTCCAGCGCTCCCACAGGCTGAGGTGGTTCGGGTGCACGGCGATGCCGTGGTACTCTGCCTCGCGGCCCTCGAGGATGTAGCGCCAGCGGCGCTCTTGTTCTTTCAGGTCCAGCCCCGTCGTGTCGGGCAGCCAGAGCCACGTCATGACCATGCCCGCGAGGCCGAACCAGGGTACAACGTAGAAGCGCATCTGCGTGTCGATGTAGTTGTACAGCACTGAGGCGAGCAGGGCGCCGGCCTTGCCCATGCAGGCGGAGAAGCCGTGGGCCGATGCGCGGACCGGGGTGGGGAAGACCTCTGCGGCGACGAGGAAGGTGACGGCGTTGGGGCCGAACTGGTTGAAGAAGGAGGAGAGGTAGTACATTGCCTGGAAGGAGTGGATGCCCTCCGGGGAGGTGTAGTACTCGAGCTTGAAGGCCGGGATGACAAAGGTCAGGAAGCAGACGAGGAAGCCGATCTGCTGCATGTTCTTGCGGCCGTAGAGCTTGTTGTCGATGAGCAAGGAGGCGAGGTAGTAGCCGGCGAGGGCGACGATGATGTTGTAGAGGTTCCAGATCCAGTTGGTCATGACCGACTTTGAGTTGTCGCTGATGACCTCGATGAACTGCGACTGGAAGAGCTTGTTGCCGTAGAAGAAGACGTCGTTGCAGAACCAGCAGCCGGCGGTGGCGAGCAGGCGGCCGCCAAAGTATTTGAAGGTCAGGCGCAGCGAGTTGATGTCGTAGCCGGTGACGTTGTTCTTCTTCTTTGCGATCTGCAGCTGGCGCGACGCCTGCGGCATCTTATACGCACGGTAGTAGGCGAGCCAGAGGGTGCCGACGGCGGGGATGGCAAAGGACAGGCGGAAGACGACCTGGGTGCTCTGGGTGCCGTAGGGCCCGTCGCCCTGGCCGTGGTGGAAGATGAGCAGCAGGACGATGAGGAGGGCCTGGTTGGCCAGCTGGCCCCAGCCCTGCATGAGGAAGGCAGTGGTGACCTTGCGGCCGCGGTGCAGGCGGTCCTCGCGCGTCGAGACCTTACCGGCGCCCACGGCGCCCTCCATGGAGGACGTCGCGGTCATTGGGTACTCGCCGCCGACGCCGAAGCTGTAGACGAAGAGGGACCAGGCGTAGCAGATGACCCAGCCTTCGAGGGTGGTGCCCCACGAGGCGGTGAGCATGATGAGACCAAGGACCATGATGAGCGCGTCCTGGATGAGGCCGAACCGCCGACCTACCCAGTCACCAATAATCTGTGGGATGAGTTAGTATGAGCGACGTGGTCTCGCAAGATGAGGGATTCGCGCGCGGGGCACTTTCAGCTACTTACACCAACGGCGATCTGACCGACCATGATGCCAACGACCTCGAGGTAGGTGACAGCCGCGATCCAGTTGACGGAGCACTCGCCGTCGACGGTCTTGCTGCCCCAGCACTCCTTCCAGCCGTCGGTGGCGGCAAAGTAGCTGCTCAGGTTACCGATGGAGAAGAGCACGTAGCCCTCGAGCCCCAGGCCGGCACCGGGCAGGATGGCGTTGTGCCAGTACCAGCTCAGGGGGCTGAGGGGGTCCTTCTTCATCATGGCGCCGATCTGGGAGAGCTCCTTCTTCGCCTCGGCATTGTCGACCGAGGTGACGAACTTGATGCGCTTGGCCAGGGGCAGGTCGGCCCAGTAGACGCCCTCTGGTGTGAAGCTGTCGTCCGGGTGTGTGATGTAGTTGAAGATCTGGCGCTCCTCGTCGGAGGTGACGCCGGCGTGGGGCGGGTATTTGTATGCCTCATCGCCTGTCTCAGGGCCGTGGGGGACGGGGATCTCGCCCGTGGAGGGGTTGTGGTGTTTGTCGTGGGCGAGGAGGTTTGACATTTTGGCGGTTGGGCGAGAGGAAGCGGATATATATGGACGTGTGTGTGTGCGCTCGCGCGCGTGCGTGCACCCTCGTGGCTACTGAACCCTGGGACGGTGACGGTGTATCGAGATGTGAAGGGCCCTTTTTTTCTTTCTTTGTGCCTTTTCTCTCTTGGGGAAAAGTCCCTGATTCAAAGATGGGCGAGGGAGCCGCAGAGGGGGAGCTGTGGTCTTGACTACCGAACTCAAAAAGAAAAAGAGGGCGGACACGAGGATATGGGACGGGGAGGGTGGGAGGCTTTTAAGGAATGGCGGGCAGATGCGGCTGGTTGGCCCTGGTCGCAAAGGTCCCGACGGCAAGGTTGCGAGGTCGCAAGGTGGGCAGCGGGCAAGCAGGCGAGGCGGAAGGGGTGGGCACCTCTCGCGGGGCTGGGGCTGGAGCTGGAGATGCAGATGGAGATGGAGATGGAGCTTTTCGCAAGGGCCAGGATGTTCGGATGTCAGGGAGGTAGAGTATACTCGCAGAACCCGGTACGGTGTGTTGCATCAAGGTGGGTGAGGTTGAGCCCTGGGAAGAAACAAAAATACCTAGTACGGAGCTTAGTACGGTAGTGTATGGATGCACGTATACCAGTAAGGAAGAACAAAAAAAAGAGACCAACCCCACCCAAGCAGCCAAGCACATGCTGTGCCAACCGGTACGGAGTACAGGCGCAGGGGCCCCACAAAATAGGAAAGAAGTATGGGTCGAGGCGATGGAACGAGGGCTAGATGCTGCACCTGGCTGGGGCGAGGCGAGGCTCGGAGGCAAAATGGATAGACACCTCCTGTGGGCGATCAGTATACACTGCGAGCGAGAACCTTCCGTCGACGTGGACACTCTGACATGCTTTGACCGACAAGATGGTGCATCTTCTCGCACACTACCATGGTGATTTTTTCTTGTCGCGGTCAACTTGGCACACGGCTCGTTTCTGCCAAGGGTTGGCGCCCAAAGCTTGTTGCCGCCGGTGCGGCAGCCACAGCCCAGTCGCGGGCTCTGATGTCACTGCTCGAGTGCCCTCGGTGTCTCTTTCTGGCCATGCTGCCTGCCCATCCCGGGCTCGGTGGGTTGACACATCTCGGTCCGAGCTTGAAACCGACTGACCTTCAGCCCAGTCAGCCTACCAAGCCTGCATATCATTAATAATATCTTAGCTAGGTATCATCCGTCCCGACGCCAGGGTAAGATGGCGGTGGGTGACATGTCCGCACCACGTTGATATTACACAAACACAGACACACAAACTACGGTACACCCGACCGGGCCGCGAATCTACCGTGGACAAGGTATTGTTTCTCATACCGTCCAGCCCTCTGTTTCGCATTTGATATGAGGCCTTATACACTAACTACGTGCAGCGCCCAGCGGTTCGACACCAGGACTTGATTCGATGTCGGTGAACACAACATGGATCCACTGGGGGCACACATGCTGTACACACAGTCTGCAAAAGAAGGAAAAAGAACAAAAAAAAAAGATACGTACCCCCCTCGTCCGCCCTACTGGTCCCAACCCTGGTTCCACACACCCGCCGCGGCGGCTTCTGCCAGGGCCCAGCTGGCACCTTCCCCCAATCAGGGCGGCCTGGTCGAGCAAGAGGCCCTGCAAAAACCCTGCAGGGCCCTTCAAGGTGGGGGGATCGCCAAGCCTCCCGCATTGCCCAATCACAATCCCTAATTGCCCACGTGCACCTCTGACAGGACGTCCGAGCTCGACGACATGTCGTCCCCTTCACGTCAAGCTGTTCTGTCCTTTGTGCGTACCGCAATCCACCTCCACCCCCCGTCGCCACCGGCGCCCCAATGCGACCGACGATGTAACCACCGACGCCTGCTGCTCCGGATGTTGCATCCTCCTGTACGGGCGGGAACGGCCAACAGCTCGCATGCGTGTGTGGGCGCGTGCATCTGCCGTGCGTCCTTGCACTAACACGGTGGGACCTAGGACTGAGACTAATAGGGCCATCCATCCTGCGACGCGACGACCATGGCGAGGCTTGCCCGGGGAGAGATGGATGGGGGCCAGCTTGCAGATCTGACATGCATGTCGGTTCTGACGGGATGGGGAATATACACGTACAAATGGCGCAACAAGGCACGCAAGGCGTGATACCTGCATCGAGGCGAGCCCCATCGGAAACAGAATCTTGATATGCGACGGGCAATACGGGCAGGGCTCGAGTGTTTGGATGGCGTTTTCCCGAGCCGGCTGCCCATCATCCCCCACCGCTTGATGTCCATCACAACAGGGCAAGCCAAGAGCCAAGAGCCAAGAGAGAGAACCACAAAGCTTGACCTGACATCGTGGGCAGGGCGGGAAAACGAAACGCTCGCCGGATGGTGATCCCCGTCGCCGCGCCGGGAGCTGGTGGGCTTTCGTAGCGGCACTAACTAGCGACCGACCAAACCTGGGTTGGTCACCGAGCAGCATCATCGGTGTGTATGAGACGCTTGCTGCCTACGCCTGCGTCTGCGCCGGCATCACCCACGCCGTGCCATGGGGGTCTATTTTTGGAATGCCTGTAGGGAGGCAGCGCATCTGCATAGCTTAGGCTATGGACGGCACGGTGTTCGCCGGTGGGAGGGGGCCAGGACAAATCATCGCACCATGCACATGATGCATGAACGATGTTCAGCTCCGCCGATGCCTGAGACCCGGACACGGGCACTCACTCGGTCAAGGAAGGAACCAGGCTCGCCGCGTCCGAGTCGGCACCGGGCCGAGGGTATGATTTATTCGCCTTCAGGGTCCCGGGGAAGGAGAAAACGGGCCATGGTGGTTGTCTCCCTATGCCCTCACCGGCGGTGGGCTAGAACTTCACCCCCCCCCCAAACCAAATCTCGTCCCTTTCCTTTTCTTTCTCTCTTCTTTCATCCTCCGTCGCAATGAATGACTCGGACAACCTGACGCTGGGCCTCCCGTCTGGAACAGGCAACTGGTCACACGACACACTCGTTGCATTCCGCCAAGTGCCCAAGCACGCCTACGGGCGGCGGGCGGCTTGGCGCCCGCCGGCAGAGCATTTGGCTTGGGCGCGGGTACTCGCGAAAAGAAGATTTCCTCCCGTCCACCCTCTGCCCGCCCCAAGCTTTCCCTTGGCGATGCCGTGGCATTGCTTGCTGCCCATGTCTCCGAGATGAGGGATTATACTATACCAGGAGGGCCTGGTGCTGCCCCCCCCCCTGTTCTGGTCCCCTGCAGGGGCAGGCGGCGGCGGCCACGACAACCACCACCACTCCGCCTCTGCCTTTCCCGGTTGGTCATATTTGTCCGAGCAGATATAGGGCACACTGCGTTGCTATTGCTGATCATCGTATGGTTTTTTTTTGGTTGGCATTTACCGTTTTCTTCCTTGTTTCTTTCCGAGTCAGAGTGGTGGACAGTGAGAGTCACTCGAGTCCTGACGTCGAGGCGTTTGCCCACGTGCTCGCCGTGACCCCCGGCTTCCAGGTCTACCCCGCCCCCCCTTTTCCACCAAGTCCAGTGGGCTCTCTGGTATCAGAATACCGCCGAACTTTAGCACATGGTGATTTGTTTTGGGGAATCAAAATGAGAATTCATGTTCAATGCACCCCCAACAAATTACCGCGCTTGATATTGGTTTTCAAGCCCGTTGGTCAACTCCCGCGGGCCTTCTTCCCGGGGTCAATCGTGCCCTTTTCAGGGTTCGGGGTACGCAGACCCAGAGTTGACGCCATCCGACGCTGTCTATTTAGACTTTCGTCTTTTTAAAATGACGGTGCTCGTGTTAAATTTGTCTTTTTCCCTTCGCTCCTCCCCGGGACTCTCCTGGAATCTGCAAAACCCAATCGCTCGTACCTCGGTAAGATGGCCCCTCGTCATATCCCCGCCCCCAGTCTTTTCTCTTTTGTAGTTGCAATAGTATGTATAGTTCCCTTCAGTAAAGTTCTGTCCTGCAATCAGGCGAATCCGAGGTTATTAGACTAGCGAGGGAGACGTGCCGGTGGCATGGGTCTTGTCACCGGCCATCAACGGCTCGAGGTAAGGGGCTTCTCAAGAACGGCCGCGGGCAGTTCCCGTATCAGGCATGCTGCAATCCTGCTTGTTTGGTTGAGCACGTTCTATTAAGGGACCGCTTTGGTCACCTTTTCTTTTAAAAATTGAGAATTAAAGGTTCCGTAACCCAGTTATGCAACTTGAGCACATGCATCCGGTTCCGAGGACGTTATTGACTTCGGTGACTATTGCTGTCATGGCCATTTTGGCTAAATTCAGTCATCTCTTGTGTTCCAACGTCAAATAATCACTTGGACAGGCCATCGTTGAGAGGTCGAGAACCTTGTATTGTGTTTTTTTGTTTTAACTTCCAAGCTTATGAGATGTTCCCTGACAACAGGGGATATTCACGGAAATAGCCAGCATCTGGCTGTGGATGCTCTAATCTCGCGTGGTGTCGGGCAACGGTAATGTTTTAGGCATGTGGAAATTCCTACCACGTGAGCTTTCAGCCGCACGTGCTGCCTCCGCCTGGGTATCGTGAGCACCTCTCCCTGTCTGGGAACGTGCAACTGAGCCTGCCTCAACGAGGCCTCGCAGAATGGGTGCCCAGAGTTTGGGTTATCCTGGGGAGGCGTGTCAGAGCCCGGGGGGCGCCGTCAGCCACACCCACCACAGTTACGCGCGGAGCCCCCTGGACAAGGCGGCTGAGGTCAGGACTTGACAACCCCCACCCTGGCTCAGTGTCGTCGGGGGAACATACTCGACCTGGCCGGCAATGTGTTACGCCCCAAAGATATGCGGGCGGCAGATGATGCTGCAACTGACGAGCCCCCTGGGGAAACACCAGCCCGAGCAAAGAACAAATCCGACTCAAGAACGAACATCAACGTCAGCGGCGCATTTTACTCTTGATCCTGCCAGGCCGCCGCGAGCCAGATGGCCGCCCGGGGCCGAGGCGGCTCCACGACCAGCACATGTCGTCCATCAGCGTCCTCGCCGCCCCCCCCGGGGGGGGGGGTCTTACTGGCGCACTACGCGCACTCGGAAGCGGCGGTGCTCTCTCTCCATGATGCGGTCCTTGGCGGTCGCTATCGCGCTGCATAAGATACGTTTCACGCAGCTGGCCGAGCCGGATATCAAGGATGATGTGAAGAGAAGGCATACTTATTGGGCAGAGGGTGCCGCTGGGGGCTGGGAGGTCCGAGGATGTGGCAGGGCAGGCGGTTTTCCTTGGGGTCCGAGTATCTCAGTGGGTACATGTGGTTCATGTATGTTGATGGGGGTCGTTTGTTAATTTGCAGTTGGCGGCTTGTAGGAGCTCCATTTCCATTAGACAACAGGCGCGTGTACCCTCGGTTGAGATGCTGATGCTAGGATCCACCATCGGAGTGGCGATGGAAAATGCATTCGATAAGGTCAGTGCCCCAGCACCGATATCTTATGCAATTGGTTGGAAGACGAGCTTTCCACCCGTGTATCTGACAGCTTCTGTGAAAATATTCATCAATTTCGGTGAGTTGCTTCTCCTACGACCTGGAGTTGGTTGAGCCTTAGTTTATATCCATTCTGGCATATTAGTTGCCTCATCGCCCGAGACCCGTAACTAGATGATCCCCAAGGTATGCTTCCTAGGGGTTTAGGCCTACCGTGCCACGCTGGAACCCACGCAGACCCACGATTGGTTTCTACTCGATGACTGGAACGTCCATTTTTCTCTCCAGAAAAGCCCGCCAGTTCGCGGCGTAGAACCCCCCAATTTTAACATGTTCCTTTGGGCGGAGTTTTCCCAGGGCTCGGATAAAACCAAGGCTCATTCCTAAACCCCTGTCGTGATATTCGTCCCAATACACCTCCAGCCTTTCAAATTGGGCTCCTTGCCGTCGGCGGCGAGCAGGTCGAAGAGACGCGCCCAATCCAATTTCTTTATGCTGTACTCCATGCCAATTTTAAATGGGCCACGGGTCGAGACATCATTGTCGACGTTCCTGTAGATCCACAGGGTCGAGAGTTGAGTGGCGTCGTTGCTCTGGAGCCGGTCGTAGAGATGAGAAGGGTCCGAGATGGTGACATCGAATTCAGTGATTTCTGGCAAGCCCTATTCTCGGAAGACTTCCTCGATATGGAAAAGTTTGTGCAGGCCCCTGGCCCCCGAGAGCCCTGCACAGCACGAATTATCAATGTCATCCCAGTTGGGTCTTGTTCTCCCTTCCTCGCTCCGCCTGTGGCAAATGTTCGAAGTCGGTGGCCCCCAGAAGCCTATCCGGAGTCGAGTGCCCATATTGAGACCTGGAAATTTCGAACAGAATTATAGCGTAAAACTATCTAAGAAGACAGTTTCCACGGCAAAATGTGCACCCAGGCAATGACGGAAGGGGAAGAGAGGAAACTACGAAAGCACAATTCATCTAGGGAAGTGTGTGTTGGGCGCCCACTCTCGTGTAACTTGGCCGCATATTCTGCCTTCATGTTATTGGCCAAACATTACCAACTCGTGCATTCACATCACCAGGTGGTTGGAATAGGACTGCCAATCGACTACACCCTCCCCCCACTTCACATAGCTCTTCTCGGTGGCAGCTTTTCTGAGCCAGGCAATACTCAAGCCAAAACTAACTTATTACCTAGGTAGGTCGGGAAATTTGGCATGGTACACTAACACCCAATCATCTTGCATAATTGAGTCCTTTTTAACACAAAGTCGGATGCTTGATCTTCGGTGCATGTGCTTATCAACCATCAGCTGGACTCCTACTGGATGATGGCTGTCTCATTTTTCAGCTTGGCGTAAGACTGTCTATAGTCTCTGTGCTGGATCCAATCATCCGTTCGAAAATTTGTATTTGGAGCCCGCCACAAGGATTTGTTTGGAACACACATTGATAAGCCCCGCAGTAGGGTGTCATTGGTAATAATCTTGACCAGTTGAAACACTCGTAGACGGCGACTATAAGCACTTGCCGCGATGTCCATTCAGGCTGGAAAGCATCTTCGCCCTGTTTACTCACTTCGCGCTGATTCCTTGGCTTCTCCTTTTTACTGAAAGCCTGTCTCATATTCGAAATCGAAAATGGTCTCGAAAAGTGTTGTTTTGACATCAGAAGCCGAGGAAGGCGGCCACGTCATGCCTTGCGAGCATATTACTCAACGCGAGGTGACCAGTGTCTCGGCAGTGTCTGAGAAATATGGCAACCGATTTGACGAGAGCGATATGGACCGCATGGGGAAGTTGCAAGAGCTCAGAGTAAATAAACTGACTGCACCAAGACAAAAAGGTCATATAAAGAATCTGACATAAGTTAATACGAGTAGCGGAACTTCAAATTTTTGACAATTTTTGGTTATTCCGTGATTCTCGGGGCCACCTGGGAATTTTCTCTCATGTTGGTTAACTTCGTTTGAAGCTGTAAAAAGACCATTCACTGAGCCATAAACAGTATCATTGGAATTCCACTTAGCAACGGAGGAACAGCTGGTGGAATTTGGATGTTCCTTTACGTGTGCTTCGGCATGTTTTTCGTCATGCTCTCAATGGCCGAGATTGCATCAATGTAAGTAGCAAAGCCTTGCCACTTCAGGCTCTTCACTGACCGACCAAGGGCGCCCACGTCCGGTGGCCAGTATCACTGGGTTTCTGAACTGGCTCCCAAGCAACATCAGAAGTTTCTGAGCTATCTCGTTGGTATGTCCCATTTAGACCCCACTCACAATAACAAGTCTGATATGATAGAATCAGGCTGGATGTGTGTTATCGGATGGCAGGCCGCTATGGCTACTGTTGCTCTTGCGACCACGCAGCAACTCCAAGGTTTGATAGCCCTGAACATACCATCGTATTCGGCCAAAGGATGGCACGGTACCCTCCTTAGCATCGCCGTTACCTTATTCGCCATTATCTGGAATACTATCTTTGTGAACAAACTTCCTGTCATTGAAGTCTTTGGGTTAATGCTTCACGCATCTGCATTTGTGGTCTTTGTTTCCGTTCTATGGGTCATGGCCCCACGCTCGGACCCAAAGACTATATGGACCAAATTTGAGGACAACAGTGGGTGGGGAAACATTGGCCTCTCGACTCTTGTTGGTATTCTCGGACCTATCGTGACTCTCATCGGCTCAGACTCTTCATGCCACCTGGCAGAGGAGCTGAGAGACGCAGCATGGGTACTTCCAAGGGCCATGGTCGCCACTGCTCTGGCTAATTATGCGCTTGGTTTCGTGATGACGGTTACCATCATGTCCAGCTTAGGGAATGACCTATCTGCAGTCCTCTCCACAAGACTCGGACAACCATGGATGCAAGTCCTCCTCAACGCGACAGGGTCCAGAGTTGGAACTTCCGTCTTGGCCGCAGTCGTCTGGATCCTGATGCTCTTCTGCTGCATCAACCAGGTCACTACCTCATCACGCCAGCTCTTCGCGTTTGCACGGGATAGGGGCCTTCCGTTTTCAACATTCCTAGCCTATGTAAGATACATCTGTTTTGTCGCTACTATCTGCATAGCTGACATTGAATGACCAGGTTCACCCTGGCTGGGATGTTCCCGTGAATGCAGTTTTAGTGACCCTACTCTGTACTATTTTGCTCGCACTTATCATTATCGGATCGACAATAGCGTTCAACGTCATTACATCTCTTGGTCAACTAGGGCTTGTCTCCTCGTACATCATTGTCATTGCCTGTGTGTTTGCGGAAAGGCTCAAAGGGCAAGCCCTCCTTCCTTCTCGTTTCAGTCTTGGCAAATTCGGATTTCTGGTCAACGGAATAGCTCTTTTGTTTCTGAGTTTAGCTTTTGTCTTTTTGTTCTTCCCGGTAGTGCCTGCCCCGACTGCTGATAATATGAACTGGAGTTGCCTTCTATTTGGGTTCATCCTCGGGTTCTCGCTCATTTACTATTGGATTTGGGGAAGACACTTCTATGTTGGACCAGTGGAATACATCAAGAACCGATAGTGACCTTTGTTGACCATTTTCTTTTTGTTTAAGTTTAACGCCTGCAGCAGGTTCTCTGCAAATTCGCTTAGCTATACATTCAGGCTTCTTCTTCCTATCCTGGGATAAACCTTGTGTATTTCTTATAAAGCCTTTTTTAATATTTCTTAAAAATGACAAAATATTATCAAACCGTCATTATATACTAATAATTAAATTTAATTTAATTATGATATTTATTTAATTAATAATAGATATATAAGTAAAATAATTTTCTTAAGGATATTGAATTTAATCTTTATATACAACCTTTGGGTATTAATAACTAAATAGGCTATTTATACCTATGTTTTAATATAAGCCTTTTAAAGTTTATATAAATTAGTAAATATATTAAATATTATCTTAATTAGGAAAGAAACCTTAAATTAGCTAGCTTATCTAGTATCAGGGCCCGTTATGCCACTAGTGCTAAGGGGCCCGGAGGTAGGCTTGCTGCGGATAATTAAACTACTATATAGGCCCCTATCGGGCCTTATTAGAGATACTAGCTACTATATAGTAGCGGCTAAGTAGTAAGGGCCCTTAGTAGAAGACTAGCCTCCTTAGATTTAATTAACTATTCCTGTCCTTCTAAACATGCTAGTCTTATTACTCTACCTTTACTTCTATAACCCTAATAAATTAAACCTCTACCCCTATATAGGAGGTAGATTAATAAGGCTATATTACTAAGTTAAAGAAGCTATAAAGAAGTAATAAGAGTACTGTAACTATAAGAAAGCTATAAAGAAGCAGCAGAAGCACTATAACTATAAAGAAGCCATAAAGAAGCTATAAGGAAACTATAAAGAAGCTACAGAAGTACTATAAGGAAGCTATAAAGAAGTAGCAGAAGTATTATAATTATGACGAAGTAATAGAAATATTATAAAGAAGCTATAATAGAGTAATAAAAGTATTATAAGAGAAGCTATAAGGAAGTAATAAAAGTATTATAAGGAAATAATAAAGAAGTAATTATTAAACGGAACCGCTCAGAAAGGAGTTACCCTAGACTTCGTGCAAGGAGTTACCCTAGACTTCGTGCAAGGAGTTACCCTAGACTTCGTGCAAGGAGTTACCCTAGACTTCGTGCAAGGAGTTACCCTAGACTTGCGAGTCAGGCAAGATAAGTTTGGTGGCCGTGAGTCGATTATTTTGGTCTGCATTTGCACCTTAATTTCGGACCTCTGCATTACCCTTATTTCTTATCCAAAAAGTATATAACTTAGTTCATTGGATAGCTTGATTTCTGAAGTTTATATGTACCTAATTCAGGCATTACTAGGGCTATAGTTGGCTAGTTGCTTGGAACCAAAGATGGTATGTTAAAAGGGCGAATTTTCCGGCATTTGCAAACTTGCACCAGAGCCTACCACAGCGTGCCCGCGGGTGAGACAATATCGGAGGGTATATAAGGAGGGCTTATAGAAGCCCAACTTAATTCAATACAAAGTTGTCCAGACCATTATTGTTCCGGGGTCTAGGGGAACCGGCATGTTTCGGAATCCGGAGGAAAACTAGCCTTGGCATCCCCCCCCCCCTCCAAGACTATAAGAAGGGGCCTTCCTGCATTACTTTTAAGAAATTTCTAGTCCTAGAGAATCAATCTTTTTATACCCTATGAATTTATATCTATCAGATATATATATATATATTGTAAAATTATTTCTTATGCCCTCTTTTTCTGCCTCTCCTTTTTAGCACCCTCTATTCCCCTTATAACTCTCCTATCACGTTAGGGGCTCCTCTTCTTGCCTTCCACGCTCCTCTTGGGGTGGTTGCTTGATTAGGGCTCTAGCAGAACGTATGCCTTTTTGTGTGTGAGGAGGTTTTATCCTCTTGCTCTCCCTCTAGGCCTATTTTTACTGGTATCTGCCCTATAAATCAAATATAGGTTTCTTCGGCTAATAAGGTTTCTTCAGCTATTATAAAGTTCCTTAGCTTTTAGGCCTAGATTCCCTGTTTTATTTATAAGGTTATCAGCCACTTTAGGGGAGTGAATCTCTATACTTCTAATACTATTTGATTCTGATTAGAGCTATAGTGCCCTCTTACTCTTAACAGAGGATTTTGCTATTATATAAAGGCTAGATTTACCCTCCTGAGTCGCCTATAGTTAATCTAGTAGCAATAGGAGCAGGTATATATAAGGCTGGTCTGATCTCTATACCGAGCTAACTCCATTACCTTAGCTATATCTTGGACCCCCTCCTGGTGTACTCAATTCAGTAGTAAAGTATGGAACCTCTAGCCTAGCTATATATTCCTAGAAAAGCTACTAAGGGATTTATATTCTTGAGCTTTAGAAATTCATTTTGATTGGATTTAATAGTATCTAATTAGGGCTTATTTCCTTAAAAGGGATATAAAGGACTGGTATTAAGAAGGTTTAGTAGATTCTAACCGCCTATATTACTTGAAACTCTCTTGCCCTTAGATATAGCACCCAAAGGTTTGGTATACTAATTCCCTAATATAGGTAAATTGGGTGTAATGGAGCCTTGGTTTAACTAATTAGGCCCCTCTTTGGTTTTCCCTTTTAAGTTATTATTATAATGTCTGGTTACCCTATTGAATACTATATTTGAGATATTATTTGATATTGTATGATGTTGGGTCGGGTGATGGCGGTGCTGGATGTTATATGCTTCTGTAGGGAGTTGAAGAGGTTCCTACCCTACCAACCGCTATCCTTCTAATCAGTAAGCTTGGAGCTTTTGCTAGTGTTGGCACCCCCTGCAGTTAGGATAGCTAGCGTTAGCAGCATGAGGGTATTCCGGGTATCTATGTTGTCCTCTTTTGTGAGACTAGCGGTTGAGTAGCTCTTGCCTTTGCTTATAGCAAGATTTTATAATACTTAATGTAACCTTCTATACTAATACCTTTCATTCTAATTATACCTGGTTATTCCTATATGTATCTTAGTAAACTTCAGATAGTACTTATGCCCTTATTTCTTCTGGATATGCCTGGTATAGAGAAACATTTAACACCTTTGGATAGTACTTGCATCTTGCCTCTTCTAAAGGACCTTTGGTATTAAGAAACATTTAACTTTACTATTATTATGAGGGAGTAATTAGGACCTAACTTATCCTATATGCATCTCTATAGACCCCAAATAGTACTTACGCCTTTGCTTCTCCTAGATATGCTTGTTATAGAGAAACATTTAATAATCTCAGATAGTACTTACACCTTGCTTTTTCAGCTATAGCACTAGTATAGAGAAACATTTGCCTCCATTATTATAATAAGGGATAGATTAGGACTTATATCTTCTATGTTTCCAATAGGGGATATTTATTTTACTCTCTCATCTACTAGAGGTTCGCCCTCTAGGGGAAGGGAGCAGAATGTAGATAAGGCAAGGGGGCTCTCATTAAAGAAAGGTCTACCTTAAGGATGCTGGTCTCCTTAGGAACCTGCCCCTACCCCATCTAGGACCTTAGATTAGGAGCGTTATGCTCCTATATTATCTATTTAGGCAACTTCTTAGCCTATTATACTTTTGATGCCCTTTAAAAACGCTACCCTTTAGACCTTATTATTCCTTAGCTCTTAAGAGGATATTTATAAAGGCAGGTCTAATTAGCTTAATCCTATAGCTATAGCTTTCTATAGGAATATGGAATATTATAATATTAAGGAGTTTACTAGAAGCTATCTGGAATTTTTGCTTTAAAAAGGAAGGATGAGCTTATCTTATGTTTAAAGATATTAGTTTTTAATTACTAATTGCCCTAAACTTAAGGGCGATATATTTCTTAGGGAACTAAAGAATGATTTCTAATAAAAAGGAGGTAGTACTAGAAATATAGCAAGGGACTTCCATTATAGCTAGAGAGGGGAAAAGTAAAATAAAGGGTGATCCAATTAGTCCGAGCAAGACTGAAAAGTCAACTAAAGCTAAGCTTAAATAAGAACCCCTAATCCCCCAGACCCCTAAAGCTAAGGCCATAGACGCCATCCTTACTACCTTAATTAAAATGCTGATTTTGGATATTCTTGCGCTTAGTAAGACTAATGCTATTTTAATTAGAGAGCTCCTTGCTTATAGGGATAATATCTCTCTTAATAAGTAGCCTTTTAAGCTAGTCCTGGATAGGGATATGCCTTAAGCTATAGGTTTAGGACTTAGTATGGTTTCTGCTTTATTTAAAATTGGATATAAGTAATGCTTGAGCTCTAATTAGATGTATATTATTAGGTATGAGGTAAATTTGATATTGTCTTAAACTGCTGATATAGTAAACCGTGGTTGCTGCAAATCCGCCTACCTAAATATTAGGATTGCTTTGGAGAGCTAGGAGATCCTTCCAGCCCTACTGGATATAGGTGCTGAGATAAATCTTCCTTTATTCTATTGATGCTGGAATAAGTTATCTTATATTCCACTTTAAGATATAAACTCTATGGTTTATAATGGAGTATTACTTGTACTAATTAGAGTAACTAAGGAATAAGTATATATTAGCTATAATGGAATAAGGGCTATTTTCTTTATTATGGATAATAAAATGTATAATACTACCTATAATATCCTTTTAGGGATGCCTTTATTTTTAGATATATATTTAACTTTTAAGTAATCAAGGGGGTTCCTTTTTATATATATTACTCTTGATGGGTTGTAAGTAATGTATAGGCTAGGGAGGAGGAATTAGAAGCCCCTTTAGGTGGCTGCTACTAAAGCAGTCTTCTGTTTGGATGGGTGCACCCTAGAGACCTGCAACCTGATTCCAGCTGGACCTAGAAAAGGGAGTAGATCCCTATTAATGGGACCTATCCCCCAATGCGCCTAAAGAAATTCATTTGTAAGAGGGGAATTTGGGAGCTAGTGGTGCCTTTTCTTTAGGAGGATAACCCTTCTAAAAGTTAATAAACCAGGAGGAAGCTATTAGAGGTAGCCAGATATAATATCTTCCCAAACATACTAGATAACACACTCTATCCTACTACCCTTAATTAAGATAATAATAATTAGTACTAAGACTAGTCTCTTTCTGGCTAGGTAGTCCCTTAAGTATAGATATGCTTGGATATAGATAGCTTATATGATTCAGACTTATTAGATTTAGCTAATTAAACTCAAAGAATAATACTATATATAAACATTCTGCTTATTAATCCTAATAACCCTAAGCTAAAGGAATATAAATTCTAGGATAAAATATAAAAAAGTTAAAATATAAAAAAGTTAAGATATAAAAAAGTTAAAATAACATTATATCTCTGATTAGATAAGTATACTTCTCATGGGACTATATGTAAGATAAAAATCATTAGTTCTTAATTTATTGCTAAAAGAAGTATTAGCAACCTGAAAAAACTGGATCCACCCCTGCCTTACCTAACACTTCTAATTACCTCATGACTATAACTGGAGATCTATAGGCTTATACTTGAACTTCCTAGGCATACATCTGGTAATCTCACCTATAGCATCCACGCGAGTTTCCTTATATCCTATCTTAGTGGCTGCCTTAGTATACTTACCTAGCAAGAGCTCTAAAGGAGGTATATTTAGAGGCTTATTAATTAGATTAGGATATATATTAATAATATAGTTATAACTACTCTTAGAAATCTTTAGTATTTTGAAATTATAAAGGTAACCCTTAATATAATAAATATAATCAGTACAAGTATTATCTTGAAATCCTTAGAGTAATTAGTATTTAAAGAAAGGGATTATAATGGGGATGATACCTTAGAGAGTTGTTTGGTTATAGTTAGCCCCCATTTGCTATATGCAATAGTTGCACGGGTTTGCATTGCAACAACTAAAGAAGGCAATAAGGAGAGCCGGGCCCTAATAAAGGTCATTCCCCTAGCACAGTTAAGACATATACTTCTCATAAGGACTACCATTTATATGCTTAATAAAAACATTATTTAGACCTCCTTTAATCAGAGTGCTAAGGCAAGATTATAGGTACTTATAAGCCTCTGGGGCTTTTAGGAAGGGAAAGAATAGTTTAAGTAGCTTAGATTTATATATTAAGAAGAGGGTTTATAGGATGTAAAGACCCTTGCCTCTACTCTTGAGGTTATATATCTTAATATTTGTTATAAAGGCCTTGTGAAGTGGTGATTTATAGACCTGGTTTTATAAGAGAATTACGTTTGGCTGGAAGCAAGTATAGATGCCCTCTTTATAGATAGGAGGAGGATTATATATTTTAAAGACTCTAATAATAGGAGGTGATTGCTCCTTACCCTTTCCCTTCTTTTCTTAGCTTAATTAAGGAGGAGAAGATATAGTAATAGTGAAGCTTATCTGATTAGAGAGGCTTAATAGTTTGATAATAAGATTAATAATTAATAGTTAATAATGTTATTAGGGGGAAGTTGAAGAAAAGGATTAGTAGGGGAAAAGCAACTTTAAATATGAAAAGTTAGAGAGGGAAGCTCTTATTAGAAGCATTTAAAGTAGTAAAGGTTGCTGCCTGGTAGAAAAGGGAAGGAAGTTGAGTAATTCACTAGCTTAAGTGATTCACCTATCTTGAGGCTCCCCTTTTAATAAAAGCCTACCTTTCTGCTATAACCTCTAACCCAACTACTTCTTCTATAACCACCATACCTCGGCTGATCTCTGATTAGCGCAGTATAACTTGCATTATTAAGACTTAAAAGCTACTACAACCATTAACCTCTACCTTTAAAACTTATTACTTCCCCTCTATTACCTAATTTCTCCTTATTTTAGTACCCTTTTCCCTAGTCTAACTAATTAGAAAGATGTCTTCCTTAAGCTAGTAAATAATAAAGAAAGTTAAGGGAAAGAAGAAAGGATCCCTATTAATCTAGTTTATAGCTATTAATAGTCTAAAAGGCCAAGTTAGCCCCATGAATGATCCTAATGCCCTTATACTTACTGTTGAGTACCCAGACCCTTCTGATTAGGTTGGCCTTAAAGCATGACTTTTAGTATTGCCCTTTATTATGAATTTTAATAATATTAACCCTGTATGGTAGCTGAGATTTCCCAACCTATATAATATCTATAATTAAGGAAACTGGGATTATAGAGCTAGTATAGACCTAATAAAAGACCTATTTAAAACTAGAATCCTTAATAATGGGTTAGCACTCTCCCAAGCTTTTAATATATTAGACGTTTTAGTATGATTGCCATTCTTTTAGAACTAAAAATGGGGGTATAGTGATTATGTGTAGCGGGTGGTGGATATATATTTTGAGGGCGTTAATCCCTATCCTTAGTTTAGAGACCCCCTTAGGTAGAAGAACCTGTTTGGTACTTACTATAGTGACTTCCTTATGACCCTTTATAATGCAGAAGGTCTTCTGGCTTAAGAGGCATGCCTGCATACTGATTATATTCTGGGGCTTATTAATTGGTAGCTGATTAATTTTAGCAACCTGGTCTTTATGGTGCTTATAATCTATAATATTAATAAAGAAACCCCTAGATTATGGAGATACTACTTACTAAAGGACAGCTAGAGGTTTATTATCCAAGTTATATATACCCCAGGCTATTGGGTATTAAGTATCTTTAATAGGGATACCAAATGATTTAGTATAATTAATACTCATCCTGATTGGAGAACTTATGATAGGATATACTCCTATATAAGGGACTGCATTATATACTTCCTTACCCTTGGGCTACCTAAAGGATTCTTAAAATAGGTATATATGGTGATCTAAGTGAAGGTTATACTATAGCTGGGATTAACTGCCTGTAGACTTCTTATGGCTACCTATATTGCCTTTTTCTTCTGGGAGAATCGTGGAAAGAATAGCTGGGAGTTTGGAGATTGGATTAAGATTAGGCTGCTTGAATCTACCCCTCCTGGCTTGCTTATTAAGAAAGCCTTAGCTCTTATTTGGGGTTTTGCTATTTAATTGGAAATTAATGGATCTAGGCGTCTGATTAGGGGCGTTTAGAATACTCTAGTTATTAGTTATAATAAGTATGAGAGGCTTATGGTAGGAAAGAATGTTGTATACTCTTAAGCTGATATCTTAGGGATGAATAAGGGGGAGACTAAGTATTGCGCTATACCCGGTGTAGAATTAGAACTAGGATAAAATCTGCTGGGCTTTCTTATAGTAAGATTTAATAAGGCTAATCTTTTAAGGCCTATTAATGTCCAGACTTCTAAGTTGAGCAAAACTCCTATTGCCCCTAATAGCTTAAAGAACTAGCTACCTATCCTGATATTTAAGATACCTGGTGCGGCTATAAAGGATCTAATTATAATATCTAGGCTTAAACTTTATAAGGACCTATTTAAGATACCTAAGCCTCTGCCTTAGGCAGATAGGGTATGGATATATAGAGAAGATAGTCTTGGGATACCGAGTGAAGTAAGAACTACTCTATGGATGCCTAATCAGAGTAGGGCCGGAATGCTATAGGGTGACCCTATTAAACTTCTCTTGCGGTAGATATTAGAGGCAAGCATTAGGAATATATCCTTAGGAGGAAATATAAATATGGGTAAGATAACCCCTAAGTAATTAGGTATCTTAAGGTCTTTATTATTATCTCTATCCTCTATTCCAGCTATACTGCTATTATATTGCCTATCACCTGCTATAATGAGAATTATAATGATTTAGGAGTATAATTGGAATGCAAGTAAGTAGGTGGGGACTAAGGAAGCGAATTACTGGGTTCCTATACTGGTAATTAGTAATAGCTATTAATCCTGGGCTTATAAAAAGGCGGCTGAGCGAGAGGAGAAGGATTGCAGATCGAGCATGCTATAGTAGAATGAGAGTAGGGATGAGCGGGCTAGGAATTAAGAGCTATAAAGGGTCTAATAGAGCTGAATTCAGGTGGCTTGTCTGATTAGAGGAGGAAAGTAATTTTAGTTGTTTCAGGTGGATTATTGCTTATTCTTTATAATGGTCTGGAGAGGGGTGTGTTTTGGGGTTTAGGGGAATTGGTATGTTTTGGAATCCGGAGGAAAACCAGCCTTGGCATCCCCCTCCCCCCTCTCCCTCTAAGGCTATAAGAAGGGGCCTTCCTGCATTGCTTTTGAGAAATTTCTAGTCCTAAAAAAAAAATCAATCTTTTTTTATACCCTGTGAATTTATATCTGTTAGATATATATGTGTGTACTATGAAACTATTTCTTGTGCCCTCTTTTTCTGCCTCTCTTTTTTGGCACCCTTTATTCCCCTTATAACTCTTCTATCGCGTTAGGGGCTCCTCTTCTTGCCTTTTACGCTCCTCTTGGGGTGGTTGCTTGATCAGGGTTCTGGCAGAACGTGTGCCTTTTTGTGTGTGTGGAGGTTTTGTCCTCTCGCTCTCCCCTCTGGGCCCGTTTTCAGTATTAGTATAGAAGGTCACATTAAATACTATGAAGTCTTGCTATAGTAGCAGGCAGGAGCTACTTGATTGCAAGCAACCAGAGGAGAGGACAATATAAATATTCAGAATACCCTCATACTGCTAACACTAGCCATCCTAACCGCGGGGGGTGCTAATAACAGCAGAAGCTCTAAGCTTACCAATTAGAAGGATAGCAGTTGGTAGGGCAGGAACCTCTTTAACTCCCTATAGAAGCATACAATATCCAGTACTACCATCACCCAACCTAATATCATATAATATTAGATAATATCTCAGATATAGTATTTAATAGGGTAACCAGATATTATAATGATAACTTAAAAGGGAAAACTAAAGAGAGATCTAATTGGTTAAACTGGGGCTTTATTATACTTAGTTTACCTATATTAGGGAATTAGTATGCCGAACCTTTAGGTGCTACATCTAAGGGCAAGAAAGTTTTGGGTGATATAGGCAGTTGGGATCCACCAAACCTTCTTAATACCAGTCCTTTATATCCCTTTTAAGGAAATGAGCCCTAATTAAATATTATTAAATTTAATTAAAATGAATTTCTAAGGCCTAAGAATATAAATCCCTTAATAGCTTTTCCAGGAATATATAGCTAGGCTAGAGGTTCCATACTTTACTACTGAATTAGGTATATTAGGAGGGGGTTTAAGATATAGCTAAGGTAATGGAGTTAGCTTAGTATAGAGATTAGACTAGCCTTGCATATACCTGCTCCTATTGCTACTAGGTTAACTATGGGCAACTCAGGAGGGTAAATNTTCCGCCACCCCTGCATTCGCGTGACGCGTGAACGCGTCTGGCAACCCCCCACATAAAAACTTGAATTCCCCAACGACGGAATTTTTTCTGATCACCAAACTTCTTCTATATATAAATCAGACCATCATAAAGCGATATACAGAAACAGAATTATACAACGCCATTATAGCAATTCGTGATGGAATGTGAATTAAGCGGGCCTCTAGAATCTGGCATATTCCCCGGACTACCCTTCGTGAACGCCTTAACGGCAGTATTAGCTATCGCGAGGCTTCCTCCCCTTAACAGCTTCTTTCTAATATTCAAGAGGCTTCATTAGCCCTATTTATTATTAATTAGAGTTAATTGGGGTTTGGTTTAATCCGATATGATTTGCAGGGTTTAGCAGCCCGGCTGGCCTTCCCGAATGAAGACCACCCCCCCTGGGAAGAACCTGGCTTTAAGGCTTCCTCTCTCGCCATCATGAACTTCGATTGAGGAAGAATCAACGTATAGAAGCTTTAAGGATTCAAGCAGCTACGAAGAAGAATACAGGGCTCTAGTTTAACCTCCTCCAGCTACCCATCATGAAATCTATCAAACCAGATAACCGCTAGAATGCTGATAAAGGGGGGCTAATGGAGGGTCATTCTGAGGAAGCCCTCATCTTCAGCTATTCAAAGGGTAGCCCTATTACCCAGCTGGATTATAATTCTCAAGCGTGAACCTCCTTTCTTGAATGTGTTAACGCGTTGGGAAGGGCCCTCCCCCCTCTAATTATATTCAAAGGGAAAAGCATTCAGCAGCAGTAGTTTCCTATAGCCCTTGAAGATTTAGAGGGCTGGCAATTTACAGCTATGAAGAAGGGGTGGATAGAGGAAAGAATCGCCCTTGAATGGCTCAGAAAGGTCTTCATTCCTCAGACGAAGCCAAATAACCCTGAGGAGTGGCGATTACTAATTATCAATGGGCACCACACACACACAACGCTCGATTTTATGTAGGAGTGCTTTAAAAATCGAATTTATATCGTTTTTTTACCAGCACATACAACACATTTTCTACAGCCCCTTGATGTGGCTGTATTCGGCCCACTGAAGAGGGCCTTCCAGAAACACTTGCATTCTCTCAACGCCCATAATACCTCCTCAGTTATGGCAAAACGGCGATTCCTCTATTGCTACCATAAGGCTCGTGAGGAGGCACTTACAGGGTCTAATATTTGTTCTGGCTGGAGAACAACAGGGCTATAGCCAGTCAATAAGGTTAGAGGGCTCGCCAGCAAATCCATCCTTGAAAACCGCAAGAACCAGATTGATCCTGAGGATACTAGTACTGGGAATAGCTTTATTGATGAAAATGGAATAGTGCAGTCACTTTCCCGGGTCCCTGAGGTTATTTTTTAGACCCCCAAGCAGTCTTGAGAATTGAGGTCTTTGGTGCACATTTACGCCTGCGATAAACACTCAAGCCTCATATAATGAGAACTCTTTAGAAAAATCATTAAAGTATATGATTAGAAGTAGTTTGATCTGGTCATAGCCTTACAAAAAAAATGAGCAACTGGATATATAAATTGAAGCCAGTAAAGGGTTTCGAAGGAAGAAGGTTATAATTGACCCCAATGAGGTCTTTGCTAACATCGAGGCTATCCGTAAGGCTAAAATTGAAGCCGGCGAGATGTCCCCTGATAGCGACACTTCTGACAAATCCTTAACACCAATAAGGGAGGGATCGGTCATCGTGGTGGCGAGCAATTGAGTGCTGAAGAGGGTGGTTGGTGGTGGCTGCAGGGGTGCGGAATGGGGGGGGGGTCGAACCGGCACCACGGATGTTATCCGCACACAATACTGGAGTTGTGCGGAAAACCTCGCCTACCTGAAAACACATAGCCAAGATTGTCTGCGGTATATACCTAGGCATTTGGTAAGTCAACCTACCGTTTCACGCACCACCCCCTTAACGCACAGACATTTTCCACTCAGAAGCATAATTTTAAATATATTATATTAAGCTCAATACTAACCCTAACCCTCAGAGAGTTATATGTTCATAATCCTAAATACCTAATCTTAAGTAATATATTTATGTAATATTTAGTATTAAATATTATTAATATTAAATATATATTTATATCTAAATTTTAAGAGTATTTAGTTAAGTATTTTTAAAGATTTATTTAACTTTATATACTTATTAATGAATTATTATAAAAGTTTTATATAAATATTTAATATATTTACCTTTAAAATATAATTTATTAAAAATAATAATAAAATATTAATATTAAGTATTAAATAGAAATAAAACCTAAAGTTTTTAAAAAAAGATTTTTTAACTAAATCTTAAAGGTTTTATATAGAGTTTAGTTAAGAAGGAAAAAAAATTAAATATTTACT
>NQMI01000076.1:196911-220610 GCA_002270565.1 Stenocarpella maydis
CAACCGCCTAATAATTTATTCCAAATATAAACCCTTGATCTTTTAGGTTTAATATACTCGGAAACCCTTTAATTATTACATTTTAATGACTCTTATTCATATGTTACTATGCGGACTTTAAGCAATATTATATACGGAACCCTTTATAATGTTAGATTCCGGAATGACTACCCCTACCTGCAACCTTCTCCACGAGCTGAACGAACTCACCAACAATGAGGCTATAGACCCCCATATCCAGGAACTAGTCAACAAGGTTGGGCAGTTGCGCCTCCTCATAGAAGGTCAAGCTCAACGCAATGCAGAAGTCAAACAGCTTCAACAAAAGATCACCACTCTCCAAGCTAGAGCTAACATCGTTAACACCCCGATCCAAATGAAGGAATATATTAAGCTCAATACTTTAGCCCCCTATAACAGAACTACTAGACAACTTTAGGTATACTTAATGCAAGTTAGGGCCTACTAGCGCTTCCATAGGCTAGATGCGCAATCTAGCAGAAAAAGGGTTATATATATATCCTCTTTCCTTAAAGGATAAGCCTTAGCTTGGTTTAAACCCTACCTAACCAACTTTATTAATGCGGAATCATTTAAAGCCTGTAAGCTTAAAATATAACGGATTTTCAGCAGCTATAAAGGCTATAAGAATGCCCTTAGGTCCCTATTTTAGGACCCGAATGAAGAACGGCAGGCAGAAAGGGACCTAGCGAATTGCAAATAGCGTGATTTAGCGATCAACTATATAGCAGAATTCCAGTAAATCTATACTAAAATCAACTATACCAATAATATAAAGAAATTCATATTCTATTATAGATTAAAGGATAAAGTAAAGGATAAACTTAGCAAAGTTATAAACTAACCTAATAATTTTCTATGCTATATATAAATAGCTATCTAGATTAATAATAGACTCTATAAATAATGCTTGGAAAAGAAAGGATGAACTTCTAAATAAACTATATTCTATAAGTATAAATCCAATATAGGAAAGAAGTATTAGAAGCTAAGCACCTAGTGGGGATAGTACACAGGCCCTATGGAGCTGGATGTTGCCTAACGTAAGAATAAGAAAAGCATTAAGTACTATAACTATAATAAGATAGGACACTTTGCTTCAGAATGCAGGGCTCTAAAGAAAAACAGGGACTGGAAGTTAGTACCTGAAGGAACCCAACAAGCTAATAAAGCTACCCATCAAGCTAATATAGCTGCCTATAGCACACAAGGACTACCTAAGTCCAAACTGCAATAGGAACTTGCAAATAAGTACTATATCTATAGAATAAATGTATATAATTAATATCAGGTATATCCAGATTAAGACCTAGATAAAGGATGCAACTTTTATAACCCTAATGAAGAAGACCTTTACAATAGTCTACACTTCTTACAATATACCAAGTCCTAATATGAGAAATATCAGAAAGATAAGGCATAATAGCAGCCTATCCTACTAATGAAGAATCCCTAGAAGCCCAGAATAACATATATATCACTTAGTTGGACAGCTTGCTTTAATAATAGCTATGCTACTTACCATAATAATAAGGAAGCCACCGGATGGTTTCCTAAGAACGCTTTAGGAAAGCAGGGAAGAACCCTAGCAGTAGGAAATAGAGAGGAACTCCTGCAGATTAACCCCAGGATGGAAGGAAAACCTATCCCTTAGGCCATACTTGCGCCACAAGCCTAGTGGAAGGAACTGCAAGACTACCTGGGATAAGCGCCCCTTCTAGCCCCAAGAACTAATATTATAGCGGTTATGATTGCAGGAAGACCTTTTGAAGAAACTATAGGATAATCTACCCAGGAATACAAGAGACCAGGAGATGTGGGACGCACGTGCCTAACGCATAACAAGCACAAGGACATCTCCTAGGTATCATATATCTACAACAGATGCAAGGAATACATAAGGGAGAAAACTAAGTATAACTAGTTTCCCTAATAATATCTAGGTAAGAACATTAAATACACATATAAGCGCAATAATTTCAAGAACTAGCACCTATACCAAAAACATAATAAGATGGGATACACCCTAATAAGGCTGGACTCCTGCATACCCTTGGAATGCCTATGAAACCCTAACGGATGGGCAGATTGCAATAAACCAATCTACAAGGTGCATATGCTTAATAAGACTCAAGATTAGCATCTACTAAGATAGCAAGGGCTGTTGCTTAAAAATCCAATAACAAGGGAATAAGAGTATAATATACAACAACTGGTTAATGACTTGCAAGAATTATAAGACATTATAAGGCCAAACCTTGAAAGCATTAAGAAGGTCCTAGCAGCAGACAAGCAGTTAAAAAATTAGGAGGGCTATCTATAAAACCTCAGATAGCAACCAACTATATCACAAGGTACTTGTGCATAACAACAAGTAACTATAGCCACCTGATGGTTCAGGTTGAGCTAGGAGTCCACATGTGCTCAGCACTTATTAACAGTAGGGCATAAGGGAATTTCATATCCCTAAAGGTAGTAAACGGATACTACCTACTATAGCACAAGAAAAGGGAACCCTATAGACTTAATATAGTGGATGGAACTAAAGTATCTTACGGCAATGGAGTTATTAATATAAAGACTGATCCCCTCCCAGTTCGGATTTACAACCATATGGAATTACTATTATTTAATATTACTAAGATAGTAAATTATTAATTAATCTTTGGGAATACCTTAGTTAAGAAAGAATAACCCCTGAATTAATTGGATTACTAGCTAGATCTTTTGGGATAATGCTGTTCCTGAGAAGAGGGTTATAATTAATAGTAAGGGAAGGAGTTATATTACTAAGGATAGCGAATAGGCGATGCACTTAAATGGACCTACAGATACCTCTGGGAGCGGATAGAAGGCCTGATTTTAGGAAGGCAGAGAAGGATTAGGCTACTTAAGTGCCTTACGGAAGGACTGAAGCCAATCAGGAGATCACCACTCTAATATAACCAGTCAGTATATAACACAGGAAATATAATAATACCTCCTTTACCTAAAAGAAGAAAGAGAAGGGGATAAGACTGATAGACTGGTATGGATATTAAAAGACTATTATGAATTTAAGAAAGTATTCCAGGAATAACTTAACACTATATTACTATAATATATATAATAGGATTATGAAATATCATTGAAACCCGGAATAACACCCTAATTCAAGCCCATCTATAGACTTAATAAAAAACAACTTAAAGCACTCAGGGAATACCTTAATAAAAACCTCTAGAAGGGATTCATCAGGCCATCACAATCACCAGCAGGATACCCAATCCTCTTTATATTAAAGAAGAATGGCAAGCTATAACTTTATATTAACTACTAGCAATTAAACAACATTACAATTAAAAACCAATACCCTCTCCTGCTCATCAAGGAACTATAGGATTAACTTAGAGAAGCAAAATAGTTTATAGCACTCAACTTAAAGTATAAATATAACCTTATCTAAATGAAGTAAGGAGAAGAATGAAAGATAGCATTTAGGATATACTATAGACATTATAAGATAACAGTTATACCCTTTGGATTAACTAATGCACTTATATCATTCCAGAAAATAATTAACCAAGTCCTAAGCAAATACCTTAATATCTTTATTATTACCTACTTAAATAACATTTTTATCTTCTTAGAAAACCTTAATAATTATAAAGGATATATTAAAAAGGTTCTCTAAAAGCTTCAGGATGCTAATCTTCTAGTAAAACTAGAAAAATATAACTAGCGTATATAAAAAGTTAACTACCTTAGATATATAATTAAACCAGGAAAAATCAAGATATAAGAAGGAAAGGTTAAAGCAATTAAGGAATAGCCAACCCCTATTCTGATGAATATGTGCTATAAAATAGCATTCAGTTCAGCGTGTGTTTCGGCAGGGTCGCAGTGTGGTGCCCTGAGGCGAATTCGGACAATTGACAGTGGTCTGGACAACTTTGTATTGAATTAAGTTGGGCTTCTGTAAGCCCTCCTTATATACCCTCCGACGTCGTCTCACCCCTGGGCACGCTGCGGTCGGCTCTGGTGCAAATTTGCAAATGCCGGAAAATTCGCCCTTCCAACACACCATCTTTGGTTCCAAGCAGCCAGCCAACCATAGCCCTAGCAATGCCCAAATTAAGTACATACAAACTTCAGAAATCAGGCTATCCAATGCACTAAGTCATATACTTTTTGGGTAAGAAATAAGGGTAATGCAGAGGTCTGAATTAAGGTGCAAATGCAGGCCAAAATAATCGACTCACGGCCACCAAACTCATCTTGCGTCACGCACGCACTGGGCGTACTTAGCGAAAATCGCCTGACTCGCAAGTCTAGGGTAACTCCTTGCTAGGAAGTCTAGGGTAACTCCTTACAACGAAGTCTAGGGTAACTCCTTGCACGGAGTACCAACGCCCTGCTGAGCGGTTCCGTTTAATAAAGCTTTTTAGACACTTAAGGATAAGGTTATAGAAGACCCTATACTTAAGGAAGCAGACCCAAAGAAGGAATTTGAAATTTATACAAACGCCTTAGATAACGCTATAGGCGGAGAACTTACTTAAAAAGATAACTAAGGGAGGATATACATTATTGCAAACTTTAGCAAGAAGTTTAATAGACTAGAAATCCAATATACTATACTAGATAAAGAATTTATAGCTATAGTATATACATTCCAGGAATAGTAGTACTACCTTATAAGAGCTAAAAAGCAGATCAAACTCTATATAAATTATAAGAACCTTATAACCTTTATAACAACTAAAACTCTTAATAAATAATAAGTCAGATATATAGAGTTCTTATTATAATTTAATATTAAGGTTATCCATGTAGATAGAGTTAAAAACGCAAGGGCAGATACGCTGAGTTAAAGATCTAACCATCAGAATAAGGATTCACCTATGGAATGGACAGTATTCAGGACCTAAGAAGATAGAAGCCTCATTCTCAACCGCAAGCTTAATGCTATAATTAGGGTCAACTTCCAAACCAGAAAAACCCCTACTGATCCAAAAGAATAAGATAAATTAATCACAGAAATACATAAAGCACTAGCATATAGCTACCAAGGTGTTATAGTAATAATCAAAAGGATTTAGCAGAATTACCAGATCCCCAACCTTAAGAGAAAGATTCAAGATATCATTAGCAAATGCAACTCCTGCAACAAAAACAAGGCCTCTAGACACAAACCATATGGACTATTAAAATCCCTACCAGTACCCACAGCTATATAGTTATCCATTAGCTTAGACTTCATTATTAAGTTACCTCTCTTATAAGAACCCTTAACTGGAGTATATTACAACAGTATTCTAGTAGTAGTTTATAGGCTAAGCAAGTATGCATACTTTATACCATATAAGGAAGCTAGCACTATAGAAGAACTCACATATATATTCTTGTAAATTATTATAAGTAATCACGAAATACTATATAAGATTATCTTAGATAGAGATAAGCTCTTTATATTAAACTTTTAGAAGTTACTAATAAA
This sequence comes from Stenocarpella maydis, assembly GCA_002270565.1. Classification (NCBI taxonomy): domain Eukaryota; kingdom Fungi; phylum Ascomycota; class Sordariomycetes; order Diaporthales; family Diaporthaceae; genus Stenocarpella; species Stenocarpella maydis. The sequence continues at coordinate 202,412 of NQMI01000076.1, forward strand.
GCAACTTAAAGTAAAGTATAAGCTCTTAATAACAGCATATCTATAAATAGATGAATAAATAGAATAAATTAACTAGATTATAGAATAATACCTCTAACACTATATTAACCAATTATAGGATAATTGGGTTAAACTGCTACTACTAGCACAGTTTGCCTACAATAGCGCAACTACTAGCACAACTAAGCAGTTACCTTTCTTTATACTCTATAGATATAAACTATAGGCATACTATAAATTACTGCTAAATAACACCCTAGCGAAATTAGTAGAATAAAAAGCAATATAAATCAGATAAATTCAGAAGAATATTTAAATAGAACTTTCTTTTCTATAAGAATAAATATTAAAATATATAAATTAGAAAAGAATTAAGGAACTAATTCTTAAGGAGGGAGATAAGGTCTACCTCCTTTACTAGAATATTAAAACCAAGCAACCCAGCAAAAAGCTTAACCATAAGAAAATCAGCCCCTTTAAAATTTTAAGAAAACTTTCGAATACTAACTATAAACTCTCACTACCCAAGGAAATAAAACAACACCCAGTCTTTTACATCTCACTCTTAGAACCAGCACCCAAAAATACAGAACTCAAAATACAGATTGAAACACTTAATGAATACAATAAGAAATATAAAGTAGAAAACATTATAAACTTAAGATAGCACCAAGAGACAATAGAATACCTTATTAAGTGGAAAGACTATAACTCCAATAAAAACATATGGGAACCAGCTTAAAACTTAACCCACTGCCATAATGAACTCAAAAAGTATTATATACAGACCATTATAGAATAGTCCTAGAAACCAGGAACGCAGCCTAAAAACCCTATACATAATAAGCTATAACAAACCAACATTGTAATAAAACCATATAATAAACCCCAGACTTTACAGCTAAAATAGGGAAAATAACTAATAAGAGACTAGTTATAATGGGAATAACTAGAAGCCAGAACTAATTAGATAATAGTTAAATAAGTTCCATTCCCAGTAATAGGAATCAGGCACTAAGATGAGCCACCTATAGGCGCATTTCCTTCACTACCCTTATTACTGATACCCATAAATTCAGATTAATTAGTACTATTACTCATTAGGGAACTCTAGTTAAAAACTCCTACTTCACCCTCAGAATGCAACCATGCCTCCTACGCTATTATCCCACTAGCCTCCTTAGTAGAACTTTAATAAACAACTTCAGCAGACTGCTTAATAATCTGCCTCTACTCTACTTCAGCCTCCTTCTTCTCTACTTGCTTTAACTCCTTTATATTATTAATACCCCAATAAACCGCATATATTATCTTCTTATACCATAACTGCTTCTGCTTGTAAAGGTATAGAATTCTTGCATTTAGCCATTAGGCCTCCTCCTTTATAGCCTCCAGCTCTTCCTCCAATTAATAATATATTAGGGTAACCTTATTTAACTAACCAGGAGTGAGACCTTAAATATTATAGTTGGATAAATTAAGGCAAATATAGGTCCAATAGCGAATAAATTCTAGATCTGTAACCTTACAGTCCTTAGCTAGATTATACTCTTTATAATAAGAATAAGGTATAGAAATAATGCTGCCCTTTAAGGTAATAGCGAAAAGAAGGGCGGCCTTATGCTTGGTAACGGAAAAGGACTTTGCGGGATGAAACTTAGTAACCCTACCTAATATAATAAATTAGGAAGGAGTGAATAAGAATGTGGATGAGCGAAAATGACTTACGGAATACTTTTGAGGATAAAAGAAGTAAGGAGGGAGATAGTATTATAGGCTAACACATATTAGCGGCTAACTACTGCAGAAGACAACCCTGTAGGTTGGAAGTAACCCCTAAAAGGAGCGCCCCGCCTGATCTAATCAGCAACGCTACCTTATCAGGGTTAGGGTTAGGGACCTATTACAATCAATAGAATCAGTATTAATTCCATTAAGCAACACTTAATCAATAGGATCATTATTAATACTATTAATAACGGATGGAGAGTCAGAATATATAAGGATATAATTATCATCGCATTAGATAGCTTTTATAGGAGAGACTCTTCAGTCATCAATCTAAGTATTTAATCCCGATATTGGATAGCCTTACAGCTAGTAATTATTATCAGTTAATAATATTGCTCAATAACCGCCTAATAATGTATTCCGAATATAAACCCTTAATCTTTCAGGTTTAACATACTCGGAAACCCTTTAATCATTACATATGCCTGGATATAATAGGCATTATAACCCCCAACCAATAATACAGCCTTAATGCCCAGGAACTATAGGTATATCTACAAGTAGTATATAGCAAAAGAGCCTTTCTTTAGATGAATCAAATGATACTATCATTAGGCCTGTGGGTATAGTAGAAGGTTGTTGCCCTAAAGTTGATCAGTTGGGGGTTATAATTTGGCTTACTTGTCATTATATTGTTATATACCTCTTATATAGAAATCAGTATATTGCAATATTTGGTGCCTATTGCTATATATACCCCTACTTCCAGCAATCCTTAATAAACTATATGACCTACCACTTAGTATGTATGTCTTTATAGTATTAACGTTTGATTATAACTTGCTGGTGAGGATTTCTATTGCTGTTAAAGGAGTAATACCTCGTATAGTTCTTGCTTAGTAAGGGTGAGGGTTCAGATACAATGCATACTATTCTTTTTGCCTATTTTTTTTTTGCTAGCTGAACTATTTGGCCTTCTAGTTGCTTTTAATAAAGGTATAGGTAGTGGTTGTGCAAGCGGGCACATATACTTGCTATCTATTCGCCTAACTTAACAACGCTATAACACCACTAGAAAAAATCATAAACGTAATATAATTTTTGCTCCTGAAGAGCCTGTTTCTAGGCTTTGTAATAATAGTCTTACTTTTTTCATTGATACACTCTTTATTGAAGAATGTGGGTTTATAGTTATAGTGTTTAGAATAAGGATGTGCTAAGTACTAGTCTCGGGATTCTTATAGCTACTAGTTATAACATTATACTATCACTTAGCTATAACTTTATAAGAAAAAAACATATATATAATCTGATTACTATACTAAATAAATTAAAGCTTCCTCTTTCTTCTGATATTACTCCGGCTGTAATAGGCTAAAGTTCTGTTAAGGGAATCTATATTTAGAGTTAGGGGACACCTATGGGCACACTTCAAGGGCTATACCACTAGTATTGATGTTTTACACGTTTTGCAAACTTTGCAAAATTATATAATAACTACTAATCGACCCCTTAACGTACTTCTCGCTAACAAGCCATTACGCCCTTAAGAAACGCCCTTATATACCCTCAAACACCATAAATAAGCTAGAATCAAGCTTCCCCATTAGTAGTAATATCCCTAAGGGCCTCGCTTACCCCAGGGCCCACCAGCAAGTCCTTTGCTAAGAGCATATACTCTTAAATAAAATCCTTTACACACTAATAAAGAAAGCTACCCAGATCCTCATTAAAGTAATGTTCCTTATACCAGCCGTCTAGCTGTACCAAGAGGTCCCTAAGCAAGTATATACTTGCTTCCTAAAGCTCGTAGGCCAGCCTAATTAATGATAACCTCTGCTTATAATTCCGGGCCTTCCAACAGCGAATATACGCAAGAAAGTTCTCTAAAAGTCCTTCCGACTTAAGGCTATCAGGTACTACTAGTAATAACGATATCATTACCGGCTGAAGCCATAGAGGTAGCATGACCCTCGCTGATGGCGCCCCGGTAGAGGAAGGGGGTTCTGGGAGTGTATACGCCTGCCCAGCTACCTATATCGCCAGCAGCAGCAGCGGTAGCTGAATTAACTGGCTGGCTGCTATATAAACCCTACTAAGGGCATTCACGATAGCCAACACAAGCTAACTGGTCTTACTGCTGCTGCCATTAATGTTGATGATATTCCTGCTACTAAAGCCGCTACTTTCACCCCATTGCACATTAGCTCGGCCCGGGCGCCCTAGCACTGCGCTAAGGATATCATTATTTAGCCCAAGGTTTAAGAGAACATTTGCTACATCATCTGGCCCACCTATCCTTCTCTCAATCTCTCAAATAAGTACCTAATTATATACACTTATAGGGATGTTTTCAATAGATACATTTTCCTAGCTCTTTTTAATTAAATTAGTTCACTTAATTAAGTTCTTATAGCTAAGTGCTAAATATAACCTATCCCCCCTCTTGAAATACCATAAGGCTAACTTGGCTTCCCTCTTATAGTTTGAGCACTTGCCCCTATTACAACACTCCCATCTTCAGCTTAGCCTTACAAAATAGTTAGTTTTTACTTCCCTCATTATAGCAATCTCCTCTTGCATTATAGAGGACTTTAACTTTAAGGAGGACAGGATTCCCAGCTAATCATTAAGTGGAGCAATATTAATATTAGCACTATTGCTACTATTTAGCCTTACCTAAAATAAACAGCCCTCGTTATTCTTTACAGCCTCTACAATAGCAGCACCCCTAATATTACGAGATATAATACCAATAGAAGCCCGTCCTTCTCAACTAAAGGATAAGGGTATTATTAGTCCCTACTAGCGCCCCGGGATCACACGGCAAGCAGTTAACAGCTGAAACAAATATAATACATTAAGTTTATAGCAAGACTCTGCTTATATCTGCCCCATAAGGCTAATTATTAAATCCTAAATTATCTTAAGGGTTGCTCCAGCTAGAAACTCATTAGAGTATTTAACTTTCCTGATGGTAGCCTTCCTTAGCTGGATTAAAGTGCTGATATAGTCCTGGTTGATCTCATAGCCGTGGACAGTCTTAGCAACCCGGGTCTTTAATTCCTTAAGCCATACATTAAGAGACCTAATAAGAGTACCCCTAAATATCATCTTTAAAGCTTCCAGGTACTTCATGAGTACTAAAGGGGAGGTAATACCTCTAAACTGGCCAGCCTTACTTAGAGTATATTTGAAGACCCACCCTAACGTTGGTTAGGACTTTAATCCAAATAGGGGCTTCCTCCTGATGAAAGCTAGCTGCAGCAACCTCCTCAGGGATCTCCATAATATTATCATCTGGGGGAAGCACCTAGTTGTTAAAGGGATTATAATTAGGAGCTTTAGTTGGGTCCGGCTCCTCCTGATCAGGCTTAGCAGGGCTACTCTCTGGTGGTAGCGCCGGCGGTACTAGCGATGGTGGCTTTGCTGGGGCCTTCCTCTTTGCCGGAGCCTTCCTCTTTGCCGGGGCTGACTACTTCGCTAGAGCTAGCGCAGCCAACTTAACGGTCTGGGTCTTCTTTACAGTAGAGCCGCCTGATGATATAGATTCAGTATTCCTCCTCTTTAACGGGGCCATTCTGGTGGTCTTGATTAGACTATTATCAAAAACGATTCATTATTTCAGCCGGGAGCGCAGTTAGTAAGGACTCGTGGTTAGGGGCTACGGATCAGTATGCAAAATCAACCTTAGCTTAGGGGCAATACTTAAAGACCCTATTCAGAATATCATCAGCTATAGTGATATATTACATAAAGAGGGCACTAGACTAACCTGCATGCAGCTCTAGCAGGGCGTTAGTAACCTTAATTAACCCCGATAGTGGGTCACAGGGTGATAATTAACGTTTAGGGGTAACCGCTATATACGCCATAGGAAACACTACGATTCCGAGTGGTGATAGTTGCAAATGTGTGATAACGATGACAACATTATGTGCGTTGATGCCGAAGGGATGCCGATTTGTATGGGGAACGGGTGTGTGTCAACATGTGCGCGTCACTAGCGCGTTTTTGGCACTCTCGCTTGCAAATCAGAATAGGGGCAACCCTACTGAGGGCAACTCAACCACTTAGTCTTAAACTAGGCCCTTTAGTCCTCAATCAACTAACAACATCCAACAATCAACCAACGACTTGCTTACCACCATCACGTACGTACGTGCAGACCCTACCAACAGCCCTCAAATCAGAACTCAGCTCTTCTGCATGAGTAAGCCACTGCATACGGAATGTCAAACACCACCAATGGCTCCCTCGACGCCCCGCTCTGCATGCACAATGAGGCTTGGACATGCCCGTCAGGTCTGATGCACCGTAATCCCGGGCGTGGAAGTGCTTCCCGACTTGCATTTACTACGCCCAAAGTGGCTGAAGTTTCTGATTGGGGGCTTCGCCATTGGCGTATACAGCACTTCTCTCATGGGTGCTGCGGGATCCTGCGTGGTGAGTTGGCACCCAAATCGAGACGACTGCTGAGAATCGAATAATTAGGTGTGGGGGCTATGGGCGCTCATCCCCGCCTGCGTGTAGGTATGGTATTTGAGATGACTATGGGTTTATCTGCTGGGGCCAAATTCAACGGCGCTGGCTGTGGGCATGACGGTATTATAACAACAACGTCTTACCCATCCCCGAGCAGACCTCAATTCTATGGGGAAATGCTTTCTATCCATAACTTACTGGATACTGTACTTGCCGATTTCGGATATCCGCGAGTCTGCCTTCACGCCTGCCTGCTGCTCGGTGGCAGCCAACGAGACTTGTCCAAGTCCAGACCGAGTGTGCTCTGACATCATGGAGTCCCCGCTTTGAGGCTCTGCCATTCCTCGATCGGAAGCATTGACCGAAAGGGCCATTGACACAATGCCTCCATTGAAACCACGATAGAGAGCTCGATGACTGCAGCTTCGAGGCCCTTACCCGAGTACATTGGCATGCCCCTTCAGCTCCTCCAATGACGACATGGGCTTGCTCAAGCAGAGAACCCTTTCAATAACACTCATTTCTCACCAAATATTATCAATCCATACTGATTGGGCGCCCAGAGTCTAGGGCTCGGATTCTGGCCCTCGAGCTTCCGGGTCGGCATCCTTTCGCAGCCCATTGCGAACCACGACCCTGCCACGACATACTTGCATCGTATCGAACATGCCTTTTTTATACATCACCGTTGACCCTGCATCTTGCACGAGACTCATGGTTGCCTTGAATCTACTGCACGCTTCATACTGTCTGGGGGAGGTCATCGGGTGCCGTCTTAAACAGGGACTTAACCCTACTTGCTGCAGGGCAACCCCTTCCAAGCTTTCTAAGGCAACAAGCGTTGCACTGCCCGTGATGGGTTTATTCATTGCATGGATGATGAGGGCGGAGGATATGATGCCGACTTCGACAGAAACCTGCGACCCTTCTTGGAGCGTATTCGATCCCGAGCACTGGTACCAGACGAGCCAAGGGGGTCTTGGACACGGCAGCAGACCAAGCCAGGTTTATTTATAACAATGAATTGACCCCCTTTTGAATTATGGGAACGATCCTCCTGGGAACGGTATACAAACTCTGGGGGATTTTCGAGCACAGCCTCACAATCCAGCTATGTCCACAGCCTCATCTCCAGGGAAAGAGCCGAACAACCCGCCGGCTATCGTGGCTTTTGGTCCTCAAGTATCCAGAAGCCAAAGTGAAGCTTTGGTTGCTCAGCTGAAAACCCCAAGATATCTCGATAAGAGCAACCAGCACATTTCAGACTGCTTGTACGTTCCAAAAGCCCGGTGCTTGAGTAACAATTGACGTAATACAGGTTTAGTGACCGTCGCCGCTTCGAGCCTTGGCCGAGGAAATACTTGAAGTACATTCTCATGGAGAAATACATCTATCTGAATGAAAGCGGAAGGCTTCCGGTGACTTGGGATTGTCCACTCGGAAATTGCGACAAACGCAACGGCACCTTCGGGGACATAATCACTCATCTCGATGACTGCCAGGGCTTCAATGACAACCCAAGACAATACATCTGCCCCGTGTGTCAGGGATATGTGGAAATCCCCGCTCACACCTGTCCCGGCTGTCCAGAAATGAGCAACAGAAAGAAGGCTGTGCTCAGGTTCAAGAGAAGTTTTGAGAATGTCCTCTGCAGTCCGCGAGAGCGCCCGTCGTCAACTGGATCTTCCCCAGTATCACACTTTCAGCCCGACGCGGTTCCTACTCTCAAAAGATATCAAACATCATCCACGTTATACTGGCCGGCAGATAGCATTCCCGCTACTCAGGCTTCCAATTCTTCCAGCCAGCACAACAAGAGTGTTTTCCTCGAGCCAATAACCACAAATTTTAGCCCAAGCATGAGACATGAGCTATACTCCCACCTGCCAGGCACAAGCTCTACAGTTTCGAATTCATCGTTTGAGAACGGATCCAGTGGCAATTTATCCCTAAAGGAGCTCTCGTCGGCGACTTCTTTGTCTGAATTGGATTGGTCTCCTGCGAATTCTGCGTGGGCCGATTCATCATGCCCCAATGTATCGAATGTGTCTCTATATGTCGGCAACACCCAACCGCCTTCCAACATGGAACATTTTGGTACTTTTTCAAGCGGGCCAGCATTGCCCGAGCTTCCGGAAGATGGTCTCATGCCAGGCATGGCAAGCATAGGCTTCGTGGTGCAAGCCTCACCTATGGAGCTTCACTCCAACACGATGTATAGTGGTGCGCAAAATGAATACGATGGTGTATTCTTGACCTCTCAGCAGGACCCAGGGAGTCAACAACACATTTTCTCCTCTGTCACGCCCGATTTACCATTTTTCCCACCCCCAGGCGGCCCCAACGCCGTGCTACCCTCCTTAGATCCCTCCCTCGATCCCTCCCCCGACCAAGAGCTATCTTCTCCGACATCCACCGACATCGCGATGGAAGACACCCCTCCAACAAGCGAGGGCTCCCACCAAGAAGCCACCAGCGGCCCTCTCCTCAAATGCAAGGCATGCGGGTGGAAGCCGGACATGCGCGTCAAGAGGCCCCTGAAGAAGCTGCAGATTGCCGTGGAGAAGCACTTCAAGCGCAACCACCAGAGCCAGGACTACTCGTGCGACGTCTGCAGCCAATCCTTCCGCAACAGGCCCGACAATGTGAAGCCCCACATCAAGAGGAAACACTGGGACGAGTTCAAGAGGCGGTACCCCGAGGAGGTGGCGGCGGTACAGCAACTGGATGGCGGCATGCAGGGCGGGAAGGTGACGGCGAGGAGATTGGTTGGGAGGAGGAAGACCGTGGTGCCGCTGCCGATCCTGCAGGCTTCACCCACGCGTAGGAAGCAGACGCGGTTCATTATTGGGTGAGGCCGAATGGTTCCAAGTACACGCTACAGCCGAGAATACTCCTAGCCGAGAATCTCCGTGCGCATGGATGGCGAGGGCGGATGGAGACTCTAGGGCTACTTGTCGGCTGCTCTTGACGACTTTATGATTTCTAGCTACCCTTTTCTCCTTGATTGACGATTTCGTGTGTGTTTTGCTGTACATTTCAACTTGATACACGTCCTCCTAGTCTTTCATAGCTGTTGATCCATAGTTTTCAAGAAACTCGGCGGACGCTGTGGGCTGCTTACCGACTTGAGCAGACATACGGTCTGTTGTTACAACGACTACCTGTGGCCCTTCCAGTGAAATATATATCAGTCAGGGCTTCTCTGTTTGAGACATACATAGGCTGTTGATTAGCCAGTAATGTAAAATCTGTGGTCGGGGATTCTCAGATGGCGCCAAGTTGTCGTGGTGCAAAATATCGAAATGACCAGAACCAGTCTGAAGAGACTCACTGTCTTCTCCAAAGCATCTGAAGTAAGCCGGTCTGAGAAGGAGCAGCGTTTGGGTCAGGGATAACCACAATCACATAAACATATGCAAACAGCAGGTATCGCAAAGATATCATAACTTGTAGGCTCACGGTGGAGGGGTGGCCAGACCCACGGGCAACCCGAAGCTGCCGCGCAATTATGCTCCTCTGTCGCAAGCACACACCCGGAAGGAAACCTGAAATGGGCTCACTCAGTGCCCTGTACCTCGGGGATGGATTAAGACGTTTAAATAATGTGACCGGGTCTTGGTGCAAGTTGTGAGAACCGGGTTACTCGACTTTGTTCGGGGCTTCGCGAGTCTGCTTACGCCTCAGAAACATGAATTAGCGAGGACCTTCCCGACTGATAAATTGAACTGAATCTCGGCGGATGACCCAATAAGCAGATACCACCATCTCTGTATTTCCCCGCTTACTTTGGCGTGGAGCTCCTGCCGTTATGCTGCAAAACAGAGGGGAGTAGCGGTGTGTACGTGCATTCTTCCAAGCCACAAGGTGTTGAGAAGCAGTGATAGGAACTTCCACGCTCATGAGGAGTTACTAACAATCGAAACTTGAGGTGGAAAGTAGTTTTGAGAGGGAAAGCTCAACGTTCTTCCGAGCCGAGTAGGGAATCAAAGTCCTCGACGAGCCAAACTGGCCCGGTATTTCGAGTTCAACGACTTGGTCACAATCAGATGTCAAGCTGGGACGGGAGCTGAGCCGGGGGAGAGACTCGCTCTATCATGCTGTTCCTAAACCAGACAAAGCTGCCATGTGTCTTAGTCCCCTGAAGGCTTGTACACGCGTTCCGACTGACACTGTTAGACGGCTTGATTGTGTCCCTAACTCGAAACTAAACAGGCGAATGGCGTTCAATCGCATCCTGTGCATGATGGCTTCCCTGACACACAGGAGAAGGACTATGGCTTCAGGAGCGGTAACCACATGAGGGGGAAAAGAAGTCTGCCTCACGGCGGCACCTGCGCCTCAAACATGTTCGGCGACGTGCTGTTTTGTTTTGGGTGCGATAAACGCCGAGAAGACCGAGGTTGAACGACAGTGCGTCCCATTCCGGTCCGCGAATTAGCATCTCCACCTCGGCGCTGAATGTCGAGGGGGGAAAAAGCCCTCGACTAGTTCAGACGGCTCAGCCATTCAGTTTGGCGAATAAATTACCGGATTGAGTGAATCTTGCATGTGTGGAGTTGAGACGATGACAAAGAGTGGAAACGGGGCACGGGGCCGGCGCGGAGCGCACCCGGGTTGCATTTGCTCCCCCCGCTGGCACGGAGTTATGCCATCCATATTGTTTGCTGAGACGAGGGGCAAGTCGGGACGAAGATGCTAGACCAAGCCTTTTCGACATGTCTTGGTAGGAGGCAGCCTGCCTTGTGTCAACCGCCGCAGGATCTGTCATCAACCTTACATAGCAGATGAATCATGGCTGTTGTCCAGGGATTGGGTTAGTTGCGAGGTGTAGATCCGTGTATTGTCAGAGTGCGCGACTGCGCGTGTTTGACATGATCTGCTAGACCCCTGGCAGATCACGTTCAAACACCCGTAGTTGGTCCACCGGCCTTGTCTGCCTGCCTAGGTCAGCACCTAGTTAGGTACTTGAGTACTCTGTTTGGAGGTGGTGGTGGAAGTTGATACGACCTTAGCATGTATGCACATCATTTGATGCACACTGACTACTGAGTACCCAAGTACCTACCCGGGTAGGTAGGTTATCAACACAGAAGGAGCCGGCTCAGCCCCTCCCCCTGCCTGTGGAGCAAGGCCAGTGCGGCTCAAATGCTTAAACAGACCTCGTTTCACCTGATCAGCAAATCGCAAGCACTCCCTGACCCCTTCCAACCCCCTTCACCCCGTTTCCGGGATGGCGATCCAAAACAACACAATCGTGTTCCTGACGGAGGCAGATCTGCACCCCCGCGAGATTCGCACGCACCAGCCTGCTTGTTCCTCGAGACACAGCCAATCGCATCGCAACCCTGCCGCTCTACTCCCAGAGCTGCCAGCCACACTGCCTCAACTCCATCGTCGGATCACTGCTTCACCTGATCTCTGAGGACTCACAGCAACTCGAATCCGAACTCTTTGCAAGGCAACTTGGCGCCCAGAGCACCAAGCCTGTCAACATCGCCAAGATGCAGAGCCAAGCTATACCAAGCCGGTTGGCATCCGAAATCTCTATAAGATTCAAGGACCACTGCCTCCTCTCGCTCCAGTCTCCCTTCTCTCATCATCGTCATCACCATCATCAGCAGCAGCTTCATCAGGTCGTCTAATCAGTCTCTCTCCACCAGCACCTTCCTTGCCCCAAGAGCCTGGAGCTCCAAGTTTTTATTTTTTATCTTTTGCAGCAGCCTTGTTCACCTCAGCAGCCATCTCGCCTGCCCCGCACATACAAACAGCTCGTTTCTTCAGCAGCCTAGGTGTCGACCACAGAAACCAGACAAGATGCAGTACTCAAGTGCTATCCTCATCGCGGCCTACGCCGCCACCAATGTCTTTGCCCACGGTGTCGTCTCCGCGGTCCAGGGCGCAAACGGCGTGACCCTGCCCGGTCTCTCCGTCGCCGACGGCACTCCCCGTGACTGCGCCTCGCCCCGATGCGGCTCCGAGGCCGACACCTCCATCATCCGCAAGAACGAGCTCGGCACCTCCAGAGCCACCGCTCTGGGCCGCACCAACGGCGGTGGCCCCGTCGATGCCGCCAAGATGATGAGCCTCTTCATGGACGGCGCCAGCGCCAACTCCTCGGCCGTCGTCGCCGCCCGCGAGGTCCACGAGGCCGCCCTCGCCCGCCGCGCCAACCTGCCCCGCGCCGCCAACGGCGGCACAAAGACCCCCAAGGGCACCATGGAGACGGCCGTCAAGGCCGCCACCGGCATGGCCGCCGCCAGTGGCCTGCCCACCACCCAGGACGATGGCACCCTGCAGATGACCTTCCACCAGGTCAACCAGGATGGCGCCGGCCCCCTGACCGCCGCCATTGACGCCACCTCGGGCGGCACCGACCCGGCCGCCTTCAAGGAGGCCCAGATGACCCAGGACGTCCCCGGCATCGGAATCGGTGGCCTCTCCGGCGCCACCACCATGGACTTCCCCATCGCCCTGCAGATGCCCGCCGGCATGACCTGCTCCGGCTCCGTCGGCGGCGCCAACAACGTCTGCATCGCCCGCATGCAGAACTCGGCCCTCGCCGGGCCCTTTGGCGGCTCCGTCGCCTTCACGCAGAGCCCCGCCGCTAAGAAGAGGGCCATCGAGTACAACCTCGCCAAGCGCAGGTTCGCCCGCGCCCTCAAGACCGAGGAGTAAATGCCTCGGGACTCTGATATCAACACTGGTGGGAACACTGCCAAGATCCCCTGGCCATTCTGGATGGATGGGTTGATCAACAAGGATAGGGCCGGGAGACAGGGCTGATCTGGATCGGCTGGCCCCCTGTCCCCGCCGCTGAGTTTGCTTTTCTTTTTCTACTTCTTTTTGCACCATTATATACCACATTCTTTAGGTGCTGGCTGGGATCAAAGTTAAGAAGGATAATCTGGTGGGCTGTACATAGAATGAACGCTGTAAATCTGATGACACTCCTTAAACCTTCCCCTCTGCACTGCGGTGAACGTAAGCTTGATGTGTATTCTGCATATGACCAAGAAAAGGACAGGGCTTCTCCAGCCCGCCAGAAGTGTACTTTGGCTTCTGCCCGTTAGGCGGCTCCATGGACTTGGAGCGTGTCATAGTTACTGTCTCCGGCGCACAGAATCCCGGGGCCGTCTCATCATGGAGCTGCTGGCTTTTGCCTTTGCAAGGTGTTCCAAGACGGGGACCAGGACATGCAACGGGGCGGTTATGGATCTGCTCAGAGCTGCACCGCGTTTACAAAACAAGACTACTATATAGTCTCTTGGGACATGGCCAGTGTGTTACAAAATGTCTCAGTGCACAAGTGAAACCATCAGGTTGCTCGAACAGATGCACTTTTCGCGTCTGGAAACCTCACAAAAAGTCCGTATTAAACCAATATAGAGGAAAGAAGAATCTACATGGTATATAAAGCCAAGAATTTGAGCTGTCTCTCTAACACATGCACCACGGTGTAAATTGAGACTTGTCAGGGGGGAGGGGTTACGAGGATAAATCTAAACCCGAACCCTCTGTGTTGCCATGGGAGATCAGCCAGCTGAGCCGTGTATGAGTCAGGGCCCACCAGCAAGCTCGCCAATAGTGAGTGGACGCTGCGGACCCCGCCACATGCAGTTACCGCGTCTACCTACAGAGCATATTAACCTGCCCCTTCATGTCTTCTAAAGTGTACCCTCACAGGCAAGCACAGCCTTTTGTGCAACTAGGCCAGCAGACGTGGTCTACATGAAGAAGATTACAGGATTTATCTCTCGAGACAACCGAGAGGCTGCCTTGATTACGAGCTGTCTATCTGCAGATCAGCCGAGCGTGCCTTGTGGCTGAAGCGAGCGCGGATCAGCCGTTATACGGATCGTGCCTACGTCACAGCGAAGCTCCCTGCTCATTAACCGCAGCTCCTCCACATCGACACACACTCAGCCACCGGGATAATACCTGGTGTAGGCAGGTACCTACAAGCAGGTACCAGGCAGCTAATGAGAGCTGTGCAAGCTCCAGATAAACACGCCACGTCCCTTCCCTCCCCTCCACCTCCAACCACCTTCGCTCCCCTTCAGCAGAACAGACCAATTGAGCAACACGACACACAACCACAACAACCACAACCATGGAGACGTTCGGATCTCTCAAGCGTCGGACCACCGACCTCATGTCCCAGGCCCAGAGCCAAGTGGGCAACATCCCCAGGCCAAACCTGCCCGGCATGCCCGCCAACTTCCCCAACCTGTCCGACCTCTCGTCCAGGCTGCCCAAGATGCCCGCCTTCGCCGGTGGCGCAGCAGCAGCACACCCGGGCGCGCCCACGCAGAAGGCCACATGGGAGCGCATCGACGTGCCCCCCATGCCCCGCTCCTCCCACTCCATCAACGTCGTCGCCGGCTCCGCCTACATCTTTGGCGGCGAGATCCGGCCAAGGGAGCCCGTCGACAACGACATGCACGTCATCACCCTGCCCTTCAGCAGCGCCGGCGCCGACTACTACGCCCTCAAGGCCAAGGCCGCCCCCAAGCACGAGGTCCCGCCCGTGCCCACCGTCATCGCCCCCAGCGACGACGGCAACGATGACGGTAGGGACAAGGACCTTGCCGAGGTGCCGCTCGACGCCTTGGCCGGGGCCCGCGACGACCTCCAGGATGGCGCGGGGCCCAGAAGCCCCAAGGGCAAGGCTCCCGCCTGGCAAGACATCGACCGGTCCTCCCTGGGTGACGTGCCCTGCCCACGCGTCGGGCACGCCACAGCCGTCATCGGCAACCGCATCTTCCTCTTTGGCGGGCGTGGCGGGCCCGACATGGCGCCGCTGGAGGAACACGGCCGGGTGTGGGTGTACGATACAAAAACGCACATGTGGAGCTACCTCGACCCCGCCCTCCCTACCGCAGGGCCCGTGCCGACCGCCTTCGCCGACAAGACTCACTTCTACCCGGCCGCCCGGAGCTACCACTCCGCCGCGGGGGTCGACCAGCCGCGAGACTTTTCCACGAGGCGGGGCAACGAGGCCGCCAAGACGTGGGCCGAGTGGGCGCAGGACGCGGGCCCGGCCGTCGGCCAGGTCGCCAGCAACAGCCGGGACGAGGACGACGACGGCTACGGCACGGTCATCGTGCACGGCGGATGCTTCGCCGAAGGCCGGGCCGGCGACACGTGGGCCTTCGACGTGCGCTCGCGCGTGTGGCAGGAGCTGCCCCCCGCCCCGGGCAGGCCGCGCGGCGGCGCCAGTATCGCCGTCGCAGGGTCGAGGCTGTGGAGGTTCGGCGGGTTCAACGGCGAGGCCGAGGAGGGCGGCCAGCTCGACTACCTCGAGCTGGGCGTCGACACCTTCGAGAACCTCGGCAGCGGACGCGACGTCGTCCTTGGCGCGAGGGGCGGCGCATGGAAGAGCGTCTTGCCGGAGCTCGCCGACAGCCCCGCCGCGCCGCTCGTGGCTGCCGCCGAGGAGAAGGCTGCCGCCGCGGCCGCCACGGGTGATGACAGGGACGACGACCAGGCTGCGGCGGCCAACGCACACTGGCCCGGCAACCGCAGCGTTGCGGGCATGCAGAAGGTGACCATCGGCGGCGTGGGCGGCCGTGAGTACCTGATCCTGCTCCTGGGCGAGCGGGACCCCAGCGACAGCGGCCACGAGGCGGCCGGCAAGTTCTGGGGCGACGTCTGGGCCTACGAGCTGCCGAGGGCCACGGCCGCCTCCTCGGTGATGGGCATGTTCGGCCGCGGCAGGAGCGGCAGCAAGGGCCACGAGAGGCCCGCGGAGGGCAGGTGGTTCCGCGTCGAGGCTGAGGCGTACGACGACGAGGACGACGCCGCCGCCGAGGGCCCGGGCCCGAGGGGCTGGTTCGCCACGGCGCACATGGGGGAGCTCGAGGAGAGGGGTATCGTCGTGTGGGGCGGGCTGGACGGCGCGAACAAGAGGCTGGGAGATGGTTGGATCCTAAGGCTTGGCAACGAGAAGAGGGAGCCGTGAGCGTCTGGGCTGCGAGAAGCTCGGCTTGTTTTGATTTCAACTCATCTTGCCTCAGAAATAGGGGCGGCTTTTTTGCATTAACGGATGATGGGGGTTTTCCTGGATCACAGATTATCGAGTAAAGGATAGCACTGCTAGCAGGCTAAAATTGTCTCACAAAGGTCTTGATATGACGCGCAGTACAAATTCATATGTACAACCAGCATGCTCTGCTCTCTTTTGCATTTCTTCTCTCTAGCACGACCATAGATCGCCTGTCCCCCGTCTCATCTACACTACCATTCTGCTCCCGGATTTGCCTTTCTCAATGATTGAACGGCCATATCTCGCGGAGTAAGACGTCAAAAGGACCCTCCCATCTGCAACCCACACACCCACCAGCAGGCTCACAGGTCCGGCCTCGTGACCTCAGCCCCGTACGGCTCGCTCAGCAGCGTCGTCTGGCCGGCGCTATTCTCGCACGTCTGACGGCCGCTCTGGGGGCCAGGCTTAGGGATCTTACTGACGTCGCCGGCGCTCTCCCTCATCGCGGTCAGGAGCCCGCGGGTGGTCTCCGGCGTCAGATCCTCGTAGTAGTCGTCGTTGATCTGCACCATGGGCGCGTTGACGCAGGCGCCCAAGCACTCGACCTCGATGAAGGTGAAGAGCCCGTCCTCGGTCGTCTGCCCGGCCTTGATGCCGAGGGTCTCCTCGATGGTCTTGACGATTGAGTCGGAGCCGCAGCCGCCAAGCTGGCAGGGTGTCTGCGTGCGTGATGGGGAAACTTTGGTCAGCTCTTTGTGTTCTTTTTTTTGGCACTCCCTGGGGCTTCCTTGTTTGTCCTCTCGAGCTCAATTCCCATTTCTTTGTACCGTCGTCTTACATGTCCCGGCTCTTCTTATGGAACGATGAGTGCGACTCCCCCTCATTTTTTAATTTTAGTTTTATTTTTTATTTTGCTTACCGTGGTGCAGGCCTGGACGAAGAATTTGCCGACCGGCGTCCGGTTATACATGGTGTAGAAGGAGGCGACCTCGTAGACCCGCATGGGAGGCATCTCGAGGATGCGGGCGACCTCGTTCATTACGCTGATGCTCGTGAAGCCGTGCTGGCGCTGACCAAGGTCCAGCAGCGGCATGACTGCGGCCTTCTTGTATTGTGGCGGATACCGCTTGAGGACCTCGGCGATGACGGCCTCATTCTTGGGCGTGAACTTGAAGGGGACGTTGGGGTTGTTGTCGGGGGTGTTTCGGTGCTGTTGTGATCGGGCGGGTGCTATTAGCTTCTCCTTCCACAGTATCTGCCTGACAGGCCACGGCCGGCTCATGCGCGGTGGTGACTCTCGTGGCGGCAGGACACCGATTGGGATGGCGTCGAAGGGGGGGGGGCACGTACGACCATGAGCGTGTCGCTCGGCCTTGAGGCTGTGACGGAGAATGCGCGAGTCTGTGGCCTTGGCGCCCTCCTTGTGGAGCAGGCGGCGGTTCTGAATACCAGGGGGGCGATCTTGCTTGCCATGGTGGGCTGTGGAGGAATCAATGGCACAAAAGTCGCTGGTGCTGTCGCCGCCCTGGAAAGTGATGCCGTCAAACATTTGGAGCTTCCCTGCGGCTCAAACAGGGCTTAGCTAATCTTGTTTGCTCAGCTTGGTTGTTGTGGTTGTGATTGGCTGACAGCCGAGGTATTCTGATTTGCAAGCGAGAGTGCCAAAAACGCGCTAGTGACGCGCACATGTTGACACACACCCGTTCCCCATACAAATCGGCATCCCTTTGGCATTAACGCATATAACGTTGTTGTCATCATCGCACGTTTGCAACTATCACCACTCGGAATCGTGGTGTTTCTCGTGGCGTATATGGCGGTTACCCCTGAACGTTAATTATCACCCTGTGACCTACCGTTGGGGTTAATTGAGGTTGCTAATGCCCTGCTAGAGCTGCATGCAGGTTGGTCCGGTGCCCTTTTCGCGTAATATATTGCTATAGCTGATGATATTCTAAATAGGGTCTTCAAGTATTGCCCCTGCGCTGAGGTTGA
>NQMI01000077.1:0-80799 GCA_002270565.1 Stenocarpella maydis
CAGCCAGACCTTGGACCCCTCAGCCAACCAAAAAGAACCCTGCCGCTCTTCTTCCTCGCGCCTTTTTCTGAGATCAAGCCTCACAACCCGCATCGACGTTGAGACCGGGGCCCCCTGTGTTAGTCGCCCACGCACTCTCTCTCCTTCCCGGCCCACTGCTAATCCACCGAGATCACCAAGAACGCACGCCTGGTCCGTCTTGGTAGCTTTCGTATATTACTACTCTTTTCCCTCGTTCGGCTCGGCTTGGCGCCTCCCTGGCCTTGCGTCCTCTTCCTCTTGACTTTATCGAGTGGTCTCCTGCCGTACGCCGTTTACCTCGACAGCTTCGAGACGCGGTACCCGCACGCTCTACAAAGGGGAAGGCTTGCACCTGGCCTGCTCCGCTGGTCGCCTCACCCGCCACTCACCCCTCCGACCTCCTCACGGACTCAGCGGTGATAACGTCAGCCTCACCCTACAGAGACCAATCCACTCCGGCACCATGTCGTACTCATGGATCGGAGCACCGGCCGTTTTCAATGGCACCAACGCCGAGACCGGTGGTGATTCTGGTGCGTACACACGAGGGGCACCCCATCACCCCCCAAGCCCGCTGTCGTCTCATGAGTCGGTGCTGTGGTGTGGCCACTGACGATTTTCCCTAGCCACCGAGAACCTCAACCAATGGTACCAATCCGGTGACCAGGCCTTCATCATTGTGGCCTCGTGTATGGTCTTGATCATGATGCCCGGCATCGCCTTCCTCTACTCTGGCCTCGCTCGGAGGAAATCCGCCCTCTCCATGATCTGGGTCGTGATGATGTCCTTCTCTGTCATCGTCTTCCAGTGGTACTTCTGGGGCTACTCGCTCGCCTTCAGCTCCGTCGCCACCAACGGCTTCATCGGTAACCTGCACCATTTTGGCCTCATGAACACCCTCGCCACGCCCTCGCCGGGCTCCCCCCTGATCCCCGAGCTCCTGTATTCTTTCTACCAGATGCAGTTCTGCGCAGTCACCGCCGCCCTCGTCGTCGGCGCCACCGCCGAGCGCGGCCGTGTCCTCCCCGCCATGGTCTTCACCTTCTTCTGGGCCACCCTCGTCTACTGCCCCATCGCCTGCTGGGTCTGGAACATCAACGGTTGGGCCTTCAAATACGGCGTCCTCGACTACGCCGGCGGCGGCCCTGTCGAGATCGGCTCGGGTATGTCGGCGCTCGCCTACTCTTGGGTTCTTGGCCGCCGGAACGAGAAGATGATGCTCAACTTCCGCCCCCACAACATCTCCCTGATCCTCCTGGGCACCATCCTTCTCTGGTTCGGCTGGCTCGGCTTCAACGGCGGCTCCGCCTTCGGTGCCAACCTCCGCGCCACCATGGCCTGCTGGAACTCGTGCCTGACCGCCATGTTTGCTGCCATGACCTGGTGCCTGCTCGATTTCCGCCTGGCCAAGAAGTGGTCTCTCGTCGGTTGGTGCTCCGGTACCATCTCCGGTCTCGTCGCCGCCACCCCAGCGTCTGGTTTCATCCCCCCCTGGGCCTCTGTCGTCCTCGGTGTGGTGACCGGCGTGTGCTGCAACTTTGGCACCAAGATCAAGTTCCTGGTCGGCATCGACGACTCCCTTGACGTGTTTGCCGAGCACGGCATCGGGGGTATCGTCGGCCTCATCTTCAATGCGCTCTTCGGCGCCGGCTACATCATCGGTCTGGATGGTGTCAACACCGGCGTCATTACTGGCGGCTGGCTCGACCATAACTATAAGCAGCTGTACATCCAGGTCGCCTACATCGTCGCGTGCTCCGCCTATGCCTTCGTCGTTTCCGCCATCATCGCCAAGATCATTGATTTCATCCCCGGGCTGAAGCTTCGGGCGAGCGAGGAGGCTGAGTTGCTGGGTATGGACGACGACCAGCATGGCGAGTTTGGTAAGTCCCCTTTGCGACCCGAGCCTTTGATATACTGTCCTCTTTGTTGGCCCTTGGTACTGACTCGCCCGTGTCAACAGCCTACGACTATGTCGAGGTCCGCCGTGACTTCCTTGCCTGGACTCCCGCCCAGCAGGAGCAACGCGTCAATGGCGTCGGCCTGGTTCCCCAGCACGGCATCGAGGAACACCAGATTCTGGCGAACGGCACCGCATCCGCCTCCCGTGGCAGTGAAGAGGCCGAGAAGCGTGCGATCGGATCGTCCGACAGGTCCAACAACGACCGGGCCAGCAACGAGAGGCCACAATGAGAAGCGCCTCACGGGATTCTTTTTCTTCTTCTTCTTGTTCCCTTTTGGCGGCTTTGATAATACCTCTGTGAAATTTGGAGAATGCTCGCTCGGTTTCGGGAAGAGTGTGCTTAAGGATAGAGAACACTACGGGGCGGGATCTACTGGCATTGGCGTGGGGGGGTTCTGTTTGTGTTTTCCAGGGACTCGTTGGGCTGGGGTACAAAAAGTTCGAGTGATGATTATGCCTTCAGGCTCGTGCCATCTATTGCTCGAGCGTACGGGTCATCGTCTGGCACCACTTGTGAAATTGTTGCTTGGTCAGACTGGCCTTTCTCGAGTTCTCTCTCCGAATATACCCACCTTACAATTAGACGCGAGTGTTGCAGCAGCCTGTTTTCTGGGATCGGTGAGATGAAGTGCGCCCTGGCCTGCGTTCTAGTCAGTCTGTCTACCTGGTGCAACCAGGAGGTCGAGATTCCCCGGAAGCTAGTTGAGCCCAACAGCCCCAGAAAAAAAGTGGCTTGTCGGCTGGCTACCCACCCACTCCGTCACGTCTATGGCCGATGGTTCTGCCTGACATGTGCCAGTCGCATGAGACGCCATTGCTAGCTCAAATCGAACAGATATTAGTAGAAAGCCAGTCAGGTCGGTGCCGTGCACAACCAGCACCAACTACCACCCCCCCCCTCCAAAAAAACCGCGCCCCCAAAGATGTCGAGTTGGTGACGGGCTGGCGGACCAGGTATACCCGCCCGATTATACTGGACAATTACGGGATGCCAAGCAAGCGGGCATTTCCTTATCTCGGGCGGACAACCCTGCAGCACAAAGAGGACTTGGTCGGCGGCTTCTGATTGCTGGCTCCTGGGCACGCGATCGTCATCGGTCTCGGTGACAAGAACGGTGTTGATGGTATTGCTAGCCTCATGCGACAGCCGTCAGCTGGGCCCATCGAGACGAGTCTGAAGGAAGAGGCGTTGCGGGTGTACCACCACCCTGTGGAGCGTGTGCTTGGACTAACGACGGTTGGTGATTTGGAAATGGGAATCAGGATTGGAAGCTCGCAAGCAGGGCAAGACAGGCCCATCCCCATGGGGAGACGAACCAAGACGCATGCACGAGATCTGTAAAGTTGTCTCCCTGTCTGCCCGTCATACACTAATTCTATCTGAGACCAGAGCGCTGGGCGCAGGGAAGGGCACATGGTAGAACGGCAGGTTCCCTTGTCTCCCAGCTGTAGTACACAGTACCATGTATATATAGTCCACCTCAGCTCAGCCTTCTAAGACCACGCTTACCGCCCTCTACCCACACGTGTCTGCATGAACTGGCCTGGCCTGCACCCGGCTGTCGGGTCCCCAGGACACGCCATCTCCCACGTCGCCCACAGTCAACTTCACTCACCCGGGAGCAGACTGTGGGCAGACTGTGGGCGCCACGAGACTTGGCGCACCGACTTGCCCCCCCCCCCTCCGGCGTTGGGGCCTGGCATTCCGTGCAGTTCCGAGGACCTGGCACGGCCATGCGACGAGGCCTGGTGGTCTCGTGGGATGCTTGATACGCTCACGCCCTTGATGTTTTGTGGCCCACCCCTCACCCACCCCACCTCGTCTTCATCCGTTGCTGTTTGCAGACAAGATGCCGGTATAGCTTACAAAGGCCTGGACGATGTCCCAAAGCCGCCGCGCTCTTGTAAACGGACAGGTCTGAGCCTGTCCAGCCAACAAAAAAAAAAAAAAAAAAAAAAGGAGCCACTGTCATGCGCAGTGATCCTCTCATGGTTGATTCGGCTCCTTGTCCTCCGGAGGTCAATAATACCTCCACCACCCAAGTTGTGGCCACTACCCGAGCCATTAGAGATGAAGGCCGCTCAAGGCGCCCGCAAGGGGGCTGAGGGGGGCAGCTGGCTATGCGCCAGCTCTCGATAAAGCGCAACCCAGCTTCCAGTGGATCGATTATATGCATGCAATGTGCGCAATAAAAAGCAAATGCAGACAGAGTCCATGGTAACTTGACCTCAGTAGAAGCCCAAGGCCGGTCCCACATCTGCAGCATTTGGCCCGTTTCGAAATAAATCTGATCCCTGTATCTCACACCCCTGCTCTCGACAAATCCTCTAAAACATTATCAGTCCAAACCACTGTCTCTGAACCATCTCGTAACATGCGCGGGCTGTGGCTGGCTCTCAGGTTGTTGTCTGAGGTCAAGGAAACTCGAGGACGAGATCGAAACGCACTTGGCCCGTACCAATGTCAAAGAGACTGCTAATAATCCATTAACTCCGACTGCAGAGGGTTGAGGGCTTCCAATGCCGTCTCTGGCGCAAAATATGCCGCGTTAACCAAATCGCTAATGCCTAATCAGTTGCAGTTATCTTTACACGCGGGAGGACGCCGTATCCAGAACCGGAACGGCCAGTCGCCCTGCAGCCTTCTTAGGCGATCTGCATATCCGGGAAGTCGATCTCCTCGCCATTGTCTATCATGCCCTCCCAGACTCCCTCGATCTCCTGCTGTGCGAGGTCATCCATCATCTCGTCCACGACACCCTCTGCGACCATGTGCTCGTGCGGGTCATGGTCCGTACCGACGGTGACATCCTCATCCTCCGATGTGTCAGCCCAAGCGTCTGAGTCGCTCGAATCCGTATCACTGTCCTTGGTCTTGTACCTGCGACAGGAATACACCTTCGACCCAGCAAAGCCGTCCCATGAGGCCGTCTCGCCCTTGTCGCGTTTCATGATGTCGTACTGCATTATTGTATGGTCTTGGTAGTTCAAAATCAGCCTCCATCTCCTCGGCGGTCCTGGCTCAATTAGCCGCGTGCCTCCCTTGCCAACTTTCTGCCGCCGCCTCAGTTCGAGACCTCGTGAGCGGGACTCAGGCATTGGCGACACTGCGATACCCAACAAGCAGACGTACGGGCGTTCGGCAGTCTCCTCCTCGTACTGGAAAGGGAGCACGGCGTCAACGCGGAAGGCACGCCGGGGCACATTCTCTGCTTGCGGCGGCTTCGTGAGCGTGAGGAGTGCTACACGTCCGCACATGGAACCCATGATCACAAGGTGAAGTTCCGGAATGGTGAGGAGCATGCTGCACCTCTTACCAAATGCCATGTCCCATGGTGCGGCAGCACTGTTCGTATTCACGTTGTCCAGCATACTGTGATGAGATGTGAGTGCCAGACGCATAAAAAAGGGCAGAGCCAGGGACCGAGAGATGGCATCAAAATACCTACTGATGGCAAACGACCCCGGTGTCACCTTCGCCAGGGGCGAGCATCTCCACGTCTTCCTCGTTGAACCGCAGAAAACTGATGTCTCGTAGTAGGTCTTCTCCGTTCCATTTTTGGGCATTCTGCCGGAACTGGCTGATGTTGAGGGGCACGTGCAGATCGTGTGCCCGTCTCGCGGCGCCCCTGCTCCCCGCAAAGTCAACCATTGATTTGGCCGTGGCGAGTTCAGTGAAGTGGAACCCTGAAGAGGGCAAAATCGTCATGGCCAGGCGCACAGGGCTCCTGCGGTCTAGATCGATGCTGTCGTTGGGGTCGTATGCAGGATTCCATACCATGTCGGAAAGGCGTGGCGTTAAGTTGGTCTCCTCGGAATCGACCGGGGAAAAGGTTTCCCTGGCGATGCCATCGGTGTCCTCGCTGAAATCTTCCGTTTCAAACGCGGCGATACGGTGTTTGTGCCTTCTTGAGGCAGCGTCGTACCGGACTTCTGGCATGCATTTGGATATATCCTGCCAAGAACCGCGGGCTGTTTTTGCTCGAAGAACACACTTGTCCGGGTGCAAGCCCAGGGCTGCGTGAACCGTGTCAGTCGGTAGCAACTGTGCATCCATCACTGGTAGCACATTCCAGCCGCGAGCAAATCGATAGCGTCTTCCGCCCGGGAACTGTACGTTGTGAGGAGGGAACTTGAGAGGCTTCCGAGCGATTTTCCATATATCAGCGACATATAGACAGCCATTGATGTCAATAGCAGCAATGCGGCTTGCATTCCCGTCAGCATCGTCGCATATGGCGATGCTTGGCAAGTTGGACGCCTCCACGCCAAAGGACAGGACGATCCTCCATGTCCGCTGCCGTGCTTGCAGCCTCTTTTGTAGCATGTCGATTTGTTTTGAGGTTTCTTCCACCTTTGCATGCGCCTCCCTGGCATTGGCCAGCCCGTTTGCCCTGGTTCTCCTGGTAATAGGTCCATCCATGTCAGTCAGGACATCCGGCTCAGCTTTCGGCTCAGCTTTTGGCAGCTGCTTCATCACGAGGCCTTTTCCGCCCTGCGGCAGCGTGCTGCTGATGGCCGTGGCACTTTTCAAGTTGCCATTGTCCTTGTAAACAGCAGCATCGACGCTGTCCGCCGATTCTTCACTGGTCGCCTCCTTGTGGCGATTCAGTGCAAACGCGAAAACTGTCACCTCATGACAATTTGACGAGACCGCTATTAAGCGAGACTTCTTGTGGACTGCCAGGCCCCATGCTGACGCGCCAGCGTTTTGTGCGAAAAAGTGCCGGGGGTATGGCTGTCGCGGTGTCCTTTCTGCCCGTAGTCTGCCTCCTTTCGTCTGGTCCCGATCTTTTCTGGCGCGCCTGTTCCTTTGGATGTATTCCGCGATTGTCGCCGTGTACCATGCCTCGACATCGCCATTGTCCCTGCTTACCACGAGTATCTCTTGTTCCCCCAACTCGCTCACGACCATGTGGTTCATTGCATCTGGACAACGAGGGTTAATGTCGGCAGAAACGTATCGAGACATTTCAGTCATGCCGTGGTTTGGGCTGAGTATGGCTTCCGGTTCACCCAGCGCTACCCTGATACCGCGACCGAGGCGGTAGACATGCACGAATCCCATGTATGCCACGAAATACAAGTTATAATGCTGAGAAAGCGCCGTTAGGTTCATGCGTGCTCTCGACACCCGAGGGAAGTCTTCCCACCGTCCGGAGAAGTGCTCCTGAGGGTACTGCTCATTTTCATGCTCGTGGAGTATGTCCATGATATCGTCCCTGCAGCCGACGCCGAACCGATCCTCTGCCCTTTGCGAGCCACGGTACTTGACGGTATAGCCTGGGACGAAGCCCCTTCCGGAGGTACCCGGCTGAGCATTAACAGCCGGCATTGTGTCGAAGGCCACAGTAATGACATGTGGATATGGTTCGATACGAAAAAAGGAAGCCGACGGCCTGTCTGGGCGGCGAGAAAGTTAGCTGGAAAACAGACAAGACGGTGGGACAAGGCCAGATTGGGCTCGAAAAATGGTGTGAGAGAACCAAGCAGAAGCTCTCAGTAGGGAAGACACCGGGGCCACGAGCGGTGATGGAGTAGATCAGTGCAGAACGCCAGGGACAGCCGGAAGGAATTTGACTGATTAAGTCGGGGCAGAAGAAGGTACGGAAGCGAGCATCAAAGTCTCGACCACAGGGAGAAGAAGCCTGCTCGTCCCCCAGGCCAGGCTCGCCTACTAACCTCGTTTCCCCATATGCTAGCTGCCACGCAGTGTGTCTCCCAAGATGGCCTGGTTCTCGGATCTTTCAAGAAACATGTCTCCGTTTGGCGAACAGCAACATGAGCTTAGTTCACATGTCGCGCCGGGAGGCTGTCATCCGGCTGCCCGCGCTACGTCGCGTAACGCTGCTTCGGGAACATACGGTGGTCGCTAGGGACTGGATGGATCAGGTCTCGTACCCGGCGGAAAACAAGACGTCTGTTTTGTCACATCCAGGGAGCTCAGCTGTATTGGATAGGAAACTGGATGATGTGTTGAAGTTGGAGGGTTCAGGGCCATTTGTCCCCTCCGGGGGGAGGGGAGGGGAGCTTTATCACGATAAGACCCCACTAATAACGGCACCACATGCACGCCACTGCAGATCCCTGTTCTTGGGCGTCGAGTCCAGAGCTATTGTTCTCTCATCCCGGACGAGCGGGCAGTGAGTGGCACGAGGAGGTCCCAAGCCACGTTCGGTCATGTCGTGGAGCGTTTATTCTTGGTTCCGTCCTCTATCGTCTACCCCGTAAATGACTGGCTAATCATGGGTATTTCCACAATTCTCTGCATCCTCTTCCCACAGGATACGAGTTGCTATAAAAATGCATTTCGCCCGAGTGTCCAAAACAGGTAAACCCAACGCCTTGCAAAACATGAAAGCCATGCTGAACAGGATGACAAGACCCAGATGAGCTCGACTTACCAGTGCGGAGCCATAAGCAATGATTGATATATAATGTCCTGCCGGTCTTGGCCCGCCACGCCCTCGCGGGCCTCGCTAGTGATCCTTTCTTGTCATTGATGCAAGTGTCTGATGTAAACAGGAAAGCATCAAGACTGCCGGGTCCGTGATGCGCAACTTAGCAGATCGGCTTCTCTCCCGGCCGCCGGCGGCAGTCAATCCCAAGCACCTCGCGGGTACACTAGGCCCGCATGAGCTCTGTCATGTCCCGCATCCGGTAGTCCAGCACCGGCGTCACCCAGTCGTCCTCGACGAGCGAGTATGTCTCCTTCGTATCATCCTTTGGCTTGCGCGGGTTGATGGCCCAGTAGCCAAAATCGGCGTTGATCTCCTTGAGGTAGCGCAGCAGGTTGCCCCAGTAGTTCGCGTCGCCCTGGCCCGGATGCTGTGGCGCGCCAAACTCGCCGATCCAAACCGGCGCGACATTGTCCTCGATGAGGTATGCCCAGTTCGCCTGCATGGCCCTGACAAACGACGGGTAGGTCCGCTTCGAGAAGCGGCCCTCCATGCTGCCCCACCCGGACCACGCATACACGTGCGCGCTATAAACCACCCTGTCGGGGACGTCGAGTCTGACGGGGCGCGACCGCGCCCCCGACAGGTCGTTGCCGGACTCGGTGCCACCCACGATCATCAGCCAGTCCGGCTTGAGCTTCAGCAGCCTGTTGCCCGCCGCCTCGGCCGCCGTCGCCCATCGATCCCACGACATGGTGCCCCAGACACCGCGCACCTCATTCCGCAGGTCGGCACCGATCACGTAAGGGTCGTCCAAGAAGCGGGCCATGACCGCCTCCCAGTGCTGTATCCACTCCTCCTCAGTCTGCTTTATCCGGCACAGGGGGCCGAGGTGATCATTGGCCCAGCCAGCGTCGCAGGGGTCCGCCCCGCAGCACCAGGTGGCGTGTGTGATGTGGTTGTTGATGATGACAGCGATGCCCTCATCGGTCAAGGCGCGCACACACGCCTCGAATATGTCCATGGCGCGAAGGCCGACTAAGTCCGGGTTCGCGGTCAGCAGGTGGGGCAGGATGAGAGGGTTGCGGATGACCAGCTCGTCAGCGTAGGGCATGCGGACGCTGTTGAAGCCCAGCTTGCGTATCGTCTTGGCGATGATGGAGCGGTGCTGGACGTCCAGGCCGCCGGGGACGAAGAGCTCGTCGGAGGCGCCGTACCAGTTGACGCTGGCGAGCTGGAAGCGGCGGCCATTGGTGTCGACGATGTCGCGGCCCTTTGTGCGGAGTGGCAGCGAGTATGTGGTGATGCTCGTCTCGGGAGCGGGCGGCAGCAGGGGCTGCTGGGCGAAAAGGCGGGCACCGGGGTCGGGTATCCAGGGCTCGGAAGAGGACGCCTCTGCCTTCCAGAGGAAGTGGAAGAACCCCCCGAGCAGGAGGACGGCGGCAAGGAGGAGCATTCGGGAGGGCTTGGACTCGAAACGCCCTGCTGACCTCATGGAGCTGGATTGGTCGTGATTAGATGCGGATCGTGATGGGTTGGTGCCCCGTGTAGGCGGGGTGTGTAGTCTATCTCGTCCTGGTAGAGGCGAGGTATTGGAGGCTCTGGGGCTCTTAGAAAGTGGGCGTGTGCGCCATTTCTCTGTCGTCCGGGATGGCTTACAGCGGCGGTAGAGTCGCGACCCTCGGCCTTATAGTCCTGCTGGGCAGCACGGCTGACTGGGAAGAGGGCTCATCTGGGCCCGGGCGAGGCGGAAGAGAAAAGGTCGCGATCTCACGCAACTAGGCATGCAGGGATGCTTGAATCTCAGCAGAACCAGCCGGCTGGGCAACAGGGTTGGGGCAGGAGGGTCAAGATTTTGCGGGACCATGGGCGGCTCAACGGAAGGCTCGGTATGACAGCAGGCAATCAGTATCGTGGAGGAGCACCGAAACAAACAAGCACTAAGGTCGGTGAGACAGGGCCCGGCGCTGGGACCATTTGCAGGACTCCGCAGATGTGTCAGTGTGGCGGCACCGGCTAATCACCTCGGACGACCAACACCCCTAGGCCATGATAAATCCGGCCAGCCCAATCTCAACTGTCGTGACAGATAGCAGACGCGAGTCGATTTTTTCCTTCGTCGAGATTCTAACTGTTCTTCCGTGTGATCGGTCAGCCAGCATGCAAATACACAGCAAATCCCCACACCAATTAGAATGCAGGCCAGTTCCGCTCAGTCACGACAACCGCTTGCTTGTCTACTCAACATCGCGCAGCCGTGCACACCAGCTACCAGAGGCACCGGGGAGGCATCGAGGAGGCATATGCAAAAGTTCAAATTGGGTATCCTGTTCCTAAGCTTTCTTCGTTCGCCGCACCCTCCGTCCCGCCTCACGTGCCCTCGGCCACTTCGGAAGCCGGTAGGTGCACGCGACCAACCCCGAGCCCGATTACCACCCGTCATTGCTAATCAGCCGGAGGTTCCGGGTTGTTGAGTCATCACATATTGCAGCATATAGCTTCCTTCTGTCCCCTCGCACATTACCAACCACCCGGTGGCGTCCCTAGGCCTGTCGCTCCCATCCGGGCCTGCCGCCTTGTTGCCCCCAAAGAGGGCATAAATCTCATCGCAAGCAGTTGGCCCAGTGCAAGATCGTTCAGACTTCGCCAGCATCTCCTGCACCCAATCCCTTGTTCGGTCCATCATAGCCCCTGAGACCCTTTCCAAAAGGTGTTATTGTAACCAACATGACCAACAGTCTGGTCTTCAGCGGCGCCTGTCCACAGCAGCCATCCGGGTCCTGACATTGCACCCTATGACGCGGTTGCTCTGACCTGCGCAGACAGGCCAGGAACTCGTTCATGACTCGAGAGAAACACCGCAAGCGCCGTGTTAAATGGTAGTGGAGATGGTGGTGGTATGTGTGTATGTGTGTGGGGGCATTCTAGTTACCTGAGCCCTAAGCTGCGATGCTCTCGTGCCATCGAGCTTGTGAGGGATGTCAAGTCTGGAAGAAGCAGGGTGCAGTTGCGGTAAAGACAGGCACGTGAGTGCATTCTCTTTTGTAAAACAGTCCAAGTCGGCCGAGGCTTGCCGTCGGGGGGAGGTGATGTTCTATGTTCGCGTGCTGTGCCATGTCTCCGCTGTCGTCTTCAGCCGTCAATCGCCCGTCTTGCCCTCCCCTCAGATCCTGTTCATCCCCAAGGGGTTCATATCTTGTTGGCCGTAGCTTTCTTGGTGCTGGTGTTGGTTCGCGGTTTGCGGGGGACTCTGCGAGTATTGGCCCATTGGTGGTGGGCTTCGCGAGTATTGCCTTGCCGCGCTCCCGTCCCAGCCCGCCTGCGAGCCCGGGCCTTCTCGCGTCGGCGGCCGCGGGCTAGAGAAGGACCTCAAAGGAGGCTGATACCGAGCCTGAGGTCCAAAATAATCCGGCGTCCTCCGGCCCGAGCTCATGTCGGGGCTGTCAATCGTGGGGCTCGCGGTCGAAGCGAGGTAACTTCTTATGGGAGGGTAGATCGGACCCTCTCGAACTGTGTCCGGTGTTACCATTCCGTCCATGTATTTGTTCCCGGAGTCCCGGGATAGCATCTCGTACGAACGTGGGTCTGTATTCATCTTAAGGTCATCTAGCCTTGCATCAACTGACACAAATTCGCGCTTGGCGGCGGGGCGGCGACCCAGCACGTCCAGCCAGGCGGTCACCATGGACCAGCGCCCGAGGAACAAGAGTAGCCAGAAGCCGTTCATCTGCCCCAGATGTTAGCTTACGTGTGGGCTAAAGACGCAAGCGAAGGGGGGGGGGGGTTGGTTGCGGGGCGATCCCAGCGGTGGACGTACAGCCAGGAGCATCAGGACGGCTCCAACAGTAGCAATATCTACTGCTAAACTGCCGGCCAGGTCAAGGCACTTGTTCTTGTCTCCGCCGTTGGACATGATGCAAGCAATCCAGGGCAGCGCGATCGATGGGTCTTGCTTGACGGATTGAATGGTGTTGTCCTGGAACACGAATACCACCGCAAAAAAGATGACATCGGCAATGATGATCAGCACGATGGCGATTCCGCGCCACTGCAGCTGGATGACACGGCGTATGCGGCGGTACGCCTGTCGCGGTGTCATGGTGCGGATGCTGTTGGTGTAGGACGGCAGGCCTGCCGAGTTCTCGGTGGTGGCGTTGTTGTCCGCCAGTGATGCGAGATATACCTTGATGCAATAACCAAATGTCGCAAACTGGATGATGATTGTGGCGCCGGAGAGGACAAGCAGAGGGATCCACAGATCTGCGAGACTGTTCTGGTGGTTGATGTGGCATGTAGCCCCGAAGCGAAACGAGACGCCGCTCAGCGTCAGGGCCAGGATAATGCCGACGGCTGGGAGGCCCCATCCGGTAGCCTGAGAAAACCACATGAAATTCCGGCCGACAACGACCTGCCAGCAAATCTGGAGGTGGAGGGACAATGCCCTGAGAAAGATCCAGAGCACGGCAGCCCAGCCTCCGATTATGAGGAAGGTCCCCGAGGCGGCACACAATGAGCTCGTCTGCATGTCGTTTGGCGTGATGGCGTCGTAGCATTGCTCTGGTTTCCCGGCAAGGGGGATGATGAAGCCCAGGTTCATGAAGACCACGGCGACAGTGACGCAGATGCTGAGGTAGTGCCGGTGCGTCTTCTCGATGGGCAGAAAGGCCCAGGACAGCAGCAGGAACAGACAGCAGATAGTGCTGGCCACTGCGACCCAGTTTGCTGCTGTGCTCATCGGTTCGAAGCTGTCGGGATAGGCCCAATCGGTGATGGGACATGGCAGACAACAATTATAGCCAGTCCGGTTCATACATAAGCGGCCCTCGACGACTGGGTGTGAAAAAGTCAGCATGGAGTCTGTGAAAGAACAGGGCAAGCTCAGCGTACATCCGCCATCTCCGAATTGCAACTCATTGAGGAAGATACTGGGGCACGGTAGTTCGCTGACGTTGGTAGCCATTGTGCCCAGTGGGTCTGGTGCCAACTGAACGTGGGATGGCCGGATGAGAAACGAGTCGAGTGCTCGGGACAGATAATGTCGAGGGGCGTCACGTCCCTCCCTGAGGCGGCGCGATTCCGCGGGAGCTATGACCGATTGCTCAAGGAAGAGGCTGCCTATGAATGTATATCGATGGTATTCCGGGACAACAGGCAAGTCTTGAACAGCCACCGGTGCCGGTATTATACGAGTACAAATGTTTTGGACCGCCCTGGTCCAGTCCAAGAGTTTGTGAAATGCGCGGGGCTCAGTACTGTATTCGCGAGAGGAACAGAATTATACGATAGGGGAGGCCCCCCCACGCAATGGGCGGTCCCGGGCTTGTTGTCAGGGCGCGGAAGGGTCAGGCCGGCCTCGTCGCACGACCTTGTGCTTGTGGTCAGGGATCACGACGGCAAGAAAGATGGGCGGGTTGGTGAAGTGTCGCAGATGCACCTGCACAAACCCAGGGCGCAGGGAGGGCGGTAGGTCTCTGGGGTGGTGAGAATAGCTTATACCAGAAATGAGAGCTGAGAGAGTGCTTGTAGAGAATAGACGGGTTATGAGGGCGGCATGACGGTACGGA
Organism: Stenocarpella maydis; assembly: GCA_002270565.1. NCBI lineage: Eukaryota > Fungi > Ascomycota > Sordariomycetes > Diaporthales > Diaporthaceae > Stenocarpella > Stenocarpella maydis. The sequence goes on from NQMI01000077.1 coordinate 13,947, forward strand.
GTGGGCCGGCGCCAGGAGAGTCCGTGACAGTCGGAGGCAGAGACGTACTGGGGCCAAAGGGGGAGCAGGAGAAGAAGCACAAATCCATCATTAGAGGGAGGGCAGGACGGTGGTATTTACGAAGGAGGGTGCGATGGATGGACGGACGGGAGTGCGGACGCACAGCGGACGCACAGCGGCAGCTGCATGCCCTGCCCATTATTACACCACAAGACTACGATGTATGTACCGATGTACACCACACTACACAGGCCCGCGCGCACAGGCTACACCACACTAGGGCGCGGCCAGGGGGGGCCCCCGGGATGCGACCGGGGGTGCAGCGATGGTTTTGCGAGAGGAAGTTTGCTGTGATGGCCGGTGGGCCCGCTGATCCTGTCAAGACGTCGAGGGCGAGGATGCTGGCTGCTCGGACAAAACGGGCAAGCCTGGCTCTGGCTCGTCTCCCCTATCTGGAGACGAGGGCTGTGTCTCCCTGCTATCATACTTAGGTAGGTACCTAGGTAGGTGCCTAGGTGGGCACTTGCTGGCTGGTCCCTTGCGACTGGCTGGTCAGGGCCAGCCTGCTTGGGGCTCCCGAGTGCCTGATTTCTGCACTCGGTCTACCTACCGGGGTACGTGGGGTGACAAGAGGTCCCCCGAGTTATTATGGGCGCATCTTGATCCTTCAGCGGCGACGGCGACGCAAGGGGGGGAGGGGCTCGGCCTTGGCTTGGCCTGGCATGATTAGAGAATTCAGCCACCAACAGCAGCTTGGGATGGGGCAAAAAACAAATGCAGGTTGTGAGGGGCACCTCGGGGCACCAAGAAAGGACCAACGGCCTTGGTTGTGTCATGGAGAACCACACTAGAGGCTCAGGCTCCAGGCCTCCGGAACGGCCACGACAGGCCCTCGAGGATGAGGATCGCAAGACCACACAGCAGCTGGGGCTGGCCGAGCTAGGACCGACGGGGCGATGCTAGGACGTCCTGGGCAAGGGCAGGATCCTAAATACAGCAGATCTTGCACATGTACCTGGTACGCCATGCCTCCCAGCGGGATGGGAGAAGGGGAGAGGTCGAGGTTACTGGGACGCGTGCGTCTCGGTGGAGAAAAAGTCCATCATGCAAGCCCGGCAGGGGTGACGAAAAGGGAAGTTCGCCTGTCGACCCTTGTACCTGACAGGCCCGAGGCATTGAAAAGGAGACACGGGTACGTGTACTCTCTCTCACTCGCTCTCGTAATTTTTTTTTTTGGAAAAATAAAAGACCAAAAACTGTACTACAATACATCATAGAAGAAGAAGAAGAAGAAGAAGAAGAAGAAGAAGAAGAAGAAGAAGAAGCAGCAGCAGCAGCCCTCTGTCCCCCATCGTCTCCATGCTCAGCACCACACGAGGATCCGCCAAGTAGGGTACTTCAGTAGATGATACCTATTGAGTAGTTAGATGGCAAGATGAAGGAGTGGCCCCATGATCGGCCACGGCACGTACATACCTAGATACCTAGGTAAGTTCCAAAGGTATGTGGGTGCCTAGGTACCGAGGTAGTGTAGTACACAGCCACGGGCCACTCGCTTCTCTCAACCACTACAACCAGTTGAACGCACGCAGACTCAGCTTTCCTTCGTAGGTACGGCACGTTCCTGCCTGTCCGTCTCGACCATCCTCAGCTCTCGACCATCCTCAGCTCTCGACCATCCTCAGCTCTCGACCATCCTCAGCTCTCGACCATCCTCAGCTCTCGACCATCCTCAGCTCTGAAGCTCTGCATCAATGTGGCCTAGTAGTGTAGTGTAGTGTATAAGTTGACTCTGCCCGGTGGGCTTGGTGGGCACTAGGTTTTGACATCCTGGCATCCTGGCATCCTGGCAATTGGGGTCCTCCTCCTCCTCCTCCTCCTCCTCCTGCTCCTCCTGCTGCTGCTGCTGCTGCTGCTGCTGCTGCTCCTCCCCCACCCCACCGCACTACGCCTGGGACCGCCCGCCCGCCACTTCGAAATCCTCCGCACTCCAAATGCACCGGGCACTGATCAGAAAGAGATCCCTACGCTCTACAATCATCATCGATCGGGAACCATGTGTCCAGCTTCGCCTGCGAGCACAACAACTGCACCTTCTGCCGAGGACCGCCGTCATCGCCTAAACATTGCACAAGGCTGCCTATCACAATGAGACCCTCCATCAACCTAGTTGGCGGCTGATACTGGGGGGGGCCTGTCGTCAATGAGGCATCACAAGTCGACCGGCGGCCGTCTCACAGGCTGCGCACACCTTTGCATGCCTCGGTTCTCCGCAGCTTCAGATCATCCCTCTTCCCAGCCCATGACCTCACCGCCGTTGGCTTTCACTCTTCGGTCCCCAGCCCCGTGGGGTCGCACAGACAAGACGCGATCGGGTTGCGGGCAGCCATCCTCTCCTCGTCACTGCCCAAAGAAAAGAAACGCCCACGCCAGCCTGCCCAGAAGCAGTGGGCCCGGATCTCGGCGAATGGGGTGTGTCCCTCACCGTGTGGCTCCTCCCCATCGATCAACGGCCTACACTACCTACACTGGGTACAGACCTCCACATCCCCCGTTCCCACAGAGCCAGCCCAAGGAGCAACCAGCCCTAGGTGGGTGTGTTAATTTCGCCCACCATGTGCGTTTGCTCAACATTATCTCAGGCTTGAATAACCCTATTCCGACATCAAGCCCTCCCCAGCGGCGACGCCCTATTCTGGACAGTCTGCCTCGGCAGGTGGCCCTGGAAGATGGTGCCTAGGTATCTATCTGCACAGCGCAACGGAGTGGGGCGGGTATCCTGCTCAACTCTGCTATTCACGGACCGACTACTGCACCAGTTCCAAACCTTCACGGCTCCATAAAGCACAGTCGGCATCTTCTTTGTGTCGAAGTGGGCGCAATGCCCCCATCTCCAGCACCTGGTTGGTACATATGAACGTACAGGCAGCCCGGCCAGCCCCACCGCAAGGCAGCTCTAGTGTAGTTGTACATTACAGGCTGCCTGGCTGACTGAGACCTTTGCACGCCGGCGTTCAGCAGATTCGTTCAGATGGTCACTCACAGCCCGTGCTCGACAAGCACGCCGATTCGTCCCGCCTTGCATCCGCCGTGACAGCTGCCGACCACTTAGACGCAACAACGCCATCTATGAGCTTTGATAGGCTAATTACGAAACCCTCCCCCCTCAGTGATCTAGCTTCCCGTCCACCGGCCGCCCCCAAATCAAACTCAATTCGTGTTCAATCTTGTTACTGCGCTGCTTGGGGGTTTCCTTCCCATGCTCCCCCAAACACAGATCGCTCTTATTCCTCCTTTCTGATTGTGAGAGCGCAGGGTTGAACAAGCCCGATGGAGCCGTCTCACTGGCTGTCCACACAACGTGACCGATGCACCAACTGAATCATGTCCCAGGACGGCAAATGTCGCGCCTCGATACGTATTCGTACAACCCCAATGACAACATTCTTGGCTACACTGTGGGTCCAGCCCAGAGCGCCTTGAGCAGTGAGCACTTGTGGGGCTCTGATACTCATTAACGTCCTCGTGTTGTTCGAGTATCCTTGGCCTATGAGCATACTGCCTCTATCAGCAGTAGATTACCTGCCCGGCCGGCCTAGGGCTGACCACACCTTTGAGCGCTTATTCGACGGGACTCTCTGATAATTTGTGCTGTTTACAAAGCGTCACGCAGATGATTCCCTTCGCACTATAGCACGAGGTACTTGCCACAGGACCTAGGGTAGTGATGGCGCACCTCTCAAACCAGCAAGAAGCGCAGCGTGCTTACGTCTTTTAGCTCGTCGTGTTGCCACACTCATCCTCCGAGAGGTCTCTCGACGTTCCTGCTCCAAAGTACTCGGCCCGCTCTGCGAAGTAGCCACAGATCACTGGTGTCTGTGCATTGCCAGCATGCGAACCGGGCCCGCAGCAGCTTCAACGTCAGGAAAGTCTGGGTCGGTTCTCCAGCACGGCACGAACAGCCTTCCATCGCCGCCTCAGGAAGAGCCTTGAGAACCGACGTGGCGTGTATACCTCAGTCAAGGAGGCGCCACATTTCTGTGACTGGCCTACAGGACTTCTCCAACATCGAAACCCTGCACCATCTGACATTTCATGGCCTAGTGCCACTCAGCATCCCCGCCCGGGGTCCGAATGGAGCTGGGGCTCTTTCCACCATATAAGCTGTCTCTGACTCAGCACACCTCGAGGAAGACTGAAAAGGGGGTTCTCAGGATTATCCTGCGCCAACTCAAGCAAGGCTACTGTGACAGGTCGAAGTTGTTCTTGAAACAATAAGGACGAGGCAGTGGACAGCAAATCGCCCGTCTCCTAGGTAGGCAACAATGGTACCATGACCGCGCAGGAGACGATATTCTTATTGTGCCGAGTCTTGATACACAAAAGTTTCTGCTCGTGTCGGTCATGATATGGCTATTTTCGGCTGCGGTTTTCTGTTTCACTAGGCATCCTGCGAGTCGAAATGATGATGATGTGAGAGATCACATGTCGACAGCCTAGGAATCCTACCAGCCCGCGCGATGCTCGCTCGGGAACCTGGCAACTATTCACCTTCCCCGCTTTCCCCCAAGGGATGTTCAGGTGACATTCCGATTGCACATGTTTCAACCAAGGCGCAGGGAGCTGGACATGTTGCCGTGGTTCTCCTGTCTCTGGCTGTGCCGCGGGTCGGTAGCTAGCTACTATGTAATCGTGTGCCCTCGGAGCTTGAGAAGGATCAACCTGAGACAGCCCTGGATTGGGGGCCGAAGTGCTTAGCCGTGAACCGCGGGCACTCCAAGTTCAAGCGCCTTCTAGAAGGCCTCTAGAAGCCAAAGGATGATCCAGAGCCGCGGGTCGAGAATCTGGTCCTGGCACTGGATGTAGTGTACATACCAGGGAGAGAGAGTACAAACGGCATGGCCGCACCGGGTACTCGGCCTCTGCTGTCACTTGCTCCTTACGGTACCGAGCTCCGATGCAAGTATGTCGGTGACCTCCAGCCTTTGACAGCGTTGTGTATCTGTACTCCGAGAGCAAGAGAGCCCAGGTCGACGACTGGCAACCGTGCTTTTGCACTGCGTCGGACTCGCAATCGACAGTTCGTTGTGTGCAGTTTATGATTCCTCAACAAATGCTGCAGGCAATGCTGTCTCTCGCCCGGAGAAAATGTACTGTCATCCGCGTGGCGTCGACGTGTACTTCAGCCTAGAGATTATGCGGCCTTTCTTGGTGTCTGCCGCCATCATCTACGACGCCACCCTTGGAAGGCCTTACCATTTGTCCGAGAACGCGCAGGCTGCAGTCGAACCACCCTTCTACGTGTTGTTGCGCGTGTACTGCAAGGTTCCAAGCGCGTCAGAAGCCATCCTCCATGGACTGCACATGCTGATGAGCCAAGCCGGTCTCCTCTCAGGCTTGTCAGGACCAACATGCAACCACAAAAATGGCGATACCCCCCACCGAGGCCACCGGGAGCAAAAGTCATGGGTTACATCGTTTTCAGCCCTCTGCGGCCCTTGTTGACGCGACTGCGAGGCAATCTGTCATAACCCCTGGCAAGGGGGCGGCCGATGTGTTACCTTCCGCCGCGGGGCATCGCGCAGTCAAGCACTGGTATATGTACATACTGGAGCTTCTAGGCCATCCTCTCTGCCCACGACCCTTCGCCGTCCTTGTCAGACGGACCCCACGGCCTTGCGTCGCTTCCTGGAGATGCATTAGCACCAGACGGCTCTGCTGCGAGGAGCCCAGCATTGCCAAGGGGCTCGGCCGGCGCTGTGACTTTCTTGCTGTACGCGATATGTACCCGCTGACCGGTTGTATGCGTGGTGTTTGACACGCTCATGTTCTTCCTAGTCTGAGACTCGGGTGGACCGGCTTGTCACCTTTTCTTGTCCACGCCAGCACATGTGGTGTCGACGGCAGCAAGGACATAGCTAGAATTTCCAGGTCTTGTTTGGTATTTTCGAAAAAGGTCTATGCTTTTGATGAACTACCGTCAGAGACAACAAAGGTCGATCCATGCCAGGCCGTCCCGAGTAGGTGGGCCAATGTCTGCCTCGCCCTGGCTAGGGCCGGGTGATCTCGCCTCGCTTGGTTAGATCTCCCAATGTCGCGCATGCCAAGGTCAAGGGGCCGCTGCTGCTGCTGCCTGTCTTCAACGACGGTTGTCCCCATTGTGATCAGCGGCCTGCTAGCTTCTCCCAACCACCGCCGTCGATGTCAGCGTTTGGTATGCAAAGGTCGAAAGCTACACTGCAGGTGGACGAGGTGGCACAAAACGCAAAGCCAGCCTCGGATCTGCGCAGCTTCAGCGATACCTTCTCACTGGGCGCCACAGGTATGTCCATGATTCTATTGATTACCTACCACAACCGAGCTGTCGCCGGGCCGTCGATCTCATCTTGCTCGGTGCCCTTATTGTACGTGTAGTGTAGTGCTAAGGGGCACCTGCCCCGGTAGGACAAACTATACTCTTGGGACCACGTTTCTCAGTCGCTTGAGTCCCACATCTGTGGGCCACTTTATTATCACTCGCACCATCGGCTTCGGCCAGACAGGCACAGACCCCACGCCGAGAGCCTCCAGTGACGACAGACCCTCGGGGCACTATTACATAGCGGCAGGGAATAGGCCATAGACTCCGGAACTGAGTGCGAAGTTGCGCACTCTGAGCATGCTGGTGACATGTTTAGACCAGGCCGCGACGGCTCCCGAGATTCACCTCCGCCGGGCCAGTTACCCCCATCTGGTGCAGCAAGCGATGAGCTCATACACTATCGTGGCGCCGAGCAAGGACATGGAAACTCGGGAGGAAAATACATCGCCGCCACACCAGGCTTCGGTGGAGATTACCGACTTGAAAACGGTGAGAGACTGTTGCGCGTAGGGCGGCGCTAAATAATGCCTGCTGCGAATTCTCCAGTTCGATTCTTCTGTTTCGAAACCAAAGAAAGAATGCTAGTGTAAACAAGAAGGTGCTCTAAGAGTTGATCAGGTCCGGGATGAGCCTAGTTCCGCCCAGGCGCCAGGCAGGGCCACTTTTCCAGGCTTGTATGTCTACACTACTAATTAGTGTAGTCTAACGACTTTCGAGGGTATGATAAGAGCGAGGGATGCAACCATTCCTCCAAGGGCTGGTCCTCCGGATGATCCTCGGCAACAAATACCCTAGGGCTGGATCACTTGGCTGCCCACATGTTATCAACGTGTCCCCCACAGGTGCGCGCAGTACGTCGGTTCGGTTGGACACTGCTCTGCTTAATTGCTGCACTCTTGGCCTCGGAGCCGCTCAACGAGTGCTCGACCAGGTGGTGGCTTCCCAAGAGATCGGTAGGTTGATCGACCCGCAAATTGGATATTGGCTCCACCATGCAGGGCAGCTGTGGTGTTTCGGGATAGTCCTCGAGGATGCGAAAAGGTTCGATCTGACCTCTGCAACCCCTGCAGCAGCGTCGCGAAGGCATCCCGAACGTGAACTGCCAACTCTTATTACGAGAACCGGCTCGCGGGTGCACGGCTTGTGGGGTCTCGGTCAGAACATCTTGCAAGGGATTGTTTGGACGGTCCGAATGAGACGCTGATGGTCCCCACAGGATGCCTCTTCTAGCTCTGATGAAGAGCTGGGCATGTCGATCAGCGTTCCTCCAACGGCCTCATCCCACGTACATACATGCTATGGTACACTAGCTGCGCGAAGACACCAGCAGGCGTTGGCTGCCAGCCCGATCGTGTTTGTGGTCTGGGTGTGAGGGGGTTTTGTGCCAGCAAGGGGGTTGGGACCTTAACCTTGGGGCAGCATTGCCAGGCTCTGCTTCCACTGGACGACCCGAGCCTTCGACAACATCCTGCCCCGGTCCCAGAGCTGACCTCCAAGGGACGAAATAGCCTCGTACCGGTAACACTGTTCATGACTGCAGCTGACTGCAGCAATGTCCTTGGCGCCATTGACCACTGGCGTTTCAACCTGCGCTCCTGCACCTCGCATTAGCCTCGTGCCTTGCATCGACATGCGTGAACGAGCTCGTCCCCCTTGCTGAAGAGCCAAGCTCGGGATCAGGACTTTATCCGCCGGCCCACATCTAAAGCCGATGGGCCAGCACCGAATCCTCAGAGTCAGGGGTAGGCGTACCGGCCTGCGGAGGGCGGAGCAGGCGGGCTCGCCCACGACAATGGCCGTCCCCTTCGACCCTCTTGTACGTCTGGATCGCCGGCAGTCTTCCCGGAGGCCATATCCTTATTGAGGCTCTCCTCACGAGCGCTCCGTTGTGGTATCGACCCACAGACTTATTGCATGGCCGATCGCATATCGTCAAGGGTCTCCGGGGTTGAAGGGGACCGGCCACCAGTGGAGCTAGGCCCTACCAGAGGGAACAATGCACCGGATCTTCCGAACTCTAAACGGCCCCAGGCGAACACGATTCATGATGGGCATAATAACTTATATAAGAATGGGGATTGGGGCCGCCAGTATCGCGGATACGGCTTGCTTTGAACGTCCGTGAAGGTACATATGTATCCAAGAGACCCGCCCAATCTCAATTCATGGAATACGAGGGGCTACGACCATCTGTGCTCGTTTCCACCAGCTCCGGAAGTCAGAAACGGCGCCGGTTCAGGTGCAAACATTGATCATGAAAAGACTGCAATCTTCTCGAGATTATACTTTGCCAGGCCGCGTAAGTTCTTTGGCACATCTATATTAAATGTTGTATCCTATGAATCGTGCGTACGTTCACGCAGCGGCTGGTTGTTGGGCTGACGAAGTTTTAAAGTGGGTCTGACCAACCCACAAAATGCAGCCTATTAGAGGGCATATTTCAAATAGCCGAGCTGACACAACAAGGGCCTTATGCAGGTCACATCAACAAGTAACCTAATAGATATCAAATAGATACTTCTTAGGGTTAGGGTTAGTTTCAAACCGGTTTAAAATTAGTTCCAAACCTATCTGAATCTGGTTCTAAACTGGTTCCAAATAGGTGGTTGCTTTATCTTATGTAATCTTGATCTGACAGTTGCTGTACCTCTGTGGTTTCGTACTTGTACCTTTTTGAACCCTTCCTTGCCAAGCCGTCAGACCCATTTAGAAACTTCGCCAGCCGGACTGGTAACCCGTTACTATGGTCAGTACTGCACTGCCCTGCTGGCTGGTAGTTGCCCACTACTATTGCCACAAAAGGGATGACAGTGGTTCTCAAAAGGCTCAGCCCACAGTACCTGCGAACTAAACGCCAGTTTTCTTAACCCCTGAATCCGGGAACCGCCCAGACGTTTACGTATATATCAATGATATGAAAGATGGATTGAGTCTCTAATTTGATTGGGTGAGGTTTTGCGAGTGTGTCGGGAATGCTAACCAGATGTCAAGACGTCCCAGACATAAGACAGCGCACTATATGCACCAGGGCAGGCTCTCCAAAAGGAAGAACTGATGGCCTTGCGACATCAACGGGACTTCAGGAGAAGAAGAGCAATCCTCAAGTCGTGTTTTCTACCATACGTTTAAACATAAGAGTATATACCTTCATTGTCATTCACTTCATAATAAAAACTCAAAACCCTCGTCATCCAGCGGAACGTGAAAGGATCGATCACAAACTGACCAAGTAGCAAGGGNTACGACCTGTCTCTTATACACATCTAGATGTGTATAAGAGACAGGTCGGATGGTGTGCATCTGTGACGCTATATAGGGTAGGGCAGAGACCTCTCAGAGGCCCGCCACGGTCATTTACCACCCGGGATAGACTCGACCTCTCCTCCTCCTCGCATGTGATGAGAGCCACAACCCCAACTTACTTATCCAGCTTCTTCCGGACCTGCTATCTACCTACCTACATCGGTTCCGACCCTACTTCAAACCCGGTCCGTAAGTACGCATAACACCTGGCAGGCAGGCAAAAAACATAGGCAGGCAGGGAGGTGAGCCCTTCGTGTTGACGTCCCGACTTGAGTTTCCAGTTTCCGGAGAGACTGCGTCACAGAAAAGCATGTGTGTACTCCGTGTGTGTGTGCCTGTACGTACATATACAAAAACCAAAAAAAAAGTCAATCGGGGATGAGGAGAGAGAAAGCCAGAGCCGAGAGCCGTTAATTACCTCTAGCACACCGTCACATACATACAGTACCTACCTACCTCAGGTACATTTCTGCCCACCCCTCCCCAATTTTAGCCTTTCCTCTCCTCTCCCGCCCGTGGTAGTATTCCCAGCAAGCTCTGCGTCCCTCGCGCCGCGAGGGCCCCGAGCACAGGAAAGAAAACGGCCAACAAGAAACTGTTGCTGCTGTGTGGCCAGGGCGTGGAAAGACGACAAGCACAATTGGCATGGTCTATGTATTGGACGGGTTGGACCTACTTTGATAGCGCTGTGGGAAGAGCCAAGAAAAAATAATACGATGACCAATCACACACGCGTGCGTGTATCACGAGAAGTTTATCGCACAAGACCAGGCCAAAGCAACATGTGTGAGGAGAGTAAAGAAACCTTGGCCCGGCCGAGGGTCATTAGTCAAGAGCTAGAAAAGCGAGAAGAAAAAAAGGTGGGTGAGTGCTACTGCGTTTTCGTGTGAATCGTGTCAATTCGTCTCAGTAATAAATAACTAATGCCATGTGAGTCCGGACAAGGCGACGCCATGCATCTGCCTCGTGTGCCACAAAGCGAATATACGAGGTTCCCTCGGCATCACTGATTCCTACAGAGATTACTGACACCGATAGAACCTACTACATGCTAGCAACCATCAGCCAGATCTTATGCTGTGAAACCCGCTCCTGATGTACGCCGTTACCCAAGTACCCACAGTCCCTCTGCCAGACTCCCTCCACGATGCTGTCGCTGGTGCTGTGAAACCGCTTGCTATGATGATGATCGTACTGTTCCTTTGCATTTGTATGTGAATACAGTGATGCCACTTTTGGATGAGGAAAAAGAAATTAATACAGTAAGACACGGAGTTAAAAAAAAAATAAGAAAAGAAAACCATCTAATACGCGTGTATCGCGTCATTGCGCAACGGGCCTTTTTGGTGGTGGTGGTGGTGGTGGTCCTGGCCCTGGGCATGGCTATGGCCATGGCCATGGCCACGTTGGCTGAAAACGCGCTGCATCAAGGCGCGGGGCCCGACGTGATCGATGTCGCCGAGAACAGGAATGTGGTGGGGCTTCTTGTGCTGCCAGCGCTCCTTGATGCAGTCATCCACGAGAGCGATGAGACCGGTCGCGACGATTACGCTATTGTGTGTTAGTTACTGTTGCCCAAGAGGGGTCTGGGACGGTTTTTCTCTGATAGACCACTTACTCGGCAACGTCTGTCACGGCATCGATTATAGACTGGTCATTGATCCATATGAAGCAGGGCGGGACCCAGCCCCCAGAGACTTCATCGTCCTCGACCTGGTTGGGCGAACGGGTCTCGGGGACGATATGTGCGACGGGGTGGGTCTCGCCGTCGCGGACGAGATGGAAGGAGACGACGCCGTCAAGGTGCTTCTCGACGACCCGTTTCCACGCGTACTTGTGGCCCCACCAGTCGAACTCGTAGCGCTTGTTGTTCTTGCCCTTCTGGCCCTTCCTGGTCACGTCGACCCTTGCGTAGTTGCTGAACTCCAGCTTGATGGAGTTGGTGGGCTGCTGAGGAGGGGTCTTCTTGTGGGGTCTCGGTCAGAACATCTTGCAAGGGATTGTTTGGACGGTCCGAATGAGACGCTGATGGTCCCCACAGGATGCCTCTTCTAGCTCTGATGAAGAGCTGGGCATGTCGATCAGCGTTCCTCCAACGGCCTCATCCCACGTACATACATGCTATGGTACACTAGCTGCGCGAAGACACCAGCAGGCGTTGGCTGCCAGCCCGATCGTGTTTGTGGTCTGGGTGTGAGGGGGTTTTGTGCCAGCAAGGGGGTTGGGACCTTAACCTTGGGGCAGCATTGCCAGGCTCTGCTTCCACTGGACGACCCGAGCCTTCGACAACATCCTGCCCCGGTCCCAGAGCTGACCTCCAAGGGACGAAATAGCCTCGTACCGGTAACACTGTTCATGACTGCAGCTGACTGCAGCAATGTCCTTGGCGCCATTGACCACTGGCGTTTCAACCTGCGCTCCTGCACCTCGCATTAGCCTCGTGCCTTGCATCGACATGCGTGAACGAGCTCGTCCCCCTTGCTGAAGAGCCAAGCTCGGGATCAGGACTTTATCCGCCGGCCCACATCTAAAGCCGATGGGCCAGCACCGAATCCTCAGAGTCAGGGGTAGGCGTACCGGCCTGCGGAGGGCGGAGCAGGCGGGCTCGCCCACGACAATGGCCGTCCCCTTCGACCCTCTTGTACGTCTGGATCGCCGGCAGTCTTCCCGGAGGCCATATCCTTATTGAGGCTCTCCTCACGAGCGCTCCGTTGTGGTATCGACCCACAGACTTATTGCATGGCCGATCGCATATCGTCAAGGGTCTCCGGGGTTGAAGGGGACCGGCCACCAGTGGAGCTAGGCCCTACCAGAGGGAACAATGCACCGGATCTTCCGAACTCTAAACGGCCCCAGGCGAACACGATTCATGATGGGCATAATAACTTATATAAGAATGGGGATTGGGGCCGCCAGTATCGCGGATACGGCTTGCTTTGAACGTCCGTGAAGGTACATATGTATCCAAGAGACCCGCCCAATCTCAATTCATGGAATACGAGGGGCTACGACCATCTGTGCTCGTTTCCACCAGCTCCGGAAGTCAGAAACGGCGCCGGTTCAGGTGCAAACATTGATCATGAAAAGACTGCAATCTTCTCGAGATTATACTTTGCCAGGCCGCGTAAGTTCTTTGGCACATCTATATTAAATGTTGTATCCTATGAATCGTGCGTACGTTCACGCAGCGGCTGGTTGTTGGGCTGACGAAGTTTTAAAGTGGGTCTGACCAACCCACAAAATGCAGCCTATTAGAGGGCATATTTCAAATAGCCGAGCTGACACAACAAGGGCCTTATGCAGGTCACATCAACAAGTAACCTAATAGATATCAAATAGATACTTCTTAGGGTTAGGGTTAGTTTCAAACCGGTTTAAAATTAGTTCCAAACCTATCTGAATCTGGTTCTAAACTGGTTCCAAATAGGTGGTTGCTTTATCTTATGTAATCTTGATCTGACAGTTGCTGTACCTCTGTGGTTTCGTACTTGTACCTTTTTGAACCCTTCCTTGCCAAGCCGTCAGACCCATTTAGAAACTTCGCCAGCCGGACTGGTAACCCGTTACTATGGTCAGTACTGCACTGCCCTGCTGGCTGGTAGTTGCCCACTACTATTGCCACAAAAGGGATGACAGTGGTTCTCAAAAGGCTCAGCCCACAGTACCTGCGAACTAAACGCCAGTTTTCTTAACCCCTGAATCCGGGAACCGCCCAGACGTTTACGTATATATCAATGATATGAAAGATGGATTGAGTCTCTAATTTGATTGGGTGAGGTTTTGCGAGTGTGTCGGGAATGCTAACCAGATGTCAAGACGTCCCAGACATAAGACAGCGCACTATATGCACCAGGGCAGGCTCTCCAAAAGGAAGAACTGATGGCCTTGCGACATCAACGGGACTTCAGGAGAAGAAGAGCAATCCTCAAGTCGTGTTTTCTACCATACGTTTAAACATAAGAGTATATACCTTCATTGTCATTCACTTCATAATAAAAACTCAAAACCCTCGTCATCCAGCGGAACGTGAAAGGATCGATCACAAACTGACCAAGTAGCAAGGGTGCTCCTTGCATATATGCCCGTATTGGCTGTCAGAACGCCTCAAGAACACACAATGGTTTGATGTTATCGAAAAAAGGTGGGAAACCAAGTCAACTAGCAGGACTCACGATTCTCTCTCCACTAGCTACCTAGGTACTCACCACTTTCCGCCTCAAGAATATGTTACATTATTAGTATATCATTCATAGGTATAGGGCAGTAGTAAATTTGCTAAATACAAAACAACTGCCCCTATGGTTAATCCGGGATACTATATGCCAGCCTTATTACTAGTAGCTTTCATGATATCGTTAAAAAAGTGAGAAAGAGGAAGAGAAAGAGACAGGGGGGGTTGATCTTACCTGGCGTCCAACCATGCTCCATTCTTTTGGAGGACACCTTGTCATTGTCTAATGGCACTTTATCCCAGACCGTTCGGTCTGGGGGAGAGAAGAGGGACAGGATGCTAATAATTGTGTATAAGTTGTCATTAATCGTAATCCAGCATCTGCAGGCTACAAGCATGCGCCGCGGCTTTCTTGTGCTCGTTCGAAATTTGAATGGCCTTGGATCTTCGCCACATCGAAGTACGTGTGAGGGCAGCGTTTCTCACAGCTGCCTTGCAATATGAAACTTGTGCAAAACCTGCGAGCGGCTGTGGTTTTCCAGTGGCTCCAGAAACGTTAGGAGTAGTATATGGTTGATCTTTGTGGTCGAGGCCCTGACTTAGCTAAACGAGGGGACAGCCAACGGCTCGGCTTTGGAGCGGCCACCCGTCAAGGGTTAATACATGGTTGACCGAGTGCCCAAAGGATTTTGTCCCAGGGAAGAGTGTGCGCACATCTCCAGTGGTCTCCCAGGTTTTCCTGAGGGTGCCGGTTGGCAATCCAAATGTTGTACCGCAGCATCAGCCACAAGTGTCTCCTGAGATTGCCTTTCATCGTCGACTGTCTCTTGATATCAAACGAACGCTAGAGTGGAGCCTAGGCTCACGTCCGCTCTCTCTTGATCAGTCAGTCATTTTTTGCCGAGTCTCGCCGGGTTTGCTGCCACCATTTTGTCTCAAAACGCAATGCTCTATTTCATATGTTGGTACAAACCATCGGCCGTGATTCACTTAACCCATCCAGCGTCATCGCCTTCCCCGAGACGTGCAACCGTGGCCACCCTATGTGTCGACATCCATCCTCTCGCTCTCAGCAGAAACCTCATGCACGTCTACAAACTTCAAGATCTCGTCCTTCTTGATGATCTTCTCGTTCAGCACCGCTGTGGTGCCCTTGGGGAACTTGTACGACTTGAGCTTCTGGCTTCTCTCGTTTGGCTTCACATAGCCTCGGTGCAGGGTGGTCTTGTCCGCCGTGATGACCGCGACATCGACATTGCTTCCTGACCCCAGGTCGTTGAAGATACCAGCCTGGATGGCCTCGCTGCACAGCTCCATGGCCTCCTCCTTGGTCAGGCTGGCCTTCCACGAGCTCTCAAACACGCTCATTGCCGCCAGCGAGCCGGAGCCCATGGTCACGTAGGGGAGCTTGTCGGTACTGCCGTGGGCGTGGACGGTAAAGAGGTGGGTACCGGTAGGGTCGACGCCGGCCACGACGAGGTAGGCGCCGATGTAGCCCTGGTATCGGAAGAGGTGCTGCTTCAGCATGGTCATGCAGGTCACGACCCGCGGCTTGCGACCGGTGGAGAGGGAGTGAAGTTCCAGGTTCGAGGAGATGATGGCCGTCGTGAACTCGGTATCTGCCGCGGTACCGGCTCCGGCGCACCAGATCTGAGGAGCGATATAGTGCAGCTTCTCGCAGTTCTTGTCGGCCACGATGGGGCCTGAGGTTGCTCGAGTATCGGCTGCGATCTGGTTTTTGGCAGGTCAGTCTTGGACAGGATGATCAGGTTGAGCGTCCTGGAGCAGTAGCTTGAGAGGCGGGCCCATGGCGCAGGTGAAGGCCAAGAGGCACTGGAGCTCTGAATCTGAGCTGTACATACCACGACGCCTCCATCAAATATGCACCCGACGATGGTGGTTCCTGTGCTGGTGGCCTTGGGCAAAGGCACGCCTCGCGCGTGCAGCGCTGCGTTGCGGTTGTAGTTGGAGAAGTCGAAGCCCGGCATGATGGCGGCAGTTCGTCTCAGCTGTACAAACGGATCTTGAAGATAGCCAGGGGAGCTCTAGGATGATTTGGGGACGTCGCGGAGGCTGAGATGATGGGGAGTCGATGGGGGAGGTGGCCGCGTTGGGAGAGGTGGTTGGGGGAGTAGCTTGCGTGTGGTTGTCGCTTGGCGACGGCAAGGCAGAGAGAGAGAGAGCTGATTGTATGGGGCCTGCCGCGGTGGATGACGAGGCTAAAAGCTGCCTTCCAGCACACTGCAGCAGCCACCCCTGTCGCGAAAGCTGGTTCTGGTTGGCCCAAGCTCGGGGTGAAGCTCTGGGGCAGACGGGCAGGGATTCCTTTTTGGCAGGCAGCGTCGCGATCTCCAAGTCACCGTCGACCTCCTGCAACCGAACCACAACCATTTTTCTCCCACATCACCACCCATTTTGAATATACACCTTGTTGCTTCTTTAGTGTCTCTGTGAAACCCCGCTCGCACTGCTCCTGTGACGGGCTTCTCACATTACCCATTTGCAAGTCCATGCTCAGAACCTAAGAGGGGACTTGTTTGCCTGGATCCGTCGCAACGGCCAAACGGCACTCGACACGATGGAAGAGGGCGCGACACTTGAATTGATCCAGACCGAGGTACGTTCATTCTTAACATGTATAACCCTTGTCGGTTTCGTGTCCTATGATCACGGTCTAACTAACACCTGATAGGCTCTCGGGTTCCTCGCCATCGCCGGCGACGCGAAGGTCCAGCTGACCCCAGAATGGTCTCCCCTGCCCGCACCGACAGCATCCCTCCTCAGCATTGCATCCCGAAAGGGCCTCGTGGCCGCCGCCGGCCCGGATGCCGTGTATCTATCCTCGACCGAGTCGGCGCGGAAGGCCTTCTCGGCTGACAAGACTGGTGACACCGAATTCAGGGCATTCGAGCCCCAAGTCAAGATACCCTTGCCCATGAGGATATCGCATCTCGCATTTACCCCCGACGAGCAATACCTGATACTGTCGGCCGAGCAGGGCGGGGGGCTGGCTGTCTACGAGACGCAGGCGCTGCTACAAGGATCCTCGCAGGCCGCCTTTGAGATCTCGACTAGTGGGGAGAGCATCAGGGCCCTGATACCGAATCCTATGCCCGAGCTGGCAGAATTTTGCGCCGTCGTGACCACAAACGGCAACTTCTTAATAGCCAACCTAAAGGAGAAGTCACTTGTCACCGGTCCAAGCGGCCCAGTCGTCCGAAACCAAGTTGCCTGTGGAGCATGGAGCACCAAGGGCAAGCAGCTGGTCGCAGGATTGTCCGATGGCACTGTTATCCAGATGACCCCTGACGGCACCGAAAAGGCACAAATTCCCAAACCAAGCGCGTTCGGGGACGCACATGTGTCCTCGATATCTTGGCTGGAGAACAATGTCTTCCTCCTGGTCTACACAGAGAACTCGGGAGAATCGCCTGCCTCGGAATTCTGCATAATCACGCGGCACGCGCCACCAGGCCAATCGCCATCCTTCGAGTTCCGGAAACTGAATGACCCGGTCCAACCATTCGGAAACGAGAGGGCGCCGCATCACACCGTTCTGCGTCTGCGAGACTACCCGCCAAGCATCCAAGACATGCTCATTGTCGCATCCACAGCCCACGATGGCATTGGGCTGCTTACGCGATCCAAGGCGCCTCTTGCTAGTGACGTACCTGCAGAAGCCATCACGAACGTTTTTACCACAACCGAGTTCACCGATGACTCCAGGAGGGCCGAGGTGCCTTCGGACCCCGGCGAATACTCTCCTACGTATCCCACCGGAGTCTCACTGGACCTCTCGAGCAAGGAGAGTGTGTACCGGCCGATACCTCAAGACGAGGAGTTCGAGAGATCTCCTGGGCCGCTTCCCGCGCTGTGGGCACTCAACTACAAGGGTGTCTTATCTGCATGGTGGGTAGTTTACAACGATGCCATCCGAGAAGGCAAGATATATCCCGGCATGGTTGTAGCTGAAGGACAGTCTTCTGCACAACCAACCGCCCCCGCCCCCACGCCGCCAGCCTTTGGTTCGCAGACAGCAAGTTCCCCTTTCGGCGGACCATCTGCCTTTGCGACTGCCGCGCCTGCCCTGGCTCCATCGACTGGAGTGCCCAGTCCTTTCGGGGGAGCGGCTGCGGCTTCTTCGACACCTAAATTTGGCGCCCCGTCTTTTGGCGCACCAAGTGCACTCGGAGCCCAGCCGGCTGCGTCTTTCGGGCAAGCTGGTGGGCTAGGCGCCAAAGTTTCACCCTGGGCAACCGCATCGGCGGGCGGAGCTGCACCTTCTTTTGGTTCACCCGGATTCTCCAGCTCCGCAGCACCTGCGACTGGGGCTTCAGCAGGCGGCAAGATCTTTGGCAGTGCGGCCTCTGCCACTCCTTCAACGGGTGGCGGTTTTGCTTCATTCGCCAGCAAGGCTGGTTTTGGGTCCCTGGGTGGTGATAGCGGTAGCGGCAGTATCTTTTCCAAACCCTCATCGTCTCCGAGTCCGTTTGGTGCAGGTACAAGTGGCCAGAGTGCCTTTGGGAGCGGTGGTAGTGCCTTCGGAAGCGGCGCAGGAACCTTTGGGTCTCGGGAGACGTCGAACACCGCATTTCCTCCACCTAGCTCAACACCTAAGGAAGGCTCTGGTCTCGGCTCCACGCCATTCGTCCTTGGAACGACTTTTAAGGCAGACCCTGCCTCCGCCAATGACAACGAGAAACCGAGCGGTAAGGGTGGTTTTGGACTGGGAGGCTTTGGTTTGTCAATGGACGATGCTGCGGCAAGGCCGGCCGAGTCGAATGACTTGTCCAAAGATGAAGATATGGATGCGCAGACCACTCCGGTCGAGCAAGAAAAGCCAAAACCTTCTCTGTTTGAATCGTCTCAACCGAAAGAGAAGACGGCAAGCTTGTTTGGTGGACAGTCCCAGGAGTCCACAACCCCGACGTCGACGCCCGCGCCATCGAAGTTCTTCTCAGACAACTCCACGTCCTCGAAACCTAATCCGTTTTCTGGCCAAGCCAGCGCGAGCAGTCCTTTTGGAGCCACATCTGCCAAACCCAGCCTCTTTGGATCCAGCAGCGACGCAGGCAAGCCAAAAGAATCACCTAACCCTTTTGCATCGATGTCTAGCAACAAACCCAACCCATTCGCATCCGCGTCTCAAAGCAAGCCAAACCCCTTCGCAGTGAAGAGTGAGAGAACAGAGGCCACAGAAGATGCGCCTCTGCCGCCGGAGTCAACAAGTAAGGCCGTATACCCATTCGGAGATTCCTCGTCTTCTTCTACAGCTTCCGCTAAATCTGCAGAAGGTCACAAAAAGACCGACAAGGACTCCGAATCTGTCAACGATGTTCCATTGTCACCTGATCCGTCACCAGGGCCCAACGAAGCACCAAAGGATAACGACGAGGCCTCAATCCCTTTGTCAGAACAAGTAGCACCCGTCATGGAAGACGCCCCGTTGCCGCCCTTCCCCACGAAGTCCAAGCCTGAAGCTACATCATCTATATTTGGCTCAAAACAGGCCCCGGCGGTTCCTGACGGCTCCGATAGTGCCGAATCTAGTTCGCAGCATGGCGAAAGCCGGAGCCAGAGCGATGCTGAAGAACCTGCAGATGGGGAGGAGGATGAGGACGGCGAGGGCGAAAGCGAAGGCAGTGGTATCGATGTTGCGAAGGACCTGAGCCCAAACTGGATGGGGCTCAGCCAGGAACAGGGCACCACGCCTCAGAGTTCGTTTGGCGGTATGGGCGGGAGCACTTTCTCCATGGTGTCGAGGCCGGAAGCCCCACAGCAGCAGCACTCATCCTTGTTTGGCGAGATCAACCGAAGTGCACCGGTCTTTGCGAAGCCTGCCCCTACCAGCCCACGCTCCCCGAGCCCCGTCAGGGGGCCAATCGCGCACCGGATGTTCCCGGCTGAGGGCTCACGGTCAGTTAGTGCTCCTGGAATTCCGCCACATGCCTTGGGAAGGTCGCGGCCCCAGAGCTCTGATCACGGCGCCAAGACGATCAGCACGAGATTGCAGCCCCAAGACGACCCCAACGTACTTCTGCAAAGGCAGGCGAAGCAGAAGCAGGCAGAGCAGGACGTGCAGAGCTTGGAGGACGACGAGTTCGAACACGTACAAAATCTTCTTGACACTGAGGTTCCGCCTTCGCTGGAAATCGGCGAGTTCAACGCCTTCAACAGCGTCACCGCTGACGTCCATGCGTCCACCGTGGCTGCACAGGTAGAGGCGTTGTATCGTGACATCAATGGCATGCTAGTGACGTTGGGTCTCAACGCCCGAGCGCTGAAAGGCTTCATCAAGGGTCATGAGGAGCGCCACGGCGAAAAGACCAAGGATGACCTCGCCAACCGTGACGACTGGGTTCTGTGCGAGGCTGAAGACCTCGGCCAGATTCTCGATGAGGACCTGGCTCCTGAGCTGGAAGAGGGCCGTCTCCAAAATGTCGAGGACACATGGGATATGTGCCAGGGACTTGCCCGGGAGATGCCCAAGCTTCGTGCGAAACATCAAGATGTCAAGCGTATTTTGGGTAGTGTCCTGGATCCTGACCAGGCATCCGCACAGCGATCCATGCCCCTCAATGCCGAGCAGGCAGCGCAACAGACGGAGCTGCGTCGGTCATACGCACAGCTGATCAGACTGATGACCGACGCCGAAGGCGCATTAACCATGCTCAAGACAAAACTTGCGTCACTTGGCGCTTCTTCTGGCAAGCCCGCCGCCGTGCCGACTGTCGACGCCGTCATGCGTACCATCACGAAGATGACGTCGGCGGCAGAGAAGCGCAGCGGCGATCTTGATGTGCTCGAGAGCCAGATGCGCAAGCTTGGGTTCACCAATTCGGTCGGGCCTCCGAGTCGTGAAGGGTCTCCGTTCATGACACCGCCTTCTAACAAGAGGCAGTCCCTGCTCATGAGCTCTTCCACGCAGTTCACACCTTCCCCGCGCAAGAGCCTAATAAGCTCGGTCGGCTCGCTCAACGGCAGTAGGCGAGCCACCGCGGGGCCGTCGCCAAGGAAGAAGATCAGCGGGTTCACGAATGAGGACAAGGAGGCTATCAGGGGCAAGATGCAGAAGAGGCAGGGTGTCCTGGACCGTCTGCGCAACAAATTGACAGAGAATGGACCAAAAATGTCGAGGTACGAGGGTGGGAGTTGAATGCCCGGGGAGGGGGGGGGGTGCGGACTGTCGGTTCAGACACGTTGGCGTTTTACATATCACTGTCCGGGGAAATTTCTCGTGGTGAGCAATTGCGGCTCATTACACGACGTACGAGATACTGGATGACGGGAATTAAGATAGACCTTGGTGGCCTAGCCCCTATTCTATGAAAGTGACGCGAATGAAGACATGGTAGGCGCCCAGACTATCCGCAAGCTGTGCTTTCACCGTGCGGTGTTTCGGAGGCGATCTCCATCATACATATTCATGAAAAACCAACTCCTAATCAGCCACCGAAAGAAAGCCATGGTGTCAAATGCAACAAGTGAACCCTTGCTTGGTGGTGACCGAGGAAGATGCGGTATACGTATCAACATTTGTCCATGGAGATGACAGAAGCAATTACTTGACGGCGTATCACCAGCAGTCCCGCCGGAAGCAGATTCAGCCTAGGCAGCTACCTGTTTGGGCCTGAGGTATCCCAAGAGGACTAGGTCATGCCGGCTCCTGGGGGACCAGCACGGTGCTGTCTTCAACCTCACCATTCCTCTCCTTGTCGCCATAGAACTTGTCCAGGTCCGAGACCACCTGGCGGCCGGACCACTTCTTCATTATCTTGTGCCCATCCGCGCGCAGGCGGTACTGATACCAATGGGGCATGGACGCGAGGACGGTCAGCGAGCTGGCGAAGGCCGGGAGGATGATCTGGCCGCTCTTGCCGCTCAGGACCTGTCTGACGATGGCCTCGGCGACGGTCTCGGGCTCGAGCACCGGCATCAGGAAGGGCGCGCCGTTGCTGTAGCCCTCGAAGAGCGGGGTGCGCGTGTAGCCCTGGTTGACGACGACGGTGCGCACCTTGCGGGCCCTGTATCGGGTGGCGAGCTCGGCGGCGAGGCCTTCGTGGAAGGCCAAGGCGGCGTGCTTGGAGGCGGCGTAGTCGACCATGTTGGGCACTGCGAAGGACGGTTAGCCGAGGGAATTCGCGCGGGGGAGGCTGTACGAGGTATGTGTACCCACCGGTGCACCATGCCGCGACCGAGGCCACGGTCACGACCATGCCGTGGTTGTTCTCGATCAGGCTCGGGAGGAACTCCTTGATCAGCCAGTAGTGGGCCAGAGAGTTGACATCAAACGTGAAGCGCACATCCTTCTCGGATGAGTCGAGGATGGTCTTGCCCCGGCACACGCCGGCGTTGTTTATCAGCACAGTAGGATAGCCAACCTTTGAGCGGATGTCCTTGGCCACGGCGGCTATGTGCTTTGGAGACGTGATGTCGCACTTGAAATAGTGGACGTTGGATGCTGGCCGGCCATGTCAGACGTCTGATTTGCTGTGGTCTCGCGCGGATGGACTTACACGCCTCGAATGTCAGGGGCTGGATATCCAGTACGACGACCTTGACGCCCTTCTCACTCAGGAACCTGACGATGTGCCCTCCGATGCCGCCAGACCCGCCGGTGATGAGAACAATCTCCCTCCCCCTCCAGTCGTACTGGTCGTCCTGCCAGTTGTTGATGACCCCAGTCGAATACCAGCTGCTCAGCCAGCGGGCGAGGCCCAGGTAGAAGAGCAGCTTGACGCGCGAGAAGGCCTTGTGGTGGAGGATGGAGTATTCCTGGCCCTTCCTGGTGAGCCTCGCGAGCACGAGGAGGGGCAGCGTGAATGCGGGGTTGAATGCTGTCTTGGCAAGGATGCGCATGACGGCGTCCGCCTTGAAGCCCTCGCGGGGCAGGAGGCCGTTGTGCATGGGCATGCTGGGCCAGTGATTGCTTGTCGGCTTCACAGGACCGGTTTACGTGTGTTCAGAAGAGAGGGGGGCAGGCTGAGTACTTGACGTGACGGAAACAACAGAGGGGGGAGAAACACCGGGCGAAGCTGAGACGGGGAGCCTCGGTGTTTCTGGAAGAGGGAGGAGCTCCATGCATGGCCCATGTCCAGCAGGTTGCTGTCGACGGAGTGTAGCTCGTCCCGAGACGCAGGAGGCTTCCATGTGCTGCCGCAGCCGAGGGACAAAAAAGTGCGGGGAAGACGGGAGGCCACAACCGATGCTTGGCATGGTATGGGGTATGGGCATGTGCTACGGAGTAGACCAAAACCATAGCTATGTACGGAGTGGTTGACCTGGGTACTCATCAACCAAGACGGAGGATGAGGGGGGGGGGTTGCCAACCCCCCCCCCTTTTTTTTTAAATATTCTTGTTTAATTTTAGTTTTTAATTTAATTTATTTGAATTTATTTGAATTTAATTGAATTTAATTGAATTTAATTGAATTTAATTGAATTTATTTTATTTTATTTTATTTTATTTTATTTTATTTTATTTTATTTTATTTTATTTTATTTTATTTTATTTTAATTTTTACTCTCCTCCCCAGTAACGAGGTTACCAGGCCGGTTTGCTGACTTTTTAGTCTAGGCACAGACGTTATGCCTCCCGCTCTCGCAGACGAGACTGGGCCTGGACAGAGGCAGCCCGCGCCGTGTTGGCGTCCGTCCGTCGCCCTGCAAGAGTCAAACCTCGTCCCGCCCGCACGCAGCCAAGAGTTTCTGTCCCAGGGCGCCCAGGTCCGGGCTCACACTCAGGTGGCTCTTGAGCGTCATGACGGCCGCCTTCTGCGCGACGTCCACCAGGTCCTCGGCCCTGCCCCCGAGCGCCAGGCCCGCGACCAGCGTCCCGAGAAACGTGTCGCCCATGCCGTTGACCGAGATGGGCGTGCACACACGCTCCACCGCCGGATAGAGCCTCATGTACACCGCGCCGACCGACGGGTGGCCCGGCCGTGCCCTGCTGACTATGTACCGCTCGTGCTCCGGGTCCAGCAGGCGCGGGTCCTCGGGCCCCAGGATCGTCGTCAGCAGCGCGCCCTTGTCACCCACCTTGGCGATGATGGTCGGTATGTACGGCAGCAGCTGGATGCTCTGCACGGGCAGCCCCGCGTCCGTCATCTCGGCCGACGTGAGCCGGACGAACCTATCCCTCGCGCCGCCGTGCATCCCGAAGGCATCAAGGACCTCGAACCACGGCATGCTGTCCAGGTAGCCGTTGTCCTTGGCCGCAGTGTACATGGCCGCCAGCTCGTACTGGTTCGGCGTCGCGATGCTGAGGGCGGCATGCGGGAACAGAGGCAGCGTGTAGTCCCTTGGGAACAGCCCCGCCGCCTTGACGCTAGACACTGGTTCGTACGCGACCTTGGCGCCACACTGGCCCCCCGTCTTGATCCAGTTGTGGATATCCCGGGGCGACCAGTTGCCGTCCACCACCAGCCACTTGGGCTTAGTCGCCCTGAGGATGGAGGTCCAGTAGGTGGGGAAGGAGTGTGCCGTCAAGATGGCCATGTCCGCCATGGCTGTGAACAAGCTCCTCTCGGCGTCGTTGACTGCCACGTACTGGGCTGTCCGCGCAGACGCGTACTCGGGGCCTAGCTGGCGGATGTAGCTGGTGTCTAGCCCATTCTTCTCCATGCTCGTGAGGATGGTTGCGCCGGCGCTGTGATGTGGTGTTAGATGACTTGGTCGCGTTCGTGCTTGGGTTCCCCTCGAGGGCAAGAGACATGCTTACATGTCGTTCCCAATCATACTGCACAGCTTGACCTTGAGGTCGCCATATACGCTCTGCGCAGCCAGTGCAACATTGTGACCGACGCCCCCTATGGATTGGGTGATCCCCGCAGGGTTTGACGTGTACAGCACGGGTGATACTGGCTTGGGATCAGGGTACCTGTCGTTGTGGAAGTTGCAGTTGAGGTCGAGAGCGACCGACCCAGCGACCAGGATGTCTGCTTTGGATGCTTTGCATGGGCCGTCTTTCACCTCTGGGAGGCCCAGCCCCTGCTGCTTATGCGCACGTACTACTGGAGGAGCTGGTCTGAAAAGTCCATTCAGCCCTAAATTTGAGTGTTTGGATCATGGTATATACGGGACCTCTTACTGGTGATGTGACCTCGCAGCCCCGTCTCCTGTCTCGAGCTTGTAAAGCTCAGAAGCAACTCTTGCTGCCCGGGCCACATTTGATTGTACAAGGTGCAGGTTGGCAGGCGCACTCTGGTCGTTGGTCAGCTCCCTGATCCTCTTGAGGATGAAGGGCGTGTTTGCGTTGCCGCCGAAGCCCCGCTCGTCCGCCTCGCGCACAGCTGTGTCAATGATCTTGTCCAGCACCTCCCTAGGTATCTCATGCTCTGCGGGGATCGGGTTTGCCAACAGCATGCCACTCTCCACTCCCAGTCGCTCCTGGGCGAGTATTATAGCAGCCGCCTGCCTCTCATCGTGCACCGTGAACGGGCTCCTGATGCCGCTCTCCCGGGCCCAGAAGGCGGGGAGTTCGACCTGTCCGCTGCGGCCGTCCGCAAAAGTGGCAACGAGGACACCCTGGGTCTCGAGATACTCGAGCGTGCGCGGGATGTCCAGGAAGCCCTTGGGCCCGCTGCTGACGACGGCGACCCTGGTGCGGCCCAGCTCCGTCAGGTCAGCGGATATGTCCATTGAGTTCTCGGCGCCGCGGTGGACGCCCCCGAGCCCACCGGTGCCGAAGATACGGATGCCAGCCGCCCGTGCGAGCAGCATTGTGCCGGCGATGGTGGTGCCGCCGTGGAGTTTCCGGCCCGTCATGCGCGCCCCGACGATGTAGGCGAGATCCCTCCTTGAGAGCTTCATTGCGCCCTCCTGAACCATGCGGTCGACCTCGGCGGGGCTCATGCCGACCCTGGCCACTCCGTCGAGAACGCCTATGGTGGCAGGCACCGCGCCATGCTCGCGGACGGCACTTTCGAGGACCCCGGGGAGGTCTCTCCCCAGGGAGCCGTGGGTGTATATGGTGGTCTCGAGTGCGACGACCGGTCTCCTCGTTGCTATGGCATCCTGGACCTCTTCCGAGACCCTGAGGAGGCTGGCCAGGTGGTGCGATGCCGAGCTTGCAGAGGTCAGGTGTGACGTCTGGTGTATCTGTAGCTGCGACAGGAGACCAGCCTTGCAAGGTAGCCCGGCACGGACGGTATTTGGCAGACGCCATAGGCATGGATGGCGGCGTGTTGTCTCTCTGAGCAGCACCATGGTTGTGATGTGCGATGGGCTGGGTTGTTGCCTGGCGGACAATCCTTGAGAGAAGTGGTAGCCTCTTGGATGCTCTGAAGGCCTCTGATGAATCAGTCGTGCATCCTAACAAGACACTTGTCTCTTCGTCAGCCTGGTTCCAGAGCCAGTCTTGTGTGTTTTGGGGCCAGCCTAGTTGGCATTGAGTTCAGATCAGCAAGTATCGTGAGGCCGTGGGCATGGCCGTCAAAATATGTACTGTCTTGATCGGAGCTGCTCGGCCGATCGGGTCAACCGTCAACGGCCCTAGCGGTTTACCCCCACCCTAGGTACCCAGGTATGTATACTCCGTATAGTACTGTAGATAAGCAGTATGGTGGTATGGAGGTACGGAGGTGCCCCTACCTACCCAGGTACCTATTACACAGTAGTGCATGCCACGGTGCTCCAAGCGACAAGCAAGGTGGCCCGGGTGCTGGGGGATGCCCACCACCTTTGAAACCTTGGCTGCATCACCGGACAACCCTTTCCCATCACCTCAGGCTGTCACGTCGATCAGGGCGGTGCGATTGATGCTGTTCGCTAACCATCCTGCCCTGGTAGACTGCCCAGTTTCTACCGTGCAACACCACTCCCGTACACGGCGGCCAGCGGCCAGCGGATTCCGGTAATGTCCCCAAGTGTCAAGTGTTATATTGCTGGACTAGCCCCCTGCAGGGTGAATCCAAGTTTGCCGCAGGGCGAGACGCAACACCTCCAAGGACTCTCCCACCTTTCCCGCCTTCCTTCGATAGGTCCTTTTGGTTTTCCTCCGTCCAGTCATATCCTGTCTCCGCCTCTCCTAAGGCAAAGCCAGCCGAGTTCCACATGACACCGTGCTCTCACTCCTTGTCGCTTGCCTATCTCGTCGACGTTCCCTCGTGGCAGCGTCACACGTCCTTGTTTCCGTCCCATCTCCAGCCCTCACCATCTCAACCCACCCGTTGCGCCCGCCACCGAGGCAATGTATCCGCCATCTCTTACAACAGCGCTGCTACCGCTCCTCGTCGCCCGAGCACTATCTCAAGACTTCACCATCTCCAATGGCCAGGTTTTCACGCCCGGCTTTGTGGTCCTTGACTCCCCGCAGCCGGGCACGCCCATGGGCGGAGGTGCGCCTCACAGCTATCCGGACACATCCCCTCCGCGCAATGCCTGACTGACTAGCCCTAGACACCATCGAGATCGCCTTGGATGTCACGGCAAATGGCATCCTCCCGCTTGACGTTGCCGCTGACAGCCCCAGCCGGATAAACAACGTAACGCTCTTCTTGTACTCGAATGATACTGGAAGGAATTTCACCATCTCCAACGGCACGGCGTCTACTAATAACGCCAGCCTGGGAGACATCATGGCGCAGGAGCCGGGAAGCACGGTCAAACATGTCAGGTGGACGTGGCCGGCATGCCTGGCAGGAGACGGCCAGCCGACGACAACCGACAGCGACCGCGGCAACTATAACATCTCCATCAGACAAAACTTTGTCATGAACGGCACCGATCACTACACCATCTTTGACGTCCCCATCGCCGTGACCAACAGCATCCCGGATTCGATAAGCCGAGCCCAGTGCGACGCCCTCAACAACCCGTTGCTGACGCCGGAGCAGGTCAACGCCTCGGCGGCCGACAGCGTCGGCGTTCTGTTCGCACCCGGGGGCTCGCAGGTGGTGCAAGTGAAACTGGACAATCCAGGGGGCGGCGATGGCCTTGGAGGTGCCGGGATGCTGAGCTGGAGGAGCGGCGCCGAGTGGCTCTGTCTGGTCACCTTTGTCATGGCTTTTGCTCTCTGAGGGCGGCAGGGCGAGGTGTTTTGAACCGATTTCAACAACAGACGAGTGTATAGAGAGACCAGCTAGACCCGGCTCCATTCGCAACGCGTATGTTTTGTGGCCCTCGGCTTGATGCGGGAAATCGGATATTGGTATCTGCAAAAACAGATGGTACACGTGCAGTACATCGCTGGCATCACAACTACACATACCTAGGTATGCACAACGAGAAAGCATCGCCCGCCCGCTGGGAGGCCTGCCACACGCCTAACCCGCACACCTGATTTAACACACCCTGCCATGATTTACACCTTGGACAGGATATACATATCGGAGCTGGGAGACATCGGTCTTGGTAGGTATTTGGTGTTGCGGGGGTGGCTGTTGTGGGTTGGTGGCTGCAGGTGTTAGGTCTGCGGTGTTTTCGACTTGGTTTCTCGCGATACCCGAGTACACCGGTGTAGCCGCTTCTGCAGGTGCGAATACCTGCCCGGGTTGTTTCTAATTTGCAAGCAAGAATTGATATCCCAACGTCTGTTGAACAACCTCTCCGCCCTGACCATGATCAGATATACGATCTAGAAAGTCTCCAAATTAGGCTGACCTTTGTGTAGAATGGGGTGTGGAGTTTCGCCTCATCGCCAGCATGCTTAACACAGATTCCATCTTCGCGTGCATGATAGTCTACAAGCTCTGACTTCTTTCTTTTGCCCCGTCCCCCAGAAGAGGGGCAAAACGGGGGAGCGAGTCCGAGGCGGCAGTCTGGCATGGCTGAGCCCCACCGGCCGGTAGGCTACGATAAGAACAGCCAGTCTCCAGCCGCCGATAAGCTCCACCACTGCAAGGCTGAACCTAAATTTTCTGAAGGCCCTTCCTTCTTGAACTGCCGCCGCTATTCTGAGAATGGACAGCGGCCTCCTCACCGTCGCACCTCGGCCAAAACACACCATCAGAATGTCGCGGAAAGCTCAGGACCTGGTACATGATGAGAGCTCATCGGAAAATGAGCATGACTTCTCCGACCCCGGGGATGGAGGCACTCCGGTGAAATCCACTGATGAGATGGATGTTGATGATGCCGACTCAGATGAGGCCGACTCAGATGAGGACGAACTCGAGCGGCTTGTACTGGGAAACAAGGCAGGTTTCCGGGAGAACCTTTTCAAGAACGCAGCTGGGCCGGACGACAATGAGCATCTGAAGGGGCTGCGACTGGATGATGATCGGCAGCCACCGGGAACGACCGGCCACGAGGACCTGGATGACTCGGCCCTCTTCATGTTCGACACCGGCCCGGCACCTACCGATCGAAAACAGCTCACCGAGGCGGTCAAGACTGTGGCCAGGGATGACGGCCCTCAGCCTGCTTGGGTCGACAGTGACGATGAGAGGTTCGCCGTCTCGCTCGCCCGTGTCAAGCAGCTGCGCAAGTTGCGGGAGTCGGAGGCCGATGACCTGGTAAACGGGACAGAGTATACCAGGCGCCTGCGACAGTACTATCTGAGGCTTAACCCGCTTCCCGCTTGGGCCAAGGATTCGTCGGGGCGCGAGACGAAGAGGCGGCCGAGGTCATCTGCCGCCTCGTCCGGCTCGGATTCGTTGGGCTCCGAGCTTAGCGGTGACGAGGAGGACATCTCCGCCCTGCCACTGGAGCGGTTCCTCCGCGACGCCGGTGCGCTCCAGGGCGAAGGCGGGGGCAGGAGGAAGAAGCGCAAGCTGCGGCCCGAAGTCATCGACATCCAGCGAACACGCGATATACCCGACAGGCACAAAGGGCCTGTCGAATCCGTCTCCTTCCACCCTCAGCACCCGGTCCTCCTTTCCTCGTCCAAGGCATCAATCCTGTATCTGCATCACATCGACCCGAGCGCACACCCCACACCGAATCCACAACTCACCTCAGTACAGGTCAGGTCCGTGCCCATCCGGCGCTCCGCATTCCTGCATCCCAACGGCGACGAGATCATCTTGGCAGGGCGGCGGCGCTTCTTCCACAGCTGGAACCTGTCGACGGGCCTCGTCAAGAAGGTCACCAAGATCCAGGGCCACCAGGAAGAGCACAAGACCATGGAGAGGTTCCGGCTCAGCCCCGACGGGAAGCACATGGCGCTCATCGCGTCGAGTCGCAAGGGCGGTGGCATGCTGAACATTGTCAACGTGAGTAGCATGCAGTGGGTTGCGCAGGCCAGGCTGGACAGCCGGGGCGGTATCGCGGACTTTGCCTGGTGGAGGGACGGCCAGGGATTCACTATCCTTGGCAGGGACGGCCAAGTTGCCGAGTGGTCGCTCGCGGCGAGGCGGACGCTGGGCATCTGGAGGGACGAGGGCTCTATCGGTGGCACGGTGATGGCCCTTGGTGGGCGTGATGGGCCGCAGGGGATTGGTGGGGACAGGTGGGTTGCTCTGGGCTCGACCAGCGGCGTGCTGAACATCTACGACCGGGGTGAGCTCATCTCAAAGGCCGAAGGGGACGCCGTGGATACCAAGCCGCTGCCCACACCCACGCGCAGCTTCGAGCAGCTGACCACGCCGATCACGGCCACCACGTTCAGCCCGGACGGGCAGCTGCTCGCATTTGCCAGCCAGCACAAGAAGGATGCGTTCAAGCTCGTGCACCTCCCGAGCTGCACTGTCTACAGGAACTGGCCGACGGAGCAGACGCCCATGGGCAGGGTCACGGCCGTCACGTTCGGTAAGTCAAAGGACACTGATGTGCTAGCGGTAGGGAATGACGCTGGCAAGATCAGGATGTGGGAGATCAGGAGCTAGGGGGGAGGGCGAGTTTGTCAGCATTAGGCTCCTCATACTGCCTACTCCATTGTCGTCGATAATCCATGATTCACCATTCACCCATCAGCTTGCGGGCATACTCGCACCCGGTACCAGATCCCTTCATCTTCTCGTTGACAGGAAAGGGTCGAGGCCATATTCCAGAGTCCCATCGCGTCCACCACGAATGGGCGATAGCTTGGCAAAATCTCCATTTCTGCGTGCCCTCCGTTCCTACTACCTCCAGGTTACAAGATGTGAGCCATGAGTTCACGCAGCGGGCTTCCTTTCGTTATCTTGCTGCGAGGGAAGATCTTGTGGGTCTTGAGCGTGTATCTCGCCAGGGCTGTCTCGCTCTTGAAGAACTTGACCTCTTTGCCCTTCTCCATGGAGTCGAGGAAGTCGTGGATGTTGACCCAGACGCCTTTGAGTGCCTGTACCATCATTAGGAGTTTTAGCGTGATGGCCCGCAGAATTTCGAGACACCTGGGGATGATTTGGACCGGGGGCGGGAGGGCTCGCTCACCTTTTTGCACTGGGTCTTGTTGGTGAATGTGTCGGACGGCTTGCCAAGTTCACGGCAGAGCTTCTTCCACTTCTCCAGGTCGTTGTCGTTCGTGCCAAAGTAATTCTCCCACTCTTCCGCGACGTTCTTCTTCTTTCCCTTGGACTTCACTGGTTCTTGGGCAACGCCACTCCCCCGGATCGAGAGGGTCGTATGGAGTGGTTTCTTGGTCGACATGACGATCCAACGGTTCTGGCCCGGGTTTCTTTTTCCTTTTTCCCCCTTGTTCTTCTTCTTCTTCTTTTCCTTCCTTGGCTTGTCTTTTTGGGTGGTTCTCCACTGAGCAGATTGTTGAGATCCAAGAGCCAATGTAGACTCAGAAAAGGAATCCTCCAACTCTCCCCTGTACATCACTGTGATGTTTCCAGGTAAACGCAGGTGAGGATGGACACGGCAGACTCCCCATGGAGCAAATATGTATGTTTCCTTCCTGGGGTGCAAACGATGAACATGGCGTTGCCTTGAGCCACAACATCCCCGTCTGGGCATCCGTGACTCTTCCACCGGACAAAGATGCGGTCGATGTTGTCACGGGAGGATGCAGCTGCAGCTGTCCAGCACACCAAGCAGATGTTTCAGCGGAACTGAGACCGCATGTTGGGACTGCGACCAATGTGGATCTGTGTGCTTCTGGAAGTATAAGACAGGACGGCCAGACACGTCACGGAGACCTGAAAATCAAGGGTTGAACTCTGGCAACCAAAATTCCATAGTGATGTTCCATGGTGATGTTGATAGACAAGTTCAGAATATGGCACCCAACTCGGAGCCGTGTATCCGTGGTGACACAAACAACAGACAGTCCGACATTTCCATGTGTACTAGGTGTTCGCTTCGCCTCGGGACTCTACAGGCACGATACTCACGTACCGGCCCGTGAGACAAGAATTCTTTGATTCTCAAACATACGCTTCGTCTGCGTCTATCCTGTAGAGCCTCCCACAGCCAAAACGACTAGATAATGTGAACTGTCCTTTGAAAACTACTCTGGACCGTCAGGACTGCTGATATAATGTTTCTTGGGTTCAGCAATAGACCGATGCACTTGCATACTACTCACGATTTCCTTGTATGCTGACTTGCGCTGAAAATCGAGCAAGAAGCTGCCAAGGGAGAACGGGAGATCTGACTACTTCCGAGATGAATAGGACCATGCACGCCACTCCCAGCAACCGAGGGCCTCAGCAATGCTGTAGTCTCTGCGCGTACCTCTTGTACCTTACCATCCCTCATCACAAATAAATGAGAAGAGTTGTTTCTAGCATAGTGTTCGGCTACACGACCGCGTGAGGGTTGCGATGATCACTCGACTGGCGACCCATGGGGCTCCAGATGATCAACAAGGCTCGAAATCAATGCCCTTGGCATGGGTAAACTCTTAGCATATCACCCGTAAGCTGAGTCGACGTTGAAGACTCGGTAGCGTTGCCGTGTGTGGGTCATAAGGCGTGAATTATAACTGGTCACTGGCCGAAGATTTGTATAAGCCAGACCCATCCGTACGGAAACGGCGCAAACGAGCGCGAGCAGGGTCGCACGGATTCGGCGAGCACTTGGTGCTGGAAATCGGACCTTCCGACATGCAGTACTACTTCTGGGTCGAGACCAACAAGGCCAGACTGGCCTCCATCAACGGGAGATGGGCGTCTCGTTGGCTGCTGGTACCCAGCTGTTTACATACCAGGGTAGCTCGTACATTTAGCCTCCGACCCGGTATGCCATTAACGAGGCAGGCAACCGCAAGCCGATTGTCGCATGCCGCTGCTACACAGCCAACCAGCCACAGCGGCCTGGGCGTAATTACTATGGACAGTTGCCAGGAGGTGATCCCAGCAAGTGCGATGCACGAGCCACGAGCCTGGTGGTTGTTTATTTTTGCGGTAATTTGGGACCTCGGAAAAACGAGCGTGAGACGATAGACGTGGCTCCTCGTGCTGTTGATGGTCAACCATCTTCTCCGGCCTTCTGAGAGCAGACTAGACGTGATCGTTCTGTCGCATGTAATAGGAACTCTGCCATTTTGGTTGTGACTTGAGAACCAGCGGCCATCTCAGCTCGTTGACTCCGGCGAAGCATCACGAGACTCATCTCATGGCTATTGGCTCTTGGCCGGCGACGGCAGCGTGAGGGTGACGGGCCTTCCAAGCCAAACCCGCACGTCAGGTATATACGAGGCCGCGCAGGTTGCCTGGGCCTTCATGAATGCGGTAGGTGCCTGCATGATGCGCTTAATGAGGGTTTTTGCCATTGCTGGGGGAACATGAGGAGGGCATCTCCACAGCCGAAATTGCGGATCGGATCTGACGGGAGCAATTGGCGAGTCAGAGCGCGATGGTGAGAGGCAAAAACGGGCCTGGCGTTGGCAAAAAGGAACCGGGCAAGTTAGGACTAGCCGAATAGAGAAGCAAGATTTTTTGTTTGGATGATTTGGAACGCAGCGGCTAGACGCTTCCCATTTTAATCCATCTGTCCCAGGCTCGCAGGTGGGTGACGGGGCGAATCTTGGAGTCAATTTCGGTTTCGTCCCAATTCTGGCAGCCTTTGTCCTGCAAGGCGTCCTTTGGCCTAAGACGGCCACTGTCGGGGTGGGCAGTCTGGGGTGTCAGCCGAGGGCAGCCAGGCAGAGTGGCAGATCATGATTTTGCATCAGATTCATTGCCCCGTCAGCCCGTGTGCGCGACCTGGGGGGGGCTCAGGAGCATAAGTATGGGAAGGATCATCAGGAGCTGCCAGGGGAGCAGGGCAGAGGCCGTCGGGGGCCTGGATGACTGCGAGTCGAGCTAAAGAAAGATTGCTGCTGAGAGCTGTGCCGCAAGAGAGCCCCGGTGCAGCTGAGCAAGGACGGGATCCGGGTGCTGCTTCTGCTGTACATTCTAGGTAGTACATGGCTAGGTAGCGCGCACGCGCTATCCGCGAAGGAGCCAGCTGTGGCTCCGGGGAGAAGAGTGTGGTCGTGCCCTGTCAGGCAGGGGACATTAGAATCGGGCACAGCTGTTAACACCACCAAAACCCTTCGGTCTAAACAGCAGCTTACACATCAAGCACAGAGTGTGTGGTGTGGTATATATATATTTAGCTCTTCATAATCAGGCGAGGAGTTTATTGAATTTTTTTGTTTTGTTTTGAGTTTTAAGCATCTTTTACTGCTGTTGTGTAGTGTGTTAGGCCTGACGGGGCAGAATCTCCCCTTAGCTGTGCCTGGATACTAATGTCCCCTGCCTGCCTGCCCGTCCTTGGCGAGAGATTGATTGCTCACGCACACGGCCTGTTGATAAGATTATAAGGTTTGACACCATGCCGGGCGGAGAGCACAAGGTGTTATTAGATTGGACCAGGAACCAGCGTCATGTCCGGACCGCAGTGGTGATGTGATTGGCCTGGGGGCACGGATCCAGTTTCAGCATCAAAACACGTATACTAGGCACGTATACGGTGCTGCGGACGGGCATACTCTTGTGTGTATTTTTGGCCGAGTTCAACAAGCTCAAACCGTGAGGCCCTCGCGGCAACGTGGCGGGAACAGAGAAGACAGGCCACGCGTGGCTTCCTCGCCCCTGCCCAAGGGAGTCAATCACATAGCAGATGAATTGATGGGATGGATGCTCTTGGGCTCGGGGACGTGCGTGTGTCAGCAGTCGTCATCTCTTTTCTGGCGGAGCAGGCAGATAACGCGACGCGGGGGCGGCAGATGAGCTTGCCGGCCTGCTTTGCGGGTGATTCCGCCGTGCGACCATGTGCTCTTGTGTGTTGGTGTTGGTGTTGGACTTGTACTACCTGGGTGCGTAGATAGCTGCTTGCAGCGGCAAGTGAAAAAAGAAGAGAAGAGAAGAAGAGAAGAAACAGGACATTTGGGCGGGCCGCTGACCGCCTCGCTGGGCTGGCGGTTGGTTTACTTGGTATGATTGCTATCATGTATGTATGTATGTATCTTTGCCGCGGCAAAGTCGAAGAAACGGGTGACATGGCTGTCACCAAAGCCACGATCAAAAGTACAGTGGGTAGGTAGGTGGCAAGCTCGAGGGACTTCAGGAGGCTAGGCTAGGCTAGGAGGATTCGGGGTTGTGGGGAGGACGTAACGGGCTGCGCGTTTTAGGTGGGCAGTGGTGTGTGGCTGAGAGGCAACCTGCAGGATTTGGAACGAGGCGTGGCTTACCTAGGTATGTCCAAGAGGCGCGAGCAGGATGACGGCAGGTCGAGGCCAAGGATTGTGCTCTGCTGCGAGTTATAATTGTCGATTGATCGTCTCGTCGTGCTTCTTTCTCTTGGTGTGAAGGAGGAAGGTGCCGGACAACCTTGCAGCATACTGACTGACTGGCGTTTGTCTGTTTTGGCAAACGTGAGATTTGGCCATGCGTGTGGGGCCCATGTGGTTATGACATGCAGCTCATGGCCAATCAGCAGTCGCGCTGTCACCTCAGCCAACCGTATCCCTAGTGGGAGCGTAGTGTACTGTACTGTGGTTGATTGATAGCAGCTAGCAGAAGGCATCGCAGAGCAGCAGCGCAGGGCAGGGTACAAGCATCCAGGCTAGTGCCAGTCGCAAAGCGCTAGGCCTAGCACCGCCTTCCCTTTGTTAGTGCACTGCACTGCTGCTGCTGCTGCCGCCGCCTCCTCCGCTGCTGCTGCCGCTGCTGCTGCTGCCAAATTTGAAATGACAATCATTGTTTTCCAGACGCAGAGGCAGCCCAGCCACTTCTGCGGCACGCAGCATCAGCAGCAGCGAGGCACAAGAAACAAGACGTGGTTGCAATAGCTACCCACCTATCCAACACTCTGCAAACACTCTGCAGGGCGACGGCACCGTCATAATCAAGGTACCTAGGGACCCAGGTAGGTAACTACTAGCAACCATGCATGCCTACGAGCGTACCCAGCTCGCTAACCAACCAAGTAAACCTACTGGCGTACTTGAAGCAGCCGAGCCACACAGTCGGTTGCGCTTCTCCGTGCACGTGTCGGTCCAATCCTCGCCGCTCCCACGCACCACCTCGCACCGTCCACCTCCAGACAGACCTTGATCCTCTCTGCCTCTTGGGAGGCCAACCGCCTATTGTACGTACGTACGTCCATACATACATACATACACACGTACATACATAGTATACATGGAAACCTCCGATT
The DNA here is from genome assembly GCA_002270565.1 of Stenocarpella maydis. NCBI lineage: Eukaryota > Fungi > Ascomycota > Sordariomycetes > Diaporthales > Diaporthaceae > Stenocarpella > Stenocarpella maydis. Next base: position 50,234 of record NQMI01000077.1, read on the forward strand.
CCCACTTTCAGGGCTACTTCGGATCATTCTGTACCACTCGCAGCAGCCGAGAGGAAACTGGTCTGGCCTGGCCTGGGGCAGCCTGCCAGCCTGGTTACCTGGATACTACCTGGATACCTGGCCTCGCTTCCGCCTGTCCTCATTTCTCTCAAACCCCATACAATCTCCACCCGGCTGCATCCTGCACCCTTCGCACTTTGACTTGGACCCGCGGGCGCTACGCTGCCATTGTCCCTGTCCTGTCCTGTGCTGTCCTGCCCTGCCCTGTCCTGTCCACCCCAGCTCCATCCAGCCCGGCCCAGTTCGACGAGCGAGCCCCGGTGTCCCCTTTTCACTAGTACCCTCGTCTGCGCCCTGCATTTTTTCCCCTCCCGCTTTTTAAAAAACGCATCCATAATAAAACTATTCTCTCCTGCCCTGCCCTGCCTCGTCCTTTACATCGGCCACGGTCCTCGACGAGACGTGCCTCCTCTTGTCTCGCCTTCCCTTCCCTTCCCCTCCCCCCTACCACTCCTCGGCACCGGCTCAACCCCCCCTCCTCCTCCTCCTTCTCCTCCAACGGTCCAGCCAGACATCTCTCCCTTATCGGCTTGACAAAGGGAAAAACGCCATCTCTCGTCGCCAACATGTCGCTCTTCGCCTGGTGCACCCGCAGGTGCGGAGGGCTGGCCATGATTGCAGCTCTGGCCCTCTCCTACTGGGTGGTCAGCAAGGAGGCCATCGTCTCCCACAACGATCTCTTCAAGCATCAACAGAGAGACATCCTTAGCCCCATCCCTCAGTCACCCACCACCACTGAGGGCGCCGGCTTGTGGACAGTCATATTCGCCTACTACTGCCTCTTCATCCATGTCCTCGTCGCCGCCTTCCCCCTCCGCTCCTGCTGGGCCATGTGGGACCTCACCCGCAGCCTCAAGAGGGCCGCCCACAGCAAGGCCCTCCAGAGCCTCAAGTTCGCCCACCGCCGCAGGGGCTCCTCCACCTCTCTGTCAAGCTCCGAGACCCTGACCTCGTCCCATGGCTCCTCCGCAAGCAGCGAGGCCGGTGACCTGGAGCCCGAGCTCTACACCGATGCCGATGCCGAGCCCGATCGCGTCGTCCATGCCATCGTCATCCCCAACTACAAGGAGGAGCTCGACACCCTGAGGGAGACATTGGAGGTCTTGGGCTGCCACCCTCAGGCCCGCACCAGCTATGATGTGAGTCCTGAGCTCCAGCACCGCCGCTTCCCGCACTGCTCTCGGGTGGTGACTTTGAAAGGGCAACACAAAGCTGACCGTTTTGGATACAGGTCTACCTGGCCATGGAATCCCGTGAGAACAACGTGGAGCTCAAGGCAATGGGGCTCGTCCAGGAGTTCATCAAGAAGTTCCGCTCCATCGACTTCACGATCCACCCGTCTGACATTCCTGGCGAGAGCGCTGGCAAGGGCAGCAACATGGCCTGGGCCGTTCGCAAGCTGAGCGAGAAGTACTCTATGGAAGCCCGCAAGGATGTTGTTGTCACCGGCATTGATGGTATGTCTCTTGTTTCCTTTCTTGCCTATTTTTTTTGGTGGGGGGGGGGGGGNNNNGGTGAAGGGGGGGAAGGGGCCGGCTGTGCTGCTCTATTGTTTTTTTCTGCGGGGCGTGCTTCAGCCTGCTGCACATCCACACCACGCACTAACATTTCGTGCCTGCAGCTGACAGCCACCTCTCGTCCAACTACTTTGCTCATCTTACGTCCATGCACTTGTCGTACCCCGAGACCGCTAAGACAACCATGTACGCCGCACCAATCATCTTCGACCGCAACTCACACAGCGTCACAGCCCTCGTCCGCGTCGGCGACATCCTCTGGGCGTCAGCTGGCATGTCTGGTCTCTACCGCGGCTCGACGATTGCCCCGCCGACTTCGGTCTATTCTGTACCTCTCGAGCTGGTCGACCGCGTTGGCGGCTGGGACTGTGACCCCGAGGCGATCGGCGAGGATCTACACATGTACCTCAAGTGTTTCTTTGCGCTTAACGGGAACCTGACCGTCCGCACCATTGTCAGCCCTGTCAGCCAGAGCAACGTCACTGGCGGTGCAGGTGGCGGCCTCAAGGGCATGGTCGCCGATATCAAGGCCCGGTACAAGCAGGCCATCCGCCACATGTGGGGTGCTCTCGACTCTGGTTACGCCATCCGCAAGGTCGTGGAGCTCTGGCAGGAGAGGAAGCACACGTCTCGGTCCTTCCGGCCCATCCACAGCACCCTCCAGGATACCACGGACGTGTACGTCCCGCACAACCAGAACCTCGACCCCGAAGCGCCCCCTACCGAGAACGGTATCTTCTCCGACGTGACCCACGACACCCTTAAGGGGCCCAACTGGGAGCGCATTATCTACCTGTTCCACCGCCTGTTCGAAGCCCACTTCCTGCCCCTGCAGACCACCATCCTAATCATCGCTTCAACCCTGTATGTCTGGGCCACCGAGGGCAAGCCGGATGTCCACGGTATCAACTGGATCTTCGATGCTTGCAACATCCTGAGGACCGCTGGCTTCATGGAGATCGCCTTCCTGCTGTTCCTGTACGAGAGCTTCCACAGGATCTGCGTGCAGACTCGCGAGAAGGAAATGAACGACGCCGGTCTGTCCAAGGGCATGAACTTCTCTCACCGCCACGTCAGCAAGAACTGGAAGGACTACTGCATGGTCCCTATCGTCGCCCCCCTGTTCGGTGCCGTCCCGTGCGCCCAGGCCCAGGTCTGCCACTTCTGGACCCTCGATCTCGTGTACACGGTGAGCAAAAAGGTCACGAGACAGAGGTCACGGTCCATGGCGGCAGCCACGCTGGCATAACGAAACTGTATCACGACCCCCTTCATTCGCTTCTACCCGATGATAATTTCAAAACACCCCAACTTTGACCTAACTTTCTTTCGGCCGGCCTGGAACCTGATCCCGCATGTCGACGACGAGATCCGCGCCGTTCCCCATTTACACTTTCGATTCTGCACAGCTTTGGAGACCAAAAAGATTCCCCTTTTACGCGCGGATTTGGAAGACAACGGCTTTCTGAGCACTTGTGTAAATAGAGGGCATCATGATTTTTTGCATCGCATTGGCATTCGGCATCTAGATTGGGGAGGCCGACCACGACAATGGGGGGCTCTCCAGGAGTTCAGGAGCAATCGCGGCAACGGCATGGGAAAGAGGTATGCTGCTTCGCCGCAGACGTTCGCTACACAAAGACACGAGACAGGTCACCGGTCCAATCAAACTCGCGGAGACGACTTTAAGACGACAACGACTCCGGCCTGGGGTTGGGCTCGCGACCTTCAGCTGCCCGGATGAGAGGGCAGGGCTAGCTCCACCGGGCAGCGGAGAACCTAAGCGTGCCTTCACACAGAGGAGGCAAAACCACGCCAGGAATAATCAAATCTAGCCCGGTAATATCTAATTTTTCATGTACGGTGGTGAGCAGGCGGGGGCGCACTAAAGTGTCCTGACATGACAAGGTCTGACTGATGAATGAGAAGCGACACCCATCAGGGAAGCAGCGATGGGCTGCTTCACCATGCGGAAGGCATGGGAATTGTACGGAATACTTTGTATCATGATCAAGACAGAAAGCTACGGCACCTGCTGGGCCGGCCATGAGCAGTTGTGGCAACCCACCACCAACACGCGACAACATGATGGATGGAATGAATCAATGAAAGAAGCCACTCGCTTAATGCTCACACCTCCGCGTTCGCTCGATGTGATGGCCAAGTGATTGTGGTATCTGGCGTTCAAGTCCATAAAGCCTCGATTCCCACAAGAAGAACAGAATGTACGAGGGACGCAGGCCGGCGCATTGTTGATGGACTAAGATGACAGCACGCCGCGTTATCACCAAGAAACGATGACAACTAGCATTCTGAGGGGTTAAGTGGCTGAGGTCCTTACCCCTGTGAGGGAGCTGCCGTTGATCCGGCCGGCGGCTGCCGTATAAGTGCCGAGTAAGCACGGAGTTTGTAAGCCCAACCGCCCAGTCACCATGGCCCCCAAGGCTTCTACTACGACACCACGGAGCATGCGGAACAGCGTGCAAGCTCCGGCTGCGTATGGACCGTCTCTCGAGGAGCCCGAGGGTTGGGACGAGGGGTTGCGTCGGCCGGCTGGCCAGGGACGAGTATATATATGTGCATGCCATGGCCGACCTCTGGAGTTGGGACGTGTAGTCATCAAGGCACCCTCGCATCTATAACATCAAGGAGGTTGATCACGACACAAACAATCACACATACACCTCCGTTGCGTTACCAACGAGCCTCATCTCAGACCAAACCTTACAGACACCGTCATGAGTGCACGCAAGAGCCTCCACATAGGGGTCTTTATCCCCTCTCCTTCGGGAGCGCAGCTCCTCGATACCGCATGCATCGACATGTTCGCCATAAGCTCTTACCAATACCTCTCGGCGCTGCGCATAGTCCCCAAGGATGCGTCGTCTCTGGCACCGGAGGTCAAGATCTCGTATATTGGCGGCCAGAAGCCAGGTGAGTTCAGAGACCCTTGGTCTCACCGTTGTCTGAATAGTTTCACCTTCAAGACGCCGCCTGGATATACCCCGGCCACAAGCCCGGCGTTTCCCCTATTTTCGGACCTTGTTGTTCTCCAGAATGCGCTTCAGCAATACCCTTCACGATCATCATCCTTTTGCAGCCCCCTCCTGCAGGTATCGAGCGACTAACCCTCAAAATTTGTTTCAAGGCTCCTTGATCCAGCTCACCGCAAACATGAAGATCGAGCCTAGCCACCACTTCTCCGACGCTGACGTCGCCCCTGGAAAACTGGACATCGTGCTGGTGCCTGGTCCGTACCCTTGGGAGGAGTGGGATGAGGCCGCCCTGTCGTGGCTGCGCCGCCAGGGCGGGGCCCCGGGGACCGACGTCCTCAGCATCTGTACGGGGATATACCTGTGCGGCGCGGCGGGGCTCGTGGACGGGCGCAAGGTCTGCGGCCCAAGGGGCCTGCAGGGCGAGCTGCGGGACAAGTACCCCAAGGCCGAGTTTGTGGGCGAGAGGCTCAGGTGGGTGAGGGACGGCAGCTTGTGGAGCAGCGGAGGAGTCACCAACGGCTGCGACCTGGTCGCCGCGTACCTGCGCGAGAGCGGGCGCTTCCCCGGCCCGGTTGCTGAGCTGGCGTGCGAGATGGCCGAGGCTGGGGACCGGCCGCAGGTCTATGCATGAAATAAGGCGCGCCCAATGTCGGTCGGCCATAGGGGGTTGACGGGAGATGGTCTATTGGATGGGTGTGGACGAGTCCAAGGCTCTGTGGTTGGCCTTGAGTCGCTCGCCTTGGGTTAGAGAGAGCGAGAGCGAGAGAGGGACGCTAGGCTGATATTTGCAGGGACAAGAATAGCAAGTAGTTCAATAACACTCCTGTTGCCGCCTCAGCCGGCATTGACTGCTTTCTTGTTAAGCTACATCTGCTGGAATTATTGCCATGACGTACTTGTCTCGAAATAACAGTCTCCTCTATGCCTTCTACGATACACCCATGTGCGGTGTAGCATGCCTTCCTCCTTCCCACTGAGAAGAGGAACATATGTGAGACACTGTAGCACCATATTAGAATTCAAAAAGTATCCTGTATTGTGGTTGCTCTGCGGGAAGACTCGTGTGTAACGCAACAGATACGGCCTCCCAATACCGGTATGACAGCTCTGGCGCACCTTTTTTAATTTTTAATTTTATTTTATCTTATCTTCTGTTTGGGGGGGGGCGCTTATGGCTTTAATTGCAGCAATCATATTTTAAAAACTGAATATATTAATTAGTCAAGTCACAAATTTGTCACATTAGGCATCGGCCATATGGTTTGACGTCGTGAGTTTATTTGAACAGCTACACTGAGCTACATAGGGCCTGGTATTGCGGACCAGACTTTTAGACAGATCCAATACCTTTCCATGTCGAGAGATTACTTCTTCTTGTACTCCTCGTCTGTGGTGTCCTGGACGGTAGGACTAGCAAAACAAGTAAGTAATTTACAGGGTCTGATGCGTTGGAAGACTCGGTGATGGAGAGGAGGAAGCTGTGGTAATTGAGTGAACTCACGGTTGATATGCTGAGCCGGACATCTTGACTGGTGTATTGCTGAGAATGGAGATGAAGCTTTGGCTTGAAGAAGTTGTTGTGGATGAATAGTTGATTATTGATTAGGCTTGTCCTGTTTCTTCGGAGTGTCTGTTGATGGATGATGAATAGACTGGTGGCCAGTATGGGAAGAAAGGCGACTTATTTATACAGAATATTCTGCTCCTGACGAGCAGACCGACAGCACCAGAGAAGCAGCCGACTACCAGGGCAGCCTTCATCACAGTCAGTCTAGCAACACACTCGTTTGAGCTAGTCACAGCTTGGCAGGGGGGGGGGAGCATAACTAAGAACGAAGCGCCGCTGTCACTGATGTTTGCTTCAAGAGAGATACTTGAGTCACTGCTCCGATGCCCTGACCACAGCGTTGTTCATTCAGTTGCTATGGATGTTTATCACCCAACCTACGACTGTCCTAATATGTCTTTCCCCAGCAACAGGATGGCTGCCCCAAGCCACCACTGAGAAGCAGCCGTCAGCTAACTGACGGTTCATGGGGGAAGCCGCACATCAGGCCTACAAGACGCCCTGTCATATCAAAAAATTGGCATTGACGCACCCTTCAAAAGCAGGGCGCCGTGACATGGTGAGATTCGCCTTGGATCCCGTGCCTCTGGCAAGCCCCCCACAGCGCCGTTGCTTCTTTACAGTCAAGTCTTGCTCGAATTGGCCTGCCTTTGAGTCCCTATCCGAGACTGAAGGCATGCAGGTTGCCGGAATGGCCGCATTGGTGACTGCTGGGCACGTACATCCAGGGGCATAACCACCCATCAACAACGCGTATAGCCTTTTGAGGTATTCGGGGCATAGCTCCGGGCTCATGAGCCAAAGTCGCCATGGTGCAATTCCGATAGCTCGCGGATGGGTGCCGAAGGCGAGGAAGTTCAGGTGAAAGGTGTGATGCTCGGATTGACGGCACATTGAATGCCGGCAAAGGTCGTCCGTGGCTGTATCAAACTCGTGTCTGGCTCAGTCAGGCCCTCACACCACCTTCTCAAATGTCTTCTGGATGGGCTTGGCAGCATCGATGAACTTCTCCAGGTCGTTGTCCAGGTTGGCCAGGTCCTCCCTGCGCTTCTTGTTCTCGGCGATGAGCTTCTGCTTGCGCCTGAGCAGCTCCTGGCGCTGCTGCTCCAGGGCCTCCCGCTCGGCGCGCTCGTCCTCGATTCGGGCAATCATGAGCGCGTTCTCGTCCAAGCCGGCGTGTTCTGGGTGCTTTGCGAGGAACTCGTCGAGGGGAGCCAACGGGAGCTTCTGGTACTCGTGGCTTGCGGAGAAGCGATGTCAGTATGATGGGGAGAGGCCATTCGACCAACGGAGACACGGGCAGGCAGCTTACTCGTGGGTCTCGCAGGTGGCGATCTCGCCTTGCAAGTGACGCTGCTCATAGTAGAGGTTCTGCAGCTGCAGGTGGAGGACGTCGACCTCGTGGCGGGCGTCGGCAGTCTGTGATTTGGTGTCTCTGGCTGCGAGGTAGGCGGCGCGGTGCAGGCCACGGAGGTGCGACAGGTTCGTGTTGAGCAGCTTCTGCTCCTTGGATAGGGCGATCTGCTCTTGGGTGGTCAGGGGCGGGTTTGAGTTTGGGCTGGCGGCGGAGAGGGCAGCCAGGCGGTCGGCCAGGGCGAGGGCCTGCTCGCGGGCATGTTGCGAGGTCTGGAGGAAGGAACGGAGGGCCGGGTCGGTGACAATGGAGTCGATGGTCATTGTAACGTAGGGGATGGGGGTGGTGGAGAGGGAGGAGAGGCTGCGAGCAGGCGGACGGGCACGGTGGGCGTCATGGACAGGCGAGGCTGAAGCCTTGGAGGCTTTGGGAGCTGCAGCAGCAGCATCCGGAGCGCCTGCGGGAGCTGGTTGAAGAGGGTGGTCCATGTCTAACGCTCGGCTGATCGGGCAGAGCTCCCCTAACAGTCTTTGGTGCTAGGAATGCGTGTATTTGGTTAGAGCCAAGGGAACCAAGCAGCCGAGCTGCTGCCCAGGCGGGGCGGCCCCAAAGGTGCGCTCGCCCACTTTTTTCGTTTGACTTTCACTTCACTTCACTCACTCACTCACTCACTCATTTATCTAATTATATTTATTCACCCGCCTATCCACCCGGGTGTGATGCTATTACCCGGCTGGAAATCAACATTTGTTAATGCCCATGCCCATGCCCATGCCCATGCCCATGCCCATGCCCAATGACGGCTGGCTCGACAGGCGCCGAGAACCATGCTTGGTCATAGGCCAAGCAAGCACCCAAGCATCCAGGCAGTTTCCTGGTGGCCGGCAGGACAGCAAAGCACCCGCATTGTTTACTACAGCCTCATCTCGAAGCTCGAAGCCCGAACCCGAGGGCCTGAGCGCGTGCTGTGGGACTGACGCATCAGTATCTCCCTCTCTTTGATGCTCCACCTGTCATCATTAAAAAAAAAAAGACCCGAGATTCACCTTTTCCCGCCAGCTGTCGGTTCCCGTCTCTCGCCTCTCTATCTTCTCTTGAGCAATCTCCCAAGCAGAGCAGTGTCCATTCTGACCGACTTCAGTCGATTGATTCAACCTCTCCAAACATCTCTTCAGCCCGATCCCGTCTGTCGCACAGGCTCCACACGTGCGCGACACCTGCAGATTGACCCAATCACGCAGTCACGACGACAACCCCTCGACGAGATCTGCACCTTGTCTGCTTGTCAAGGAAAAAAAAGGCCCAATCCCACGGCACTGCAGCCCAAAGAGTTATAGCGCGAGGGGTGCATTCTTAGTGTACAGGTCCCTCGCCCCTTCAGGTCTTCAGCCCCGTGTGCATAACGCGCAGTGACTCGTTAGCCGTCGCTATTGCAGCCAATAAATACCGCCGGCCCCGGCTCGTGCCTCACCCGCATATAAATGAAAACCACCCTACTCGTTGCTCCGTCCCCATGGTCTACTTGCCGTATTAGACTCCAAGTTTGGTCGCCATTATCCCTCCATCTTGACTTCTCTCCATCCGGGCCATCTTGGACCGTTAGAGAGAAAATAAGGGGAAAAAAGGGGGCGGGAAAGAAAAGAAAGAAAGGCTGAAAAATAACAACCAAGAACCCGGACCTCATCCGTCGTCATGGACGCTCCATCTCTCAAAATGACCTCTTGCGCCCCTTTCACTGCTCGCGAGGACGAGAGCACTCAGATCGCCCAGTCTACCGGTGCCAACACCCGACCGGATATTCGCCGCCGACGTCACAGCCACTTCATCCCGCGCAGGAGGAAGTCTATAGTGTCAAATTTCCTGATGGATGGCGAGGAGGCCGTCATCCTCAAGGTACGTTGCCTCTCCTAGGCCGCACAACCGGCCCATCGGCTAGACCTACTGACCAACACGCACCCAGGTCGACTTGTTCCTCTCCGAGCTCGAGCGCAGGCTAGAGTTTCTGGAGAGCTACACTGACCTCACAGGAGATTCCACCCTGGCGAGGGCCTACAACACATTACAGACAGTCCGGTCACGATGCAACCAGGTTTCCGAGGAGGTCATCGGCGAGGGCCGGAGGCGCTTTCACATCATGGTTGAGGCCATGGAGTACAGATACCACGACGCACTGGCGGCGGCCGACTCCATGAGCGACAAGGCGCGCTTGAGCATCGAGCTGCTGGACTCGATGCTGTCCGACGTTGAGATGCGGGCACACAAGCTCCGCCAGCGCGGGCTGCAGAACATGACCGACGCCGCCGAGATCGTCATCGGCGAGGGCCGCCACGTCCTGGACAAGAGCCTGGACAAGGCCCGCGGCGTGGTCGAGGAGGGTCTCCGCGGCGCAAAGCATGCCGCCGAGAGCCTCGAGGACAAGATCCAAAAGGCGATGCAGCGCGCCAAAGAGCACGGCCTAATCAGCTATGAGGACCTGCCCGTGCCTTGGAGGGTGAACCCCCACATTGTCCGGGGTTACCGCTTTACCGAAACCTACTCCGGCTGCATCCGCTCGGCATTTGGCGTCTCAAACGAGCTCGTCAACATATGGTCCCACGCCATCGGCCTCGTCCTCGTCCTCGCCCTGGCCTTCTACTTCTACCCCACGAGCATCAACTTCCATCTCAGCACCAGCGCGGACGTCGTGATCGCTGCCATCTTCTTCTTCGCAGCCTGCCAGTGTCTCGTATGCAGCACCATTTGGCACACCATGAACGCCATCACCGACGTCAACCTCATCTCGACCTTCGCATGCGTCGACTACACTGGAATCTCGCTCTTGATCGCTGCGAGCATCATGACCACCGAATATACGGCCTTCTACTGTGAGCCCGTCAGCCGGTGGGTATATATGGTCGTAACCGGGCTCCTGGGGATTGGCGGCGTCATACTCCCCTGGAACCCTACATTCAACAGGTCAGACATGGCCTGGGCTCGAGTGGCTTTTTTCGTCTTTCTCGGTGCCACAGGGTTCTTGGTGAGTGGCTTATGTTCTTGACAGCGATGACCGAGACACCAGTGTTTGTCACCTTGACATAATGCGATGCCCCCTCCCTCCTTCCCGGTTGTCTGTTGCTTGTTGACATGTCTGAAATCAAATCGCTAATAAAGGCCTCCAGCCCATTTTGCAACTATCCATGTCACGCGGTACCGAGTTCGTCTACGAATTCTACTCACCCATTGGCAAGAGCCTCTTGGTGTATGTCGCGGGTGCCTTCGTATACGCGAGCAAGGTGCCCGAGAGGTGGTTCCCGGGCATGTTCGATTATTTTGGCGGGTCCCACAACCTGTGGCACTGCGCGGTATTAGGTGGCATCCTTTTCCATTACACTGCCATGCAAGAGTTCTTCGCGCAGGCCTTTAGGCGCGCAGAGGGCGGGTGCCCCGCGTGCTAATGATGATTAACACTTGTCTGAATTACTGCATGATCTTGGGCATGGCCAAGGTCTGGGGTATCTTGATGTAAACCACACAGGGTATAGCAAACGTCCAAACGCCAGTTTCCGACCCCCCCCCCCGGGGCCCACGTTGGAAAGCAGAAACGCCACATCTCTCGGCACCGACTTACGCCCCAACACCCATGACATCAGCAAGAGGACATGAAGAGCGCGACGGCTGCGATCGCACTGCCCATCCAGATCAGCGTCCAGCGTTCCCTGGTGGCAGCGGAGGCTGTGGTGGTGGTGGGCGAGGCAGTCAAGTCCCCCTTGGTTGTCAATGCGTCCGTTGCTGGCTCTGCGGCATGGGTATTTGCACCGACCTCCATCTCGGTAGCGGGCCCTGCTGCCTCGGGCCTCGAAATTTGGAACCGAATTGTTAAGGGTCCCCTGGGCTCCGGGCGGGATCCCATAGTCGCCGAATTCACCGAAACGGTCTCGTTTTGCTGCACCGGTGTTAGTGGATGGGGATTGGAACCAGTGTCCTTTTCTTTTTGGTGCGGCCTACCATTGGATACGGCTTTATAGGGAGTCTGGAGGATATAGCATCGTCGCAGGCGGTCTCAGCCGTCAGCATGAAGGGCGAGCCTGGCGGTTTGCGGCTATGAAAAACCAAGGACTGCTGTGCGTTGGCGGCAAAGGCTTTCCAGTAGCCGGGTGCATCCTGAGCACGCTTTGCAGCTATTGGCACGAGGACGATGCCGAAGATGACGAGGACAATGGTTTCTCGGAGGGCCGGCGGAGAGACCATGGCGTAATCGATCGACCGAAGGGCGAGGCGCGGGGGGAGGTGGTCTTGTTATGAAGGACTGCGATGGGATATCCAAGGACCAGGACCCAGCCTCGAAGCTTAAAGTTGTATGCGGAGATGCGGAGGCGAATGCATTTGCGTGCGGCGATAGATAGCTCACAAAAGTTAGACGACAGAGAGACCAAGGCTAGACGAGAAAGAGCCTTTTTCGTGTTCCAAATCGAATTGATGCAAAGGGCAATTAGAACAGGCAAGACCGACAGCAAGGCTCCCGGCGGGAGCTGCAAGGGCTTGGCCCACTGCGACAGTATATTTAGTGTTTGAAGGGTGAAACGAGCGACCTCGTCTGAGGGCAGCGACAGGAGTCAGCAACGCCGTGCCTCGGTGCCTGACAGGCTGAATGTCTGACAGATGGCTGGGTTGCCGACAGCCTTTCAAAGACAGACATACAGACAGACAGATAGGCACGCTGGATACCCCAGAAGAAGGATGGGAAAAGATGAATGGATGATGGATGATGAACTGACAGGGAGTGCCTGGGGAACGACTCGTGCAGAGATAGATGGTGATGATGATCTCACATACACACACACACACACACACACACACAGAGAGAGAGAGAGAGAGAGAGAGAGAGAGATAGATAGGGAATAGCCAACACCCACCCAGATTGAGGCAGGCCGGTGGGCAGGGTCGGCCGACGAGCAAGGAAGCAAGGAAGCAAGCGCCCAGAGGGATTTTTGTTTACAAAAAAAGACATTAAAAAAATACAAAACAAATGAGGCACGACGTCAATGGTTCAATCTATCGGCAGGAGTCAGTCCCAGATGGGTGGATCCTGCCGGACCTAAGACGTGACGAGGTCGCATCCAGACGCTCGCTCTTGCTCAGACGACAAACAAACCAAGGCACCACGAACAAGGCAGGAAGGAACCGGCATGGAGGGTCGCATGCGATGCGGGCCAGCCTCACGCCCCAACGGTTGCACATGCAAGGAGCCGCAGCAGAAGCAGTAGCAGTAGGAAGAGGTGTGGGGGGGGAGGAGGAGGGGGAGGAGGAGGAGGAGGATTGCCCAGGAAGAGACAGACGGGCCAGGCAGGACGTGCAGCAGCTAGGCCTGCCCGCCGCCTGCTTGCGGTGTATATCTGGCACCAGTACGAGGGTCACCTCGCGAGCAAGACCTCGCAGAGAAAAGAAGAAGAAGAAGAAAGGGGGACAAAAAGGACATGGCAATGCTAGCATAGCACGCGTACAGTACACCGAACCCCCCAGCCCCACCCCTGCTAACCCCGACAGGGTAGTACGTCATCAGCCTCTCGGGCTCGGAGCTCGGACGAAACACCACCTCAATGCATGCCCGCGAGGCTGCCGAGCATTGTCCGACCAGCAGTGCTCTCTTTCTATGTACACCCGCAGAGCAGCCCTGGGCAGGTATCGCCTCCCCCTCGTCGTTTTGTCCTTGAGTCGTAGATCTAGCCAGCGTACAAAACCCGTCGCACAGCAGCTCACCCACGCGGCCTGGTGCATGTGCAGGCGTACGGGCGTACATCATCGGCACATGTGCGAATGCTACCACACCTGCGGCTGTCGTCTCGGGGCTGTGGGCGACGCGGGACATGCATGTTTCGTCTGATCCCCCGCCGGCGTGAGCCTCACCGGCCCTCTCAACGCCAAGGGCGGCCTGCACGTCGTCATGTCTTGCCCGGCAGACTTGCTTGGGACCCGTGGGTTCTCAGCGCAGGGCACAAGATGCCGTCTCAGAGGCGCCGTCATACATGCATGCCATCATGTGCTCCGACATGATGGCCCTTGCCTGCCTGGGTCGGCCCATGACCAGAACCACCGCAGCAGCCCGTAGAAATTATGCCAATGGCGGCTTTCTTGCTATTGTCGCCTATCTCACTCACACACCCATGCAGACCGTCGTATACACCATCTAATCGTACATTGGCGCCCTGGTCCATCAAGCCTGCCCTCTCCGCAGCCTTCGCAGACCATTGGCCTCCATATTACAGGCATACCTCCTTCGTGAATACCCCGACTGGCACCTGCCCAGGAGCACGATGGTCCAGGCTAGGCCGAGAGCCATGTTGGCCGTGTCTCCCCAACAACGTCGTTTTTCGTGATTCGTATCATTAGTCGTCGAGTCCTTCATTATCGTACACCCTGTTTTCAGTCCCTTTGGCCCTGCTGCTGCGTGACCAAGTCCCGCGTTGTTGCTCTTGGCCAAGGCCGTCTCGGGCAATTCGCGCCGCAAGCTCATGCAGACTCCTCGAGACCTAGGCCTGCTCGCTAATGCATGCTGTCTCCCTGCTATCGTGCTGAGCCCTCTTGCCCGGCGCACGGCCTGTAACATACGGCCCGCCGTGCTGAATGCCCGGTCGCGAGGGGGCAGAGTCTCAGCCCCCGCATCATCCTGTGCGGTGCTCGCGTCACATGGCGTGCGAGATGATCTCAGCATATACGTCGTCCGGTAGCTTCGCCAGGAGGGCTAGGGTCATGGCCTGGACCTTGTCCGCGTTCAAGGCTGGGAATGTCCGCAGGAAATGACTGGGGCTAGATTGGACGCGTCCGTAAGTCACTGGCACCAGAAACATGGGTCTCGGGGGGCCGTCGCCGGGGGGTCCACAGCTTACTTTGGAGAGGCCATCAGCTCGTCACGGTGGATAACCAGCTGCGCGGCAATACACACAATGTTCAGGTGCGGCCCGTAGGCAAACAGAAAGTCCCACAGCCTCAACACCTCAGGCAGCGGCGGCGTGCACGCACACAGCGTCATGACGCTCGGGAACGCGTAGAGCTCGGCCTGCATGCCCTTGGACGTCAGGAACATGCTCAGCTTCGCGTCGACTATCCCGAGCACCTTGTCGACCAGCTTCAGGCCCCGGTGGACCCCGTCCATGGCGCCGCGGATGTACCCGGGGCACTCCGTGGTGAGCAGCTGGTGGAAGGCCACAAAGGCCTCGGCCTCGCTGCGGGCGGCGTACAGGAACGGGGCGGCCAGGACGTTCATGCCCTGGACATAGGTGCCCGCCTCGGGGGCCACGCTGCTCTCGGACCCCTCGGTGGTGAGCGTCAGGGCGCGGGCGCGGTTCTTGGCGGCCGGGCTGGAGCTGTGGGATGCGTGGGCGCCGTGGGGGCCAGTCTCGTGGGCGGCGGGCAGGGACTGCCGGGTGTTTGCGAGGGGGTTCTGGGGCCTGGCGTCGTAGAGTTTCCAGGCAATGGCGTTGAGGAGGCGGATGAGGCTGGCCTCGCTCACGCGGCGGCGGAACAGAGGGTCGGTGGTCAGGGTTCGGAAGGTGTCATTGCGGATCTTGGAGTAGGCGGGCGACGCGCCGCGGTGGACGAAGCTGAGATAGTCATCGGTGCTGAGGACTGGGGCGTCGAGCATGATGAGCCAGACGTATATGCGTAACTTAGACTGGCGTGGGAGGAGGCGGGTCACGTCAGCCAGCGGCGCAGGGCCCCGGGGACGGGCGCGGAGGGTCTCACCATGCCATCACTGTCGCTCTTGATCTCCTGCTTCAAGACCTTGATCCTGGCCGATTCCAGGGCACTCTCGAAATCGCCGTCGGGCGGGCCGTCCCGGATGAGCCTCTCGAGCGACAGGGCATCGTGGGCCAGGGTGCGGCCGGCCAGGGCGCCGCTGTTTCGCAGGGCCTGGGAGGACATTGCTGCGGCTGCAGCATTCAACTGAAGGGCGGCTGGGGCGTCGCTGTTGGCTCTGGCGCGCTGGGAGGCAGTACTGAAGGCAGTGCTGGCATGTCTCCTCGCAGAAGGGAGACGGCGGTGGCTGTGGTGTTGTTGGTCTTGCTGGTCTTGTCGCACGGCCAGGCGTTGCTGGGCGATGAGGGACGGGGGGTTCGTCGCGGTCGTCGAGGCCCTGAGGTTTGCCGGAGGGCCGGGGAACGGAGCCGGGTGGGCTGCGAGGCTGTGAGCAGACGCCAGCTTCCTCAGGGATCGTTGAGCACCCGTGCCCGTGCCCGCGCCCGCGCCCGTGCCAATCCCAATGGCAACCCCAGTGCAAGATCCGGGAGAGGATGGCGGTGGCGGGTGAGGAAGGCTGCTGGGTGCCGAGGGGAACTGTGTGGAACCCAGCTGGGCGGGCGCGGGCGAGGGCGGGGGCGAGGTTGAGTGATGCTGATTAGTCGGGCTGGGCATACCTGGCATGTTGACAGTATCGTGGGCAAGGTGTACTGTACGGTACCGTTCCGTGCGTGCGTGCGTGCGTGCGTACGTGCGTGTGCGTGTCAGAGTGTGTGTGCGCGAGCCTCGACTCCACTGCAAATGCGTGTCTGTATCGCGACTGAGGGTTCGGGTTGGCTGGCCAAGCTGGAGCCGGGGTTGTGGTCCGTGTCCCGCGTCATGCTCGCGACTGCTGGAGATTGCATACACTACTGCGTACATAGTACCTGGTTACCACATGCCTAGTGTGGGTACTATGTAGTAGTGTACACTAGACCATTGTACGAATGGTCTGTCACAATGCCTATTGTTCCGAGCATACATGCACTAGCTTCCCAGCCACCGTGGCCGTCCAGATCTTGGGTACGATTTACCGTACATAATGTGGGACGTCGGGTTTGTCAGCCTGCCCCATGTCAGCATGTCGCCCGCTATACCCTCACGGGCCTCGACCCAGGCAGGCGGGTCCCCGTCGCCATCAGTCATCTACACCAAGGGCCGAAGACGTGATCATGACGTCTCTCTTATTTGTCGTGACCTGTAGATCAGCATCAGGGAATCGGGGACAGCATGTTGGTGACAGGCTCAGGGGAGCCAATCAATCCCCTTCTCAAGATCCCTTGCCCCTTTTCCAATCTCCATCTCTGCGAAAAGTAAACCGGGCCATAAACTCACATCACCGTTGATTCCACGTCACTCATTTGAGTAAAATAATATGTGCTTCAGCAACAGATGCCCTGAAAGTTCAAGAGGTGAATTCTAGTTCTAAGCCTATTTGATGAAATAAAACCCTAGATAGAACCCAAGGTTATTATAGTGGGTATTAAGTCGCGGCCGGTCCAGTGCCGTCTGCTGAAGCCCTCGCGGGACAAGGTTTTCCGGAGAAGAAAAAAAAAAAAAGGAAGAATTAAAAACAAAAAAAAAAAAAAAAAAAAAAAAAAAAAAAAAAGCCTGACGGCTCGTGTCTGGTCTTGGGGTCTTGGTTGGCCTGGACCGAGATGCGAACCCGCAAATGACCAATTCGAGAGGTAGGACAAATGGCATCAAGGGCGCGAGAAATGGTGCAATAGCTGTTGCCCGCGGCGTGATTGGCCCCTCTGCAACCCATCCCTGGACTGTATCCCCACACTATCACGACCGCAGTGTGGTGTACGTTCAACCTCACACCTTTCGCTGTGCTGTCGGGACGCCTCTGGGACTAGTGTAACCTGCCTGTCAGCCGCACTGCGTCTGCGGTCGCCTTGTCGCCTCCATACGTGCACACCACCGTGATGCGAGCACGGGCGGGTGCGGTTTGACACTTCACCCCTTCGTTTTCGAACACCAAAAACCTCGTCTTGATATTCTTGCCTCTCCCCCTGCGAGAGGACCACGTTCTCGACATGCTCGGCCAAGGGGGGCAGAGATAGCCGTGCATGAATTTCTCGTCCCCCCCCCCCTCCGGCCTCTCTGTTTCTGTGCCTGCCTTGGTCCCGGATGGCGGACGGACCCTGAATTTGATATCCACCTGCTCCACAGGCTCAGAGATCTGTACCGGATGTGCTTCGAGTCGACGTACGTGTATGCGATCTCTACGCTACATATACTACCAATATATCCACTCCTCCGCCGGCCCGCCCTGCCCAGTCCAGCAACAAAAACCCTGCTGTCTCTGTCGAACTGCATACCATTATGCAGTGCCCAGGGCCAAGAGGCGCAGGTTCCGGTACGATACGCCTGCCTCGCCGTCCCCGGTGTTCACCTGGTAGATACCAGTGAAGGGTGCTGCAGCTGCTAGCCTTGGGCTGCCAGGGTTCATCGATCACGCAATTCAGATCCTGTCAGCCACCCCCGGGGTATCCCGTCACGGCCGCTCCTACTTCTGATATTCCACACTTCATAATGTCACAATGCTCCAGCTCAAGAGGCTCTTCTCATAGATCCCGCCTCCGTCAACACGGGGTGCCCCTCCAGCCCTCCCGCCATCCCCCCTCCCATTGTCTCGCCCCATCGCCGTCCGTCACCCTGAGCCACGCCACGATACTCGCGTGGGATACCGCTTTCACCCAAACGGGACCCCTGCCCCGTCTCCTTCGCTCAAGATCGGTGGTCCAGCGCACTTCCCACACCTGCGGCGCCCTTGACCTTCGCGGCTTTTACTGGCGCTGCTTTCCCCTTGGGAGCTTGGAGGAAGTCGGACCAGATCATATTGGGCTGTGGTGTTGCTCAGACGAATTGCGACATACACCAGCGACACTCGCCATCTCGACGCCAAATTCAGCCCTCGCCTGGGAATCTCACCTAGCACACTTCTCACACCCAATCAGCCCGTGCCACACTCCGGCCTGGATTCCATTTTGAGGGACCGATCCACCGCCACACTCTCGCTCTTAGCTCTACTGCTCCCCTTCCTAGGGGCCGCGTGTGTGAGTGTGTGCGTGTTTGGAACGACTAACACGCCGCTGGAGCACCTGCCGACTGGCATATAGAGCCGACTTTGTCAACCGTGGAGGATACTTCAAGCCATACGCCACGCGCGGCGGCTTTCCTCCTTCTGCCGCCCTGCCTCCGCGGAAAACCACCATCCCTGTTGTTTAGCTTACCCAGGAGGGATCGTATCGCTCCAGGATATAAAGCACAGCCCACGCCTGCCTGTCAGGTTCTCAACCTGGCCCCACCTCGTGGTCTGTTGTAGACGGACTGGCCCATCTGTCTCCTCCTGCCCACCAGGCTTATACAACACATTCTCCCTTACCACTTCCTCGGGGCCGCCAGACATCGAGATGTCTTCGGTGCGCACAAAAGTCGGCCACGGTTTGGCCAAGTTTTTCAGCATCGAGCTCCAGAGCCCTCAACCATACGAGGATGAGATCACGAGGGGCGAGTCTGTGCACTCCACGGACACCTTTGTCGAAGAGCCACCGACCGCTGGAGAGTACTTCCGGGAGCTCGCGCCCTCGGGCAAGCAGGTCCTTGACTACGTCAGGTCCCTGTTCCCCTTCCTGTACTGGATCGGAAAGTACAACATGCAATGGTTTGCGGGTGACCTCGTCGCAGGTGAGTCTTGTGCCCCCCCGGAGCCTGCAGCACGCGTTAACAGGAAACAGGAATCACCATTGGTGCTGTCGTGGTCCCACAGGGTATGGGCTACGCCTCGCTTGCAAACCTCGAGCCTCAATTCGGGCTGTATTCGTCGTTTATGGGTGTTTTGGTCTACTGGTTCTTTGCCACTTCCAAAGACATCACGATCGGGGTGAGTGCCGGGCCCTGTCCCCGCTCAACAAGGAGAACAAAACGTACTGACCCTGTCAAGCCTGTGGCTGTCATGTCCCAAGTGACTGGAAACGTCGTTGCCAGCCTGGGCAAGGAGTTCCCGGACCTCCCAGCACACTTCATCGCTTCAGCCCTGGCGATCCTCTGCGGAGCCATCGTCCTTTTCATCGGCGTGATCCGGCTCGGCTGGATAGTCGATATGATCCCCCTCGTGGCCCTGTCCGCTTTCATGACGGGTTCGGCAATCAACATTCTCGTCGGACAAGTCCCGACGATGATGGGCATCAAGTTCCCGAAACCCTGGTCTACTCGAGACTCGACATATCGCGTCATCATCAACACACTGAAATATCTCCCGACTACCAAGCTGGACGCCGCGATGGGCTTGACCGCGCTGGTCATGCTCTATGCCATTCGGGCCGCGTGCTCATTCGCCGCAAAAAAGTATCCGGCGCGCCAGAAGTTGATATTCTTCATGTCAACATTGCGCACCGTGTTTGTCATCTTGCTGTACACCATGATTAGCTGGCTTGTCAACATGCACCGCAGGTCGAACCCCGCGTTCAAGATCCTCGGCGACGTGCCCAGAGGTGAGTTCAATCTAATATATCGGTGCCGAAGGCGGACAGGTTACTGACAAGGCCCACCCGTCCAGGTTTCCAGAACGCCGCGGTCCCCGTGCTGGACAGGGAACTCGCCAGCGCGCTTGTGCAGTACCTCCCAGCCTCGTGCATTGTGCTCCTGATCGAGCACATTGCCATCTCCAAGTCGTTCGGTCGGGTCAACAACTATGCGATCAACCCGTCGCAGGAGATGGTTGCCATCGGAGTCACAAACCTGCTCGCGCCGTTCCTGGGTGCCTACCCTGCCACGGGATCCTTCAGCCGCACTGCCATCAAGGCCAGGGCCGGCGTCCGGACTCCCTTCGCTGGTGTCATCTCGGCCGTTGTCGTCCTCCTCGCCATATATGCCCTCCCTGCTGTCTTCTTCTACATCCCCAGCCCCTCGCTCTCGGCTGTCATCATCCACGCCGTGGGCGACCTGGTGACCCCTCCCAACACAGTGTACCAGTTCTGGCGCGTCTCGCCGTTTGAGGTCTTCATCTTCTTCGTGGGTGTTTTCGTGACTATCTTCACAACCATCGAGGACGGAATCTATTGCACAATCTGCATTTCAGCCGCAATGCTGCTGTACCGTATCCTCCGGACCCGCGGCCGTTTCCTCGGGCGCATCAAGGTCCACTCCGTCCTTGGCGACCAGGTCATCGGCAACGAATCGAACCGGGCGATTGGTGAGTATGGCACTTTCGTGGGCCAGAGATCCGCCCATCATGAGGAGCCACAGACTCGCAACATCTTCCTCCCCATCGACCACGGCGACGGCTCCAACCCGGCCGTGGATCTCGACCAGCCTTACCCTGGCGTCTTCATCTATCGATTCAGCGAGGGCTTCAGCTACCCCAACGCCAGCCACACCCTCGAGTACATGACCGACTACATCTTCGCTCGGACGCGCAAGACCAACATGCAGGAGTTTGCGCGTCCCGGCGACCGGCCCTGGAACGACCCCGGCCCGTCCAGGCGCGCACTGAAGAAGGCCGCGGCCACCAACGTAAACATCCACGCCGACGAGGAGAAGCTCCCCACCCTCAAGGCGGTCATCCTCGACTTTAGCTCCGTCAACTTCGTTGACATCACCTCTGTCCAGCAGCTCATCGACGTGCGCAACCAGCTCGACCGGTACGCGGCCCCCGAGTACGTCGACTGGCACATAGCCTGCATCAACAACCGCTGGACCAAGCGCGCCCTCGTCGCCGCCGGGTTCGGCTACCCCACGCCGCGGCCCGACGGCCTGCACCACCGGTGGCAGAGCATCTTCTCCGTGGCCGAGATAGGTGGCGACGACTCGGCCGCCGCGGCGGAGGATGCCCGGCTGAACGAGAAGGCGATCCGGGAGCGCGAGCAGTCGGAGCACGACCCCGAGGGCGGGGGGCGCGCGCGCGCCGCCCAGCAAGACGGCATCAACATGGCCGGGACGGGCAGGGGCAGCGTCGGGGGCAGCTCGCAGGAGGATGAGCTC
This sequence comes from Stenocarpella maydis, assembly GCA_002270565.1. Lineage (NCBI taxonomy): Eukaryota > Fungi > Ascomycota > Sordariomycetes > Diaporthales > Diaporthaceae > Stenocarpella > Stenocarpella maydis. The sequence continues at coordinate 71,471 of NQMI01000077.1, forward strand.
AAGGGCTTCAGGGAGACGGCGAGCAAGTCGCCCGGCCTGAGGCAGCGGAAGGCCGTCGCCGTCCATGGCCTCAACAGGCCGCTGTTCCACGTCGACCTGACGAGTGCCCTGCAGAGCGCCATCACGAACATCGAGGCCAGGAGCTCCGATGCGCCGAGGAGGTCGACGGGGAGCGGGGCCGGCGAGGCAGGCAAGGACCTCTAGGCTATGGTCGTGTCTTGGCCATCTCTGCGCGGCGGTATCTCACTGCGTTTCATGAGCCACGCACATGCTTGACCTATTCCAGCACAAGGCGTGGCCAGCAAGAATCCCGGCGTAAAGCCGCGCCAAAAAAAAAATTGAATTGGCGAGGAACTGTGGTCGGAAGACGGGGTCTAGGATGAAGCAAGACTTGGTCTATAGTCGTGCAGGCAGTGCCCGTCTATAGAGTTCGAAGACGGCGTGCCTAAGTACCTCATGATATCCCTTTGCCGCAATGTTGGGTGCATATTTTTTGGATTGGCGCCTGTATTTATGCTCAGATTCCCATGAGTCAGTCAGTCATAGTTAATAATCATGTCCAAACATTCAGTTTCCCGGAGGTACTTGACTTTGTGTTCCCTGGGATACGCCGAAAATCATGTCATTAGCAGCAGAGAGTGAGTGATCTTGGAGCACCTCGGTGTGAGTGTTTGGATGTTCTGGACCACGTCGGGTGCTTGCCATACATCAATTCGAACACTCGGCTCTTTACGGCACAGCAAACAAAAGCGGCCAACGAACGGTAGCCGATGTGAGACTTGTAAATGGGTAATTGGTTAGGGACCCTCGGGCAGGGGAGCTTGATGCTGCGGTTTCTGGTGAGGCATGTGCTGTTCGGGTCAGGACGTAACTAGGTTGAAACTTTTCTTCCATTTCCGCCCATCGTCCTCCCCCACACCTCGAAGTTTTAGTCTCGCTGAAAGATTGTTAAGAAATAGCCGAGATCCCCAGTCCACTGGACAACTAGGCCGATTTATGCCCCACCCTGAACGCCTGTATCCTTCAGCATCCCCATCTGGCCCGAGAGTTTCGGATGAGCCCTTTGTCGTCAACAGGTAATGGGCCAACGGATATGATGCAATAACGATAGTGAGAAACAGACAAGTACGAGAGGCTTCTGGCCACCAGAGAGGCAATATTAAATGGCGCAATAGCAGCGAAGGTGGCAAGAGTCCCGGTCCATGAAAACTCCACGCCTGTGAATGCATGATGAGGTATGTCGCAAATAGAAGCTAGCGAGGGCGTAGAAATTTGTCTAGCTGTCGATAATGTGCTACTCGTTTCTCTGGCAGATGCGCCAGGTTCAAGAGGATAGTATGCACCATGTGGATGTTATGGGTATGCCCCGGTGAGTGTTGACGATGACGGCGTGGTGCATCGTGCTTGGGCCCGATTCATGGGCCACCGTGAGCGGTACCGAGATAGGTCTTAACCTGATTGATTATGAGATGACGGGCAGGTCATCCGAGATTTTGGTTCAAGTGTAGTTCGAGGTTTACGCCGGATTTGGTTCCCGTTTCACTGTTTCTGCTGACGCGGTGCCGCTGGCTAGGAACAGATCAAACTGACTCGCGTGCTACAGACGAGAGGTTCAGTCGGCTGAGAAACTAGTTGGCATTCGGGGGAGAGGATCACACGAACAGACCCAACAGGCGGAGAGCGTGACGGCGAGAGGAGCACAAAGACTTACAGCGTCAGGCGGGCGCCGCTCCGCCATTGTTTGTCCGAGCCCCAGACAACTCGACCGCTCGACGCAAGCTGCTGACCTCGTCTGCCAACTCGGCATTCTGCCTCTCGACTCTCGCGAGCCGCAGGCTCAGGTCTTTGGAATCCGCCTCCGCGGTCACGCGCCACTCGTGCTGGTCCTTGATCTTCTCCTCGAGCTGCTGTATGTAGGACCACAGCCCCTGCTCGCCCCGTGTGAACAGATTTGCGGAGCCATCGCCGCCGGTGACATGGTTGGAGGGCCCGGTTGGCATTCTCGCATGAGAGTGGTCGTGCGCCGCTGGTCCAGCAGGCGGATGTAGCTGGGCTTGAACTGTGTCAGTTCTGAGCCCGAGGCCGGCTGGTGGCTTTGCACCTGCTGACTTACCTTGCGGCGGAGGGAGCGGTGCTCCAGGAAGGGCCTCCCTGTCGGAAACACGCCGGGCATATGGTTGCTGCTGGTACTGGCCAGTGGAGCCCGGGGGATGCTGTCGGATTATGGCGTTTTGATCATGTACGGCAGGGCTAAGAGGCTTTGGGCTCTCGGTAATGCCTTTTGAATTTAACGTTAGCATTCTCACCGCTCGACGCTTGTAACAAGAGGGTTCCCAGAGTGACAGAGGAGCAAGTTTGGACATACTCGCAATACTGTTGACTAGGCTTGGTTGCGTTGTATTTGAGCCAGCGTTGATGGCGGCGCGCTCGCCGGCCGGAGGGTGCAATGCCCCCCGGTGGCCTGTTCTGGGCCCAACGGGAGGGTATGTGCGAGAATGTGGTGCCACGGTTGGTTCGGGGGAGCCGTTAGGAGGCTGCGCCTTCATTGCTGGCAGGCTAATACGCCGGTGGTCCCCGTCGGCCATGTCTACGTCGCCGTTGCCTTCGTAGAGCGGCATTGATGCATCGTCACCCTCGTTCCGGTGCGCTCCGTCGTATTCGCCCTGGTCGCCATAACTCCCCACAGAGGCCCTGCGTCCCGCGCACCCGCCCGCCCCCTTGCTGTGGCGGGCCAACGCATCCCCACGCGCAAACTTGCGATCACATTTCGGACACACGTGGGGCTTCTCGCCAGTGTGAAGCTTCCCATGCCGTTTCAAGTCATGCAGACGCCGGAACCTTAGGTTGCAGGTCTGGCACAGGTATGGCTTCTCCTGACTGTGCGTCAAGAGGTGGCTCTTCAGGTTATGGTGGCGTGTGAACTCGGTATCGCAGTACGGGCACTTGTGCTTCTTATTTGTTGTTGAGGCGGCTTGTCCGTTGTTTGGCAGGCTGTAGTGGCGCTCCGGCGCGGCTGGGGCGCCCATCTGGGCACTGGGCTGCAGGACTCCTGGGAAAGATAGCGAAGTCGGTGTCTTATCCTCCATTTGCGCTTCGGGCTGCGGCAGGACGAGAGGGCGCTCGCCCCGGGAATCGACCTCCATCGGCGCCGGGCTCAGGACGTGTTGGTTCCCGGCGGCGCCGGTAGGGCCCCCTGCGGCGCTCTGGGGGCTGATGTCTGTCCTCGCATCCGACACGTTGGGCTGTGGTATCGTGACGGGTCCACCGAGGGCCTTGGTGGCCTCGGCAGCGAGGGCCATCTCCTCCATGTTTGTTGGGCCGTCTTGCGGGCGACTTATGGCCATGTTTCCTCCCGACAGGAGCTCATTCAAAGTCCTGTGGTTGGGGTTCTCGCTCACGCCCGGCGGGTTGCGCCTCTTGTCCTCCTCCTTTCGGCGCCGCTCCTCCTCGAGCGCAGCGACGCCGGTCAGCTGGAGCGGCGCAGACACCTGCGCCGAGAGGCCAAGGCGGGCGACTTTGGCTGGCGAATACTCGCGGGCCAGCCGCCTAGTGGCAGGAGAGGTGGGTGATGAGGGCGATTCGTCGCGCGGCCTCTTGAGGGTTGAATGAAGGGTATCGCCGACGCTGGGATCTGGAGACGCTGTGGGGGTTAAGGCCGGGGCAGGTTGCCGCTGGTGTTCCTGGTGTTCCTGCTGCTGCGGGGGTGGTGGTGGTGGAGGTTGTGGTGGCGGCGGTGATGGTGATGCGACGGCGGCGGCGGCGGCGGCGGTGGCGGCGGCGATGGAAGGGAGTGCTGTCGCGATGGGCCCGTTTTCCATTGCCATGGGGCAGTATTCAGGCACGTCTTTGGGCGAAGAGGTGCGATGACAAGGTGGAGACGGTAGGAGTATTGACAGGGCGCACCCAGCGTTGGCGTCTACCGCGAGTGGTTGCGCATGGGCTTGGGCATATCTGACAAGGCTGGCGCGGAAGCGAAGCGAGCGAAGGTGGAAGCGGCGCCGGGACGGTTGAGGTTGGAAGTGACGGAATAGCGAGGCGCTGAGTGTGGCGTGGGCGCGACTCACTCCGGGGATCGTGGCGCGAGCTCTGCCCAGGTAGTCCAAGGCAGTCTGGGTATGGACGACCAGAGAAACCGGGGCTGAGTGCGAGAAGACCGGGGCTCGTGTTGGTGGGAACGCGGATGCGGCTCCGTAGTACTCTTTCTTTTCTCCCCCTCCCTCTGTCTCTCCCTTGTATGAGACAGACAGTGGGCCGCGTACAGTATGGATTGAGCAACTGTGCTCGGGTGATTAGCTGCGTAATGATAACCTTGAGGAGGTCGAAGGTGGCCGAGCGCAAGAGGAGGTCCCGCTGTGCCGGGTCGCAGTGGGCTGGGCTGGGCTGGGCTGGGCTGCTTGAATTGTTTCCAATGCGAGGTGGCGTTGCTGATGAGGTGCAGTCGAAGGTGATAGAAATCCACGACACGAAGGAGACGGCGATGAGATGACTGGCTGCACGAGAGAAAAGGGCTCCGTTGCTATTCTGACAGTTTTCTTCTAGTGCGAGTTGAGCTCTCTCTCGCGCGCATGTGTGCTGTGTATGGATGTCGCGGTGAAAGGTCAAGCCTTAGACAAGAAGGCGTGCAAAGTTTCAATGCCAGAGCCGTCCCAGAGGCAAAAAGCTGACCGACCCTTGGAGGGCCAAGGATACAGACAATACTAGCCTGCTAAGGTAAGGTAGAACACATGGGAGGCGGCTGTAGGTCCTGGTCGGGACGGAGAGCAGACGCCGTGGACCTTGGGCCTGGGACCTGGGACCTGGGACCTGGGCGAGGAAGGGAAGGCGGTGCAGGCCCAGGTGGCCGGGACGGGGTGGACGGGGTGGCAGGAAGCTACGGTAGGTACCTGCCGAGGTGCTGGATGGGTGCACAGCCCATGTATGGAGCACTTACTATGCGATGCATGCGTATACATAGTAGGTAAGTACCTAGGTATGTATGTACATGGGTTACACCAGCCCAGGCTGGTATACATATGGTCAGCTCAGCTCAGCTCGCCCCAGAAAAGGAGCACAATCATTATCAACCCATCACCACACTTGACAACATTACACTACCTAGATACCTAGGTATACTTTTTATAGTAATTTCTCAAGAGCCTGGAGACTAGGTATAGTAATAACTGAGGCCCTCTCTGAGTTATCAGGTCTTCCGTAGTCTGATATATATTTATAAATCTGCTGTTGTATATAGCTATCTCACGCGACTTGTATATCGGGGAGTGGTTTGTGAGTGTCACTCATTTATTGCATCCGGCTGGTCAGCCACCCAGGCTGGGTGGTCGGTCAGGAGGAGGATGGGGGAGGGGGGGTTCAGGGAACGGCGGCGGGATCAACGCTGATAGCGGCAGCAGTTTGTGTGGAGAGAGGCGACAAAATGACGAGCACCCGCCCCGAGATATGTCGCTGACTGGCAGGCCGGGCTGGACAGCCCTGATAGCCCAGTCTGCCAGACTAGCCTGCCAGGCTGCATGGGCTCCATTCGGCTCTGTGTGTGCCTGGGATCTTCTAGTCATCTGTACACTACGCATCTATTATCCCTCGCTCTATAGAAAACAGTTCATACATACATGCTAACATACATGGATGCATCCCTATCCACCTGGTGTACCTCCAGCCATGTACCTCCTCGAGTGTGCGCACACACAGACACACAGGAAGCCCACGTCCTTGGCATGGCGCCTGGGCTGGGATGGGTCGCGTCTTGTCCGTCTGGGTTTGGCCATGACAGAGAAGCATCATCATCATCGGCATCGAGCGCAATCTGACAAGACGGTAACATGTTGTGTTCTCCAGGCCAACGAAGGGAAAGAACCCCTCCCCGCAATGGGCGCTAGGCCGTGTCAGGCTTCCTCAAGAGGGCCAACTGCTCCGACCCTGTCGTCTTCTGTCCGAAAGGAGCAGGGACTTGCCCATGGGAGCACCTGCCAAGCCACGTCCCAGGTCATATTCGGCAAGCCTGGCACGCCTGGCCAGCCCACCCCTACCTTTTTCTGTCCTTACTAACCACCGTCTTGACACCCATGGAGGAGGTACACTTACTATGTACCTACCTAGGTAGGTGCCTAGGTAGGTAGCCAAGACCGGTTACCTGCCGAGGTACTCTATTGCCGTCTACCCTGTCTGACTGGGTTTTAGTCGTTGCTGCTTGACTTGACATGGCGTGCCGTCAACATCCTCAACCCCAGCCAGCATCATCAGCTGGCATCAGCATGGACCCCACGGATGCGTCGGCCTCGGAGACGCTGCAACATGGTGGCTGGAGTGGCTGTGTTGTTTGGTGGCCCACTGTCCAGCTGCTCCCTCAGCAACGCCATGTGGCCGTCCAGCGATGCAAGCACCCAGTCACATAGTCTGCTGGCCACCTAGGCAACTATAATGGGCCAGCTAATCCCATGAGCAGACATGTGGCCCATGTGTGGCTTCCGTCTCGACAGGCTGGACGGCTCAGGTTGCAGCATCGTCTACTGTGGTATATGGTATATGGTGTATGGCATATGGCATAGGGCATACTCCGTACTGATTGGTATGCTCGGACCCCCCCCCACTGACTAGCTACAGCTTGTAAAACGTCGACAAGCTCGGTAGGGCCTCGCCCGACGTGGCCAACATGGTGCGGTACTCGCTCGACTCCCACCACCTCGCCAACCTTGTCCGGCCACATGGGCTGGCGAGGGCGAGAACGGGTACTCGGGGCTGGTGCACGACGTCGCCCACCATGATGCCCTTGCCCCACTTCTTGACCGCGTTGCTGAGCGACGTCTCGAGGCTCGCCAGCGTGTCCTTCGGGTTGGACAAGGGGCAGTAGGATACTCCCATTCATGTCGAAATCCGAAGTCTCGAGCTCGCCTGCCCCAAGGATGCCCAAGTAGTACCACTCCACTGTGTCCCTGTCCCAGCCGCTGGCGATATGGGTCATGATCCGGAGTGCCGTCTCCAGGTTCGAGTCCTTGATCCCCCATGCGGCGCTGTGAAGGAGCGAGCCAGTGCTGCCGGAAGAAGTCTCATCGCCGTACTTGCCGGTTGGGAAGAGCAGTCCAATTCCGACTGTGTGCTGGTCTCTCATCAGCGCCATGTCCAAAGGATATGGTTGAGACTCGAGAAGCCTTGGGATGTGTCGGGAGCTGGTGCTTGTTAGAGATACTTAGTCTCGTTCCCGATGGAGTTAATCTTTTGGCATGATGCCCGCCCAGGAAAACTGGTTGGGCAAGTCGTTGGTATGGCTATAAGTCAGCAAGCTGAACGGGCTGGGGCTCAAGGCTCATACAGGTCAGGTCATCCAGGGTCTGTAGGCCATCCCGAGGCAATGTCCTGGTTACCGGTGCCCCCCAACGTGTCGCTGAAATGCACGTCAAGCTACACGCCCAGCCCTGCAGCATCTGCCCTCTTCGCGAGGGCGAGATTGTGCTCGAGGTTGTAGTTGCCATCGGATAGGTTGACCCAAATTCTCTGGCAGACGGTGCTGACACCCGAAGATGACAGTATCTTCTCGAGAGACTCTCTGGTTCCGCTCGCCGTGGACCAAGACTCGCCCGAGTCCTGCTCGGCTGTGTCCGACGACCAATCCACGCCTTGATAGGTGAGGGCTACCGAGGCGGCGGTCATGAACGGTAGGTAACGAGCGAGGATACCGTTTTCAGTACACGAGCGACGGTGGCAAGCATAGTATCAGCGACAAGAATATATATGCATTGGCATCAAAGAAGGAGAAACAATCAACCCTTTACAACTATCAAGTAGCCCTCGCCCTGCGCCAGCCTGGCAGCCGGCTCTCTCTCACTTTTCAAACAGCTTCAAACAGCAGTCCCCCAAGACCCCTTTCCAACGTCCGGGAGCGACCATCCAAGGATATGGACCTGGTGCCCGCGCCATCCGACCCCATCGCTGATCCCATGTGTATCATTCAACCCATCCTGCCGCGACGGGCGCGTGGCAGAAACAGGAGTTTCGTCGTTGGCCAAACGAAAGAGACCCTTCAATCTATCCCAGATGGAACCCAGACCAGCCTACGTCTGCGACAAGCCCAACCTCGCTGCCATGAGCGGAGGGCGTGGTGTTTCTCTTTGTCTCTGCTTCGCACTGGTGCGGTCCTGGCCTCCGAACTTACTGTATATCTCCTACCCCGGATCCCCGTCAATATAGGGCTCTGCTGGCGCCGGGACACCTGTGCCGCATGTCCGTGTAATTGACGGTACCTTCCGATGTCATAAACAAAGGGCCTTGCGTCTGCTCTCGACTGTTCCGCTGAACAGACACACGGCATGTGGAAACAAAGTCCATCCATGTGCGAGGTCGCAAGGCGAGCACGGTGAGCTAGCTGCCTTGACCGGCAGCGTGGTGCTGCAGTCTGCACAACTGACGCTCGCAATCAGGGAGGCCCATCTCACAGTCGCGTCCCTCGCGTCCTACCGGTTTCAAATATTCAGCTTCGTGTGTAGCAGCTGCAGTTTGACCACCGCCGGGCCGGCATCTCGTCACATTGCATGTAACGTAGGAGAGAGGGGAGCGGTGGGCTGGGGGAGAACTTGCATGAAGAGAGGACCGACTCGATTCCATCATTCCTGAGCCCAGCGATATCCAGACTTCTGTCGCTAACCTGACCCACGACGCCTGACTCCTTGCCTGCGTTACAAACACTTTCCCTGTATGCGCCGTCCCGGACATATGCCTTGCTACGCCATCCGCCCCGAACCTGAAACCAGCCCTATGCGAAACCCGGACTCAACAACCAGAATCCAGAATTGAGTATGTCCTTCTACAGCACGGCCCTGACCTCAATGGCCTGTTGGCGACTCACTCGACAGGCGGGTACACGATATTGCTGTACCCGGGCCAGTTCTTGCAGTCGATTTCCTCGCCGATCATGCGATGCGCCTCCGCAGTGACTCTCAAGGGGCCGAGGGCTTCTTGGTCTTCGTCGACAAAGAGGGGATCCTCGCGCTGCATTTTCTCGAGAAGTCGCTGTCTCATCTCCTGGTGAAGACCCGAAGACAGCCCGCGGTTCTGGTGCTTTCCGATCTCGAAGCCCATGATCTCCTCGCTAGTCTGCCTGAGGGATTTCTTGGCGAACGCGTCCATGGAGCCTACGCCGCGGACGAATGCCCACAGAACAAATGAACCCTTGCGCAGTAGCTCTTCCTTAAAGGCTACCACTTTGTAGTGGGTTCCCGCAGGGTCAGACTCGTACATGTTCGCGTAGTACCTGTTAATTGTCAGCAAGATATACTTTTTGTATCGCCAGCGAGATGGCAGTCGAAGCGGTGCCATCATGCGTGAATATCCCACCCCCCCCC
>NQMI01000077.1:80806-92101 GCA_002270565.1 Stenocarpella maydis
CCCCAAACCCAACCCAACCCAAGGGCTCCCTGGAAATGCCCCCGATGGAGGATTGTTTGGGAAACACTTACCGCATGCAGCCCTTCATTGCGCCGTCGCCCAGGGTGAGGAGCCAAGCAATATCGATCGTCGACAGCCCGCGGATCATCTCGAATTGGAGGTCTCGGTGGACCATGATGGCCGCGCGCTGGGCCTCGGCCTCTGCGTCGTGTTGCAGCATGACGGCATCCTCGAATGCCTCGATCTTATCAAGGTCGTTCTGAGTAGTGGCACCACCAACACGATCACCGCCAACTTGCAACGAGGACAGCCGCCTGGTGATCTGGTTCTGAACATGGAGGACTTCTGGGCGGGTCTCGAGGTCTGCGAGCCGGTCTATCTGGTACAGGCTGCGCTTGAGTCCAGCCTTGAATCTCAAGAATGAATCAAGAGTCAGGCCTAGCTTCTTGCGGTCATCGGTGAGGAGGAAGCCGCTGTTATCAAGAATGGACACCATCCGTCGCTCGCGCAAGTCCATCTCCTGGATGGTTGCAAAGGAGAACTTCTCCGGGATGCGGCATCGCCTCTCATCCTCAGAGGACAGGACCTCACCCAAGGGTGGTAGCAGGAACTTCTGGAGTGCGGCGGCGGCGATACTGCGCTCTTTGTCTGCAATCAGGGCGTTCATGTACTGCTCCAACATTAGCATAGGTCCTCAGTCAGAAAGACGAAGCAACGAAGACGAGGGATGGCCATGTCCCGAGATGGGTCTCTTAGGCCAAGCGTGGGATTGATGTCGCGCCTACTCCAGACTGGCGTGACAGGAGCGTGTATCAGGGGCGGGGTCCAGCTTACCCTGCTGGTCTGCATCAGCCTCCTCAGCGTCGCTCGGTCGCAGTGATCAGCGATGTCGAGGATGAGCTCCGGGCTGACTCGGTAGCCCTTCATGGTGAGGAGTGACTGCGACTGCTAAGATAATCACGAGAGTGATGCAGTATAGCAATGTGGTGGTCGCAAGACGGTCGATCTATGTGTGTTTGCACCGGCTAAAGTTGAGGGACGAATTCATAAAATCCAGAAGAGGGCGACCGTTGAGCCTTTATGGTGCGGCGCGACCGCAACTGAATCTTTGTAGGTGGCGGCACAGAGGACATGAAGGTGTTCATGTCAAGATCCGGTTTAAGAACCTTGATGGTCACTCACGGCTTCTAGTGACGCAGTCGCTCCATTCAGTCAATGGGTTGCAATAGCCCTTGTTTTTTGGCCGCTGTGGGCCGGTGAATGGAAGGAAGACCCAGGACAATTGTCTTGTCATGAGACTGGGCTGTAGCAGCTTTTCACTTGCATTCAGACTTGCTTGTCTGATAGGCCCACAATACTCTTCACACCAGAGACAATAGGGAAAGCGTTAAGGTCCGGAGTCGTCACCCGAGTCAACGCTTCTGCCGCGGAGTGAAGTTTGGCTGTTAGGTTCCATGAGGAGGACCCAAAGAAAAACCGAAAAGGGGACAATCCACAAATCAATTGTCAAGCTCGGCTCCGGAATCTCGCCTGGAGGAGGAGAGGCCAGAACGTGAACTCTATTCAACCCTTTTCGGGCAGCTCTCGCAAAACACCTGACAAGGCCCGGAGCGCCCCGCTGGACGAATTGCGGAAAATGTTCATATTATTGTTGACGCTTTTTTTTCCTTCCTCTCTTTTTTAAGGTAGGCTTTGCCTGTCGCGCAAGCCAAATCCTTTTTTTTTTTTTTGAGACGTAGATAGCGTACAATTGTACCGCCGGCCCTGGGACGCAGTCGGTCGCTGCACCTATTCAGAAACAGCCCATCGGCCAACTAATCGAGCTCCTGTGCGACTGGTGCCTATTCGGTCCTTTCTTTCTGGCCTGGCCATAGTACCAGTCGGTTGGCATGGATGATTGGTGTCGGATGCAGATATTAGGGTAATATTTCGCTGAAGGATCCGGGAGCGTTTATGGCGTGGTCGCTATTTTCCAACTGAACTTCTCGCTGTGTCGAATGCTGGAAAAAAAATATATCGAACACCCCAGTGCCCATTATGCCAGCCCTCGCGGCACTCCATCCCTCCTGTGCAGAAGAGGGCTGGTACGCAAAGAGCTACGCCTCTGTGGCCGGATATCTGGTGGTATCCTATGCAGTCGGACGCCCGGTAGGTCGGCTCTGGTCTAAGAATATCTCATGCGAGCCCGGCCCTGCTTGTCTTCTCAGAGTAAGGAGGGGAGGCTATGTTTGCTTTCCATTTCTCTCCTTGACCTCGACCGTCTTGCCGCCCACGCTCCCGAGTGATCGAATCTTGTCGACTAGTTCGCCGCGGTTGTCTAATTCCACGATGTCGTCGGCGCCGCCAATGCTCTTGCCGTTGATCATGATGTTTGGCACGGTACTCCGGCCGGTCATCTTTGCTAACCTGTCCTGTATTTGTCTGCCGAGCTGATGCACGTCCAGCTCGACAACGTAGGGCTCGGGTGTGATGGAGTACTTGTCGAGCATAAGGGCCTTTGCCCTCTTGGAGAATTGGCAATACGTCTTGGAGAAGATAATGACTATGGGCAAGTGTCAGTATTTCCTTCTTCCTTTTGGTACGGGCTGCGCTGCGCTGGGATTCCGCGGGCTCATACCGGGGGATTTTTTGAGTATGTCGTTGATAGTAGTCTCGACCTCATGGTCCTCATCGGTTTCCTTCTCTGTGACCTGGTTGCCGGCCTTGTCCTTGGACTTGTCCTGTCCGGCAGCTGAATTGCCCACGCCGATGACCTTGGCGGGCGCATCAGGCCTGGGCGCCTTCGCGTTGGCCGAGTCTTTTGCTTTCTGCTCAGCAGCCTTGAGCCTGTCTGACATTTCCTTGGCCAGTTGGGCATCGTCATCCTGGCCATCGCTCCTGCCCTTGGAGTCCAGGACCGACTGTTGTTGCTTCTTCTGATCGCCGCGTGCTCGCTCCAGCTCACTCCTGGTTCGTTCGTAGAAGTCGCCGAAAGTCCTGGTGTCTGGGCTCTGCGACGACCGCAGCTGCGAGGTGTAGACCATGGTCATGACCACGATGGCGATGACGCCCACGAGGAGCAGGCGCATCCGCCGTGCCGAAGGCATGATGAGCTCGTATGTTATTGACCCTTCGGGTTGTCCCTGGAAGTGGTTCTGGCAGTAGATGGTACCGGACAGACTATCCGGAGACGTAACTGATAATTGGTCCGTCAGTAGCCCCCAGGGTTGTTCCCGCTGGCGGCACGGGAAAGGGTGAGATGTCTCTCGCTTCTTCCTTGTCCTGGGCGCAAGGGCACAGCGCGCCAGTGGTGTTTTCAGGCGCGATCCGAAGTGACGGTCAATAAGGTCGCGCCGTCTAGCTTGTCAGGATGAGTGAGGTAGGCAGGGTGGATGGGGGTTTCGGTGGTTGTCGTGTCGTGTCGTGGGCAAAGAGCTTGGCGGGTGCAGACGGGGAAGACGGGGCTTTCTCGCAGCTTGGAGGTGGCAAGATAGAAGTGGCTCTCGCTTGGTGATGGGATTGGGCTGTCTTATCCCGTGCAGAGCTGATCGGCGGCGCCTCGTGTTCACGAGGAATTCCAGGAAGCTGGAGGAACTAATGATGCAGTAGACAAGGCTGCGGATCCATCTCACCCAGCTCTCATGGCTGCAGTCTAGTCCCGTGCGGGTGGACTGCCACAGCAGCTGCATCAGATCAGCAAAGGCAGTGCGAGGGGGAAAGCGCTGGCGGGTTGGATGAGTGGAGAAGGCCTGCACGGGCGAGCCGCGCAGGTGCAGCTTGGCGTTTTGCGCCCGCGCCTGCGCCCGCCAGAGCTGCTGCCGATCTCAACCTCGGAGCCTCTCCTGACCCTGCAAGGTGCCGTCTATTGTGTTTCGTCGCAGTCGTGTCGGTGCCGACTTCCAGACTTGATCCTCCGACGGTCGATATCCTACCCGGTGCAGCCAGCTTCCGTGAGGGCTGCTTTTGCCCGCCGACTGAGACATGCCAGGCCGTACTAATCTCTGCCTGCCGCTTCCCGAGTACTGATGTAGTGGCATTTCGCATTCCCCAGCCGGTCGCTGCTCGTCTACCTCTCCGACAGTATGCTGTTCTCATACTTATTGAGTATACGTGCAACACCACTCCAGACTACCGTCTCTTGTCAAACACCCGCCCCTCGCCTGTGGGGACCTTACCGTCTGGGAGGACTCAAAGGTAGCTGGATCATGCCGTGCTGCGAGATGCACGACTGTCGCCCTGGGCGAACAGTGGCGGGGTGGTTCACATCAAAGACATTGTCGGAAGACGATGTGCTCACCCCGTCCATTGGCCCTGCACCATCTACTCGTGGATGAGTTCCAATTCCGGACATCGAAGGCTGACAACTGACTGTTGTTGTGAATATCAAGAGTCCTAGGTGGACACCCAAGAACCGACCATTGCTCATGACTCCTACTAATACTGGAAACTCCAAGCCCGCTACATCCTACGTTGTGCACCTTGAGGAACCCATTGGCTTCTCCGAGCGCGATGAGCTCGCAGGCGCCATCACAAAGGTTCATATATAAGCCTGTCCGCCGGCCCCTCTCTCTTTGCCAACGTCAGATTCGAAGATGCGTCCAATCGCATCACTACGTAGGTTGTAAACGTGTAAGTCGGCCAATAGTAATACGTCTCCTGCCTTATCGCTTCATAATCAAGCAGCCAAGGGTGATGGCCGCCACCGGCCAGATGTGGTCCAGCACTAGCATTTCCAAAATTCTGTCGCACAGAAACTTGTCAATGCCATCCAAGCCCATGTCCACTCCGGCCCTTCACGGATGCGCGCCTTGTACAATGAGCTCTGCTACCAGCTCCGCGGTGCCTGGGAACCGGTCCTGCCGACGACGCCGCTCGACAACGTCTCGGCCCATGTTTCTCTCGTTGCTGGCGAGGAAAAGGGTTCCTCTGACCGGAAGCGGGTCAGGACGTTGAGTGGGTGGGAGAGAACATGGCCGAGTTTGGGTCAAGAGGACTGGGCGTCAGACACGTACCAACAGAACTTGGTAACTAGTGTCCAGGAGCGAAGGTTGGTTTTGAATCTGGTCGTCTGAGTGATGAGGTAAGACATTCGCATCCATATAAACAGAGGATAAACTAGTACATTATTCACGCCATAGTGAATCGGGGTATGTCGCTCATCCCAAAACAGTATACCCAAGGCCGATTTGCTAGGTGATGAGTATGTAGGAATTGGTGTCGGGCGACTACCCTCCGTTTTGGCAGGTTTGAATATCACACATGCAAATGAATATGGATGTTGGTAGCACACGCTGTTGAAACAACATTTTGGTCCCCCAGTCAATACGCAACGTCAATGCAAGTCCCCCGCGCTCAAAGATGGCGATTGAGGCATGAAGTATATCAAATGTAGATGTCGCGGCAAAATATAAGACCACCAGGAGCACTTGAGCTTATTTAATTTGAAAAGATGGTCCGAGGGTCTCAGTCTCACTGTGTGGTAGACGTAATGACTATTATATTTGGTCACAGTCTTGTCTTTACTAATTCCTCTTTCCCTTCTGGGCGCCTGTTATTTCATCAACCTGTGTTCCGTTTAGTTTACGAAGCTCTGATATATACTTCAGAGTTTCTGTAGCAATAGTAGTGGGCAGCTACCAGCCAATAGGCCAGTATAATGCTGACCATAATAACTGACTATAGGCACTATAGCCACGTGACCCACGAACACATATATAGACCCCTACTAGCTATACGGGCTACGCCCACAATAGTACAACCTCCTCCATAGCAAATTTTACTACAAATACTACAACCCATATTTATATTATAATATATAACTCATTTAATACTAACTAATAATTATAAGGGTAACTATAAATTAATAAAATTAAAAAAACAAACTTTTTACTACTTAAATAATAACTATATTAATAATTAAGAATATTATTTACTAAAGTATAGCTATCTTTAGTAATACCTTTACTACTTATTATAAGATAAGAAAGGCTTTATATATATAATGCTATACTTTATTCTTAACTTTATATATATATATTATACTTTAAGTATTGTTAGAATAATAGTTATGAAATATAAAGTTATATAATACTATTAATTTATTATTTATTTTTAGAGATAATACTACAGCTATTATTACTTTAGTCATTACTTTAGTAATTACTCTAGTATTAATTATATTTACCTAAAGTTAATTTACTTATAAGTAACTTTACTTTATAATACTAATAAGTTACTGTTATTTACTTATTGGTCTTTATTTAATGATATACTTTTCTATTAATTAATATTTTTAGTCCTTATTACTTCTTATTTTATTACTTATTGAGCTACTTATATAAAGAGATAAGAAGTAAAATTATTAAGTATAACTTACTTATATATAAATTATAAAACCTTAGCTTTATTAATATCTTAAATATAATTAAAAATACTTTACTTAAAACGAATTACATTAAATAAGCCCTTGACTTTATATTATAAAATATAAATTTACTTAATTCAGATTTATATAAAAATATATATATTAATACTTAAATTTAGTTATATTATTAAATTTATATAAAGCTATTTAAATAAGGAAATATTTTGTAAGAACTTTTTAAATAAATAAAAGAAATATTTAAAGTATATAATTATTATATTATTATTATTCTTTAAGAAAATACGTAAATATAAAGAAATCTTTTCTTAGAATAATACTAATAATATAAGGTACTGAGAAGTAGCTAGGACTACGAAGGAGCTAGGACCAGGAAGTAGCTAGTTTTCAGCGAATTCATTAACTTTAGGCTACCCTAGCACCTGCCTGGGGCCAAATAAATAATAAAAGTTAGCACTAATTAGTACTAATTATACTTAATTCCTTAAATCTAATTGATTTTATAAATTTAAAGTAGTTAGGATAGGTATAGTATTAGTCTAAAGAAAGTAACTTTTAGTAAGGAAAATATACTTTATATTTAATAATACTAACTAACTGTATAAAAAAGATAACTCTTTAGGCTAATACTAAACTATTATAGGTATAAAAAATAAAATCTATCATATAAAAGCTGGCCTCTTTTTTTTACNTTATTATTTAAATAAAATAAGTTATCTTTATAATTTTCATTATTATTATTATCTATCTTTCATTTTAAAAAGATATTCTGTAACTAAAGGTAGCTAGAATAATAATAATATTAAAAGCTATATAAAGCCTAAATATAATCTATATAAGTTGTTAAACGGAACCGCTCAGCAGGGCGTTGGTACTCCGTGCAAGGAGTTACCCTAGACTTCGTTGTAAGGAGTTACCCTAGACTTTCTAGCAAGGAGTTACCCTAGACTTGCGAGTCAGGCGATTTTCGCTAAGTACGCCCAGTGCGTGCGTGACGCAAGATGAGTTTGGTGGCCGTGAGTCGATTATTTTGGCCTGCATTTGCACCTTAATTCAGACCTCTGCATTACCCTTATTTCTTACCCAAAAAGTATATGACTTAGTGCATTGGATAGCCTGATTTCTGAAGTTTGTATGTACTTAATTTGGGCATTGCTAGGGCTGTGGTTGGCTAGTTGTTTGGAACCAAAGATGGTGTGTTGGAAGGGCGAATTTTCCGGCATTTGCAAATTTGCACCAGAGCCTACCGCAGCGTGCCCAGGGGTGAGACGACGTCGGAGGGTATATAAGGAGGGCTTACAGAAGCCCAACTTAATTCAATACAAAGTTGTCCAGACCATTGTCAATCGTCCCAATTCGCCTCAGAGCACCACACTGCGACCCTGCCGAAACACACGCTGAACTGAATGCTATTCTATAGCACAAATTCATCAGATAAGTATATAAGGTTAGTGGAAGCAAAGGTAAAGTAATAGGGCTAGTATGCCTATATAGGGCAATAGTAGTTAAATTGAACCTAAGGAGCCTCTCCTTTCTCTCCAGGCCCTCGCTTCTTAATAGCTACTATATAATAGCATAGGAGGGCTAGTATTTAATAAGGCCTGATAAGGGCCCATATAGTCATTTAATTACCCACAGCAAGCCTAATTCTAAGCCTCCTAACACAAATAGTATAATAGGTCCTAATAGATTGCCCCCCCTTCCTTAGGACTTATCTTAAGTCCTTATTACTTTATGATTATTACTTCCTAGTTACTGCTTTATAGCTTCTTTTCTATTTTATTATATCCGTAGCCCTCCTATTACTTTATTACCCTTGCTGCTTTATAATTACTAACCTATAGCTGCTTTATAATTATTACTGCTTTATTATATCTATAGCCCCTTTTATTACTTTATTATCCTTATTACTTTATAATTACTGCCTTATAGCTACTTTATTACTCTTACTACTTTATAGTTACTAACCTATAGCTGCTTTATAATTACCACTACTTTATTATATTTATAGCTTCTTTTATTACTTTATTGCCTTAACTGCTTTATAATTACTACCTTAGAGCTGCTTTATAGTTATTACTACTTTATTATATTTATAGCCCCTTTTACAACTTTATTACCCTTACTACTTCATAGTTACTACCTTATAATCGCTGCTTTATAGCACTTGCTGCCTCTTAATATTTATAGCCCCTACTACTTTATAGCCCCTACTACTTTATAGCCCTTACTACTTTATAGCCCTTACTACTTTATAGCCCTTACTACTTTATAGCCCTTACTACTTTATAGTCCTTACTACTTTATAGCCCTTACTACTTTATAGTTGCTACCTTATAGTTATTATATTATAGTTACTACCTTTTAATTACTACTTTATAGCTTTATAGTACTTGCTGCCTCTTTATATTTATAGCCCTTATTACTTTATAATTACTATTTTGTTATGAACGAACACAATAGTAACCCAGGATCCAGGGTAACCAAGAACAACTGCCATGATGCAACCCCGCAGATACAAGATAACGAGATATATTAGGGCAGGGTTAGGGTTAGAATACTACCGACTAAGGTAGACTAATGAGACCGCTAGCAATCCTAATAACTCTAGGATGGACTGATAAAGTTATTAATGGTCTATATAGTCCATTACTAAAGATAAATAAAGAGTTGGAATATATAAGAATATAGTTATTACTATAATAAATAGCTTTTATAGAATAGACTCTTCAGTCATTAATCTAAGTATTCAGTCTTACTAACTAGATAGCCTTATAGCTTATAATTATACCCTCTTCATAAATAGTATCTTTATATACTATAACTTAGTTGTATACTACCTTTATGCCGCTCTACTAATATAAACCCTATAGGTTATCTACTAAACCCTATAAAGGTTTGGTATAATTATAATATTTTAATAACTCTTATTTAGAATAGCTATATATATAACTAATTAAGCAATATAGAAGATATAATATTAATTACCTCCTTTAATAATGGATAGGCCTAGGCTATAAGTACCTAGGAGATAGCCTTATAAATTAGACTCCTCTAGCAGAAAATTAACTATCTCTATATAGTTTAGCAAGCTAAGGCTTATAAGATAAATAAGCCCAGCCCCTATAAGGGAGATAAAGGAACCCTCTAGGGACTCTTTACTTAATGCTATGCTTACTTTTACTATTATAAACTTTAGTTTAAAACTAATTATAATAAGATTATTTTTATAGGATATCAACTTAAAAGAAACGCCCTTACTTAGTTTAAACCCACTCTTAGAGATTCTTTGGAAAATAATAAAATGAATTAGGATAATAATATTAAAGCTATCTTTAGGAAATATAATAATTTTAAATAAGCCTTAAAGGATGCCTTTAGTAACCTAAATAAGGAATAAATTACTAAATAATAACTTATATAACTCAGATAGTAAGGCTTAGCTTCTAAATATACTACCTACTTTAAATAACTTATTATCTATACTAATTAGGGACATAAAGTGCTTATAAGTTAGTTTTATAAAGGACTTAAAGAAGATATTAAAGATAAGCTTTCTAAAGTAGATAGGCTTAATGAATTTATAAAATATATTACTATAGCTATATATATTGATAACCAACTATTTAAATAATAATGAAAGCATTAGCATAAGAATCCTAGCAACTAATAGAAGCCCTAATACCAACCTAATAATAAAAGGAAATATTACTATAAGGGTAATTTCTATAGCAATTATCAATAATGAGAAGGAACTGCTTATAGTACTGATTCAGGACCTATAAAACTTGATGCAATATAATAATGCCTTAATAATAGCTAGAAGTATTATAATTACAGGAAGTAAGGATATTTCTCTAAGGAATGCTACAAACCCAGGAAACAACTATAGAGACTCATCCTAGAAGAATAATAATAGGTTAATATAACTATATACTATAAATAGCTCAAATAATATAGCTATTTACTTAATAAGGAATGCCCGGTATACCCAGAAGGCAAGATACCTTATATTTATTAACCCAACCTTTATATACAATATCTAATCTACCCTAATGAGAATAAATCTAAGTATCTAGATAACCTACTACCTATTCTCAAGAAAGCAGCAGATGCTAAACCTAAGTATAGAACCCTTAACTAGACCTCTTAATTTAATAACTAGTGCTTCCTATACCTTTTAGAGAAAGAAGCCTCTAAATAGTTCCCTAAATAACCTTAATAAGAAAGATAATTAGCTATAGGAAGATAAGGACTACTATATAAAATAGTAATAGATAATAGCTAAAGAAATAATAAAGACCCTATATAAGAAAATAATAAATATAGAAACCCTAATGAAAATCCTAAGGAATACCTAGAAAAGTACTAACATATTATACCTAGTACTAGTATAACTAGGATTACTATTATAGGGATACTCCTAGCATAGGCTATAAAGGAACTATACTAGACTCCTAGTAAAGAAACTAGAAATAAGGCCTATCTCTAGCTATAGCACCCTAAGCATGCTGAGATCTTATAGATCTTATGTATTTAGTATACTTGTTATATTTACTTTTAAGAAAAAGCTACCTAATCTTTCTTTCCTAAAAAGTTCTACTTAAAACCTATTATAAGAACTTATAAGAACTTTAAACTTAGGTATTACAAAATTATTATTTATAATAAAATTAAGGCTTATATAATTATTGAACTTAATAGGGAGCTATTGATTAAATGCCTATAAGGACTTAATGGAGTATGAGTTTGTAAGTTAACTAAATACTTTATCTACCTAGATGAGAAACTCCTTCTCTAGTATAAGGAAATAGAATAGAAAAGCAATTAGTAATAGTAATGCCTAATATATAAATAACCAAGATAAGGAAAAGATAATAATTGCTTATAGAAGAATAATAGTTGATTATAGACTATTAGTCCCTATATATAAC
>NQMI01000077.1:92126-116388 GCA_002270565.1 Stenocarpella maydis
ATATTAAAACTAAATAACCTAGTAATAAACTTAACTATAAGAAAATCAGCTCCTTCAGAATTTTAGAGAAACTCTTAGATACTAATTATAGACTTTTATTACCTTAGGAAATCAGATAATACCTGATGTTTGCATTTTACTATTAGAACTAGCATTATAGATTGTAAAGCTTAAAATATAAATTAAAACTATTAATAAATATAATAAGGAATATAAAATAAAAATCATTATTAACTCAAGATAATACTAAGGAATAATAGAGTACCTTATCAAATGGAAAGGCTATAATGTAAGTAAGAATACATGGGAACCAGGGGAAAACCTAATGCACTGCAAAAACTAACTAAGATAATTCCACACCCAATCTGCTATAGAACAACCTCATGCAACCAACAAGAATCCACTAGACCTACCAAATAACCCAAGAAACTTAACCAATTAGAACTTTAAATACTAGACAAGCCACCTATAGGTATATTTCCTTCACTACTAATATCTAGCAGCTTTAACCAATTAGTATTCTTATCCACCATTATACTCCAATCAAAAACCCCTACCTTACCCGCAGAATGCAACTACACCTCCTATACTACCATTCTACTAGCCTCCTTTATAGAGTTATAATATATAACCTTAGCAGATTACTTAGCATTTCATATATACTTAGTCTTAGCCTCTTTCTTTTCCTTATAATCAAACTCATCTAAATTCAATAAACTATAATAAATAGCTTATAATATCCTCTTATGTTATATATACTTCTGCTTATATAAATAAAGGAGCTTCTCCTTTAACTCCTTAATCTCATCTTTTAGTTTTTAATGCTAGGCTGAGATATATAGAAGGTCCTTTAAATTGTTAAGCTCTAGGACATTATACTTTTACTGCTGCTGCTAAATGCAATTAGCATAATAATTGGAAACCTTCTCTAAAACTTTATAAGACTTAAGCCCTTATACCTTATAGAAAGAATAAGCTTGCATTATAATAGCGTCCTATAAGATAGTAAATAATAAGGAATCACGCTATTTAAGATTCTTGGAATAATGAAGTAACTTGGAAACCTGAGAATCCTTAACTCTAAATAATATAATGAATTAGAAAGGTATAATAGTAAGTATGAATGAGTAAAGGAAACTTATAAAATACTTTTAAGGATAAAAGTATAAAAAGAGAGATATTATTATAAACTAATATAATGGTAACTTAAGATTTAGGGTAATTAAGAATAACTACTATAATGCAACCCTATAGATATAAGATAATAAGATATATTAGGGTAGGGTTAGAGTTAGAACCCTACTGATTAGGGTGGACTAACAGGACCGCTAGTGATCCTAATAACTCTAGGGTGGACTGATAAAGTTATTAATAGTTTATATAGTCTATTACTAAGGATAAATAAAGAGTTAGAATATATAAGGATATAATTATTACTATAATAGATAGCTTTTATAGAATAAACTCTTTAGTTATCAATCTAAGTATTTAGTCTTACTAACTAAATAGCCTTATAGCTTATAATTATACCCTCTTTATGAATAGTTTTTTCATATACTGCAACTCAGTCGCGTGCTGCTTCTGCACCGCTCTGCTAATATAAACCCTATAGGTTATCTATTAAACCCTATAAAGGTTTGGTGTGATCATAATATACTTTATAGCATTTACCCCCCCTTCTTATAGCCTTACCCTAAGGCTCTACTTCTTTAATGCACTTATACTATATTATTATTATATATTCTTTCTTAATATACCTACTCAGTATTAAAAAAGAAAATTTCTATATTACTTTATAATCCTACTTAATACTTAAAAAGATCTAGGCTTAAAATCTTTAAAGTATAATATTTATACTTCTTCTATACTACTCCTTTTAGACACTCCTTTAATAATATTATTATTAAATATAAAAATAGCTAGCTTTCTTTATTAAGGAATATAAGATGCTAAGCATATAAAGCTTAATAGGATTTATACTTACTATTATATAATAATATAGCCTCTTAAAGTTTAAAGCTTTTAATAAGTAGAATATACTGTAGTGCCCTTTAAAAAGTCTTCCTAGCTCTTGCTATTAAAAAGGACCCTTAAGTATATACCTTAATGTTAAGTAAGTACTAGTAACCTAATAATCCTAGCAACTATATAGCATTATTATAACTCTTCCTCCAGGCTCCTTACTTCTTAAGTATCTTATAAACCCCCTCTTAAGGCTTATAAAGCATCTAATATAAAGGTATCTTATAAACCCTTCCTTAAAGCTTATAAGGCATCTTATAAATATTTATCTTATATGAAACTCTTTTACTTTTACTCTCTTTCTTATAGGGCTTAATAGCTTATTTATTACTTACTTACTGCTTTCATATTACTTCTTTATAGCTTCTTTATAACTATAGCTTCCTTATAGTTGCAGCTTCCTTATAGTTGCAGCTTCCTTATAGTTGCAGCTTCTTTATAGCTTTTCTCTAATTATGGCTTTTTTATAACTAATAGTTATAGTGCTTCTGCAGCTTCTTTATAGCTCCTTTATGACTAATAATTATAATGCTTTTATGGCTTTCTTATAGCTTTCTGTAGTTATAGCTTCTTTATACCTCCTTTATAGCTTCCTTATAGCTTCCTTGCCTTAGTAATAAGGCCTTATTAATTTACGTCTTATATAGGAGTAGAGGTTTAATTTATAAGGATAGTGGAAATAAAGGTAGAGTAATAGGGCTAGTATGCCTATATAGGGCAATAGTAGTTAAATTAAGCCTAAGGAGCCTCTCCTTTCTCTCCAGGCCCTCGCTCCTCAATAGCTACTATATAGTGGTATAGGAGGGCTAGTATCTGATAAGGCCCGATAAGGGCCTATATAGTCATTTGATTGCCTATAGCAAGCCTGTTTCCAAGCCCCCTGTCACTAGTAGCACAATAGGCCCTAATAAAGTACCACTTTAGAAATTAATAATATAAGTATAATATTAAAATTTCTTAATATACTTAATATTAGTATATTTATTAGTATACTTATATAAGAGATAATAGCTATATACGGTAATAAGGACTATGTAATAGTAGCCTTTATAATGAAAAATCTTAAATAAAACGTTATATAAGAGTCTTAGTAAATAAAAGCTAAACCTTAATATTATATAAAGATATTTATATAATATACTCTTTATTATTCTAAATATTATATAATAATAAAAGACTTTTAAATTAACTTATATTAATAAAAAAATAATTATAAGCTGCTAGTTAGTAAGACTTCTAATTAGGAGTATAAGTTATTATATACTAATACTAGTAATTTAGATAATAGGCAGGTATAGGAAGCTAAAGAAGATAAGAGAATTAGTTAAAGTAGTAAATATAATAGTATATAGGATAGTAAGAAAAAGGAGATAAAGATAGGATTATATAATACTTTAATATAGAAATAAAGCTTATAAAAACTATATATATATTATATACTAAAGAGAACAAAAGAAGTTAAAAAAAGAAAAGAAAGTTTATAGGTTTAAATACTTATTAAAGAAGTATATAAATATATATTACTAATATACCCTCCTTAATAATTAAGTAAGTATTTACTTATATAAGTAATTCTGAATATACGTAATTCTGAATATAAGTAATTCTGAATATAAGTAATTCTGAATATAAGTAATTCTGAATATAAGTAATTTACTAATAGTAAATAAAGAAGCTATTAAAGGCATTATAGATAAGTTTCCTTTATTTACTAGCTTAAGAAACTGCTTTTAATATAAAAGGAGGAAGAAGAGGGAAGTAAAAAGTATTATTATAATATTAAGAAGTTAGCTAACTTTCTAAATATATTATATATTATTTGTATTAAATTTAATTAAAATAAGTTAATTAACTTAACTTTAATTTTAAAAGATAGCTATAAAAAAGAGCTATTATATAAATAATTTAACTTACTTAAAGTATAATCTTTAGAAATATATAATCTTAAAATAAAAGAGAGTTTATATTAGAATAGTATTATATTAAATTGCATATAACCCCTATTAGCTAGCTAGGTTAGCTAATTAAGCTAGGGGAAGAGGCTACTCTTCCTAGTTATATAGGATAATCCTGCTTTCTCTATAGAGAGTAATTAAGTAAGTAATTATAGAACCATTAACTAGAACCCTATATGTATACATACTATTGCTATACAGCAAAGGCTATTTAATACTATATATATATATATATATCAAAGTACCTAAATTATTTTAAATTAGTTTAAATATTTATTTATTTATTCAAAGTAGGCTTAACTATGTAGCTTGATAAAAAGTTATATTTTATTAATTAATTAAAAAGATAATGGGTGCCTTAAATAAGAATAAATAATATGATATATTAGCTCTTTATATCAATTTGATAATTATTACCTATTATTAGTTCCTAAGCTCTATAAATTCAGACTTTTTATATTGATTAGAATATTTAATAATTTTAATCAAGGTTATTTAACTTATTATGAAGTTAGTTTTATTAAAGTTATAGAGATTATGTTTTAGGATTTTCTATTTAGCTATTATATTATAAAGTAATTAAAATTAATCCTTAATAACCTTTAGATCTTTATAGCTAGCCTTTTAATAATTATATGGCTAATTAAAAGTAGGTTCTAGGCTTGATTATTTTTTTAATAAAGTATTATATTTAATATTCACTTATTAGCCTATTATTATATAATATTAATAAAAGGTTAGCACTACGTTATATATTTTTAAATTCTATTAGAAATTCTTAAATATTTCCTCTAACTATATATTTAATAAGTATTTATTCTTTAATTGGGTTAAGATGATATTTTTAATACTTAAATCTTTATAGCTATATTATTATAATATTCTATAATATAATATAGTTTAAGGAATACTAAAGGTTTTAATTGATATAGCTATATTTATAAGTTTTATATTATTTATTTTAAATTTCTGAATAAATGAAATAGCCAAAAGTAATTTACTTTTTTAAGATATAGGCAATATATTATTATTATGAAATTTTAATGTATTAAATATTTCAATGGATAGAAAAATATAAGAATAATATAAAAATTAGAGATATAACTAGTACTAAAAAGTGCTGCTCTATATAAACCTTAAAACTTTTTAGCTTTACTATACCTACCCTAACTTTTTTAAATTTATAAAATTAATTAGATTAAGTAATTAAGTGTAGTCAGTTCTAATTAGTGCTAATTTTTATTTTATATTTAGCTCTAGGCATGTGCTAGGATAGCTTAAAGTAGTGAATTTGCTGAGAACTGGCTACTTTCTGGTATTTTATGTTATATAAGCTATAATAAAATTTATTAAAAAGTAAATAAATATTGAATATAGCTACTTTGATTTTCTATATAAAAATATTTATATCAACTCTATTTAAAATAGTTAAATTAAGCTTAAAATAAATATAAAATTCAAGGTAGCTTAAACTTTATATACTTTAATTATATTATTTTTATTCAGGACTTTATATCTTTTTACATAAGCTTTATTAGTAAAATAAAAATATAATGGTTTAAAATAATGTTTTTTTTAAATAATTAAGCTAAAAACTTTTAAAATTCTTAAAAAGAATTATAGCTTATTTATATACTTATAATCAAATCTTAAAATCTTTATTTCTTTTAGGCTTAGTTTAAAGATTTTAATAGGGTTAGTATAAACATTTTTTATGTAGAAAATTAAGCTAGCTATATCTAGTCCTAGCTACTTCCTAGTACCTTATGTTATAAGTATATATATATATAGGTAAATTAAAGCCCTATTAGCTGCTTAGTTATCTAGTAGACCTACTTACTTATATCTTTTAATACTTAAGACCTCTTTCTTAGCTAGAGTTACAAAATTATAGTATATATATATATATATAATATAAATTTCTATATATTATTAATATTAAGAAACAACCTGGTTATATAATGAACTTTAAATAAACACCATTCTATAAAATAAAGTATAGTAATTAAAATACTAAGTTGTTTATATTTTTTATTAAATATTAGCTAATTATAGTTACTTTAATAGTAGGAATCTAAAATTTAAGCTTTTTAGTTTATACTTTTAAATCTAATATATTAAAATGTATATTACATAAAGATTTAAATATTAAGTAATGAAATATGTAATATAAATTAGAAAACTTTGCTTTATATAATAATATTTTTCTTACATTTATTATACTATTCTCTAATTGTGTAATACCCGTATTAGTTAAAATTATATATATATATATTATTGTAACTCTATTCTTAGCCCTCTTAACCTTTCCCAGGATATAAAAGATAATACTAACTTAATTTTAATTAATATATTAAGGATAGCTGCCCTATGTCTATATCTCATTTTATAATAAGCTATATTTATAATAATAATAACATTATTATTATAAAGTTAATGTGTTAAATTAATTACTATTATATTATTCTATTATGATATATAACCTAGCTAATGGTTATTTATAATATATTAATTAATGTTAAGTTAATACCTCTTATTCAATGGAAAATATTTATTAAGATTATGGGAATAATGTTTAAACCCTAGAGGGTATAGGCAACTCGGTCATGCTAGATAATTAAGCAGCTAGTGGGGCCTCTTATGCACACATACTCACAGCTCTTATGCCTGGGATTTATGTGTAGGTCATGTGATGTATAAAGGCTAAGGCACGCACAGCTTGATGCGCTATAACATGCTTTAGGATAACCTCCTTGCTACGCTTAATTACTCTTAAGTGACCAAGAAGCATGAAAGTTAACCGTGTGCCAATTCGTGGCATGTTGTTACGCAGTGAAAACCGGATTTCTATAATAGTTGGACAAAGTAGGGCAAGGTTGCAGAAGGGCGTGGAGTCTACGGCGTGGAGCTCCGCGTATCGTGCCACAGTCTGGACCTGAGCAAGAGACAGGCAGGTGCTTGACCACCGAACTCGAGGTCCGCGCGACAAAAATCAGTCGATGAGACCGGAATAGAGGAGCTCGCTGCAGCATTGTTTAGTGAAAATGATATGTTCTAGCATCGAGACGTCAATTGGAGCACCACAAGGGCAGGAGGTTTGGTGCCGGACTTGCCTGACGGTCCGGGCCGAGCGCGGCTCACGCCGAGTTCCCGAGTCATGCCCGCCAGATGCTGTCACGGCAAGAAGTCAATGAATGGACAGTTTGTTGATCTGCGCTGAGGCTGCTGCCCTGGCGGAACGTATTCCTTCATCATTCCTGTGGGGATTGCCTGGGGGTGCAAGCTCAACGAGTCTATTAGGTAGTGGACTAAGCTTGCAAGGGGTTTACCGCACAGCGAGTCTGATCCGGACTATGAATGCAATGCCATATTGATGGGATATCCTACTGCTGTTTTCTAGAGGGCGGGTAGTTGCACTAGCTAAACCTTCTGGTTTTCAGGCCAGCCAGCCCGGCCATACTGGTTTGCCCACTTGACCTTGACCCCCAAGTGGTGCGCCGCCCTCAAGACGAATTCCGGTTCCCTGAGAAATTGTCTTGCCATGATAACCACATCCGCCTTGGACTTGTCCTCGCACCTTTCGCCCAAGGAAACGGAGTCGATGGCACCCTTTTCAGGGTCTTCGCCGGCCGTGTACAGGTACTCGCTCTGCACGATGTCCCTGGCCATGTCCGCGGTCGTGATGAGGCCTACCGCCCCGATGAGAAGCTTCTTGCCGGCCTCTTTAAGGCTCTGACGGATCTTACCGGCGGGGTTAACCTGGTAGAAAGGATGCAGGTCTATCTTTTGCTCGTTGTTGTTGCCGCCCGAGCTGCAGTCCAGGAGGTCGACCCCGAGCCCGGGGAGCATGTGGGCCAGCCTGATGCTCTGCTCGAGATCCCAGCTGTCCTTGCCATCCCACCCCATCCACTCCGTCATGGAAATGCGGAGAAAGAGCGGCATGGTCTCGGGAATGACGCCACGGACTGCCTTGATGATCTCAACAAGGAAACGGATGCGGTTCTCAAAGGATCCGCCCCACTCGTCGGTTCGTGTCTGCGAAGGGGGTCAGTAAGGCTTCGCCATGGCCGGCCCCGAGTAATCAGGAAGCTACTCACGTTGCTGAGGGGCGACATGAATTGGTTGATGAGATACCCATGAGCGCCGTGGATCTCAATAAGGTCAAAGCCCGCCACAACGGCCCGCTTCGAGGCCGCAACAAACGCCTCAATAGTCTCCCTAATCTGCCCCGTCGTCATCTCCTTGACCCTTGGGAACGTGTCGGCGAAGGGGATCGGGCTCGGCGCCCAGACGTTGTCGGGCCACCCGCCGAGCTCCGCAGTGGCGATGTGGCCCTCGCCGGCCTTGCGCTGGTGCCACGGTGCAATAGTGCTCGCCTTGCGGCCCGCGTGGGCCAGCTGGCAGCCAACCTTGTGGCCCTGGGAGTGCACGAAATCGGTGATGCGCCTCAGCGGCACAACCTGGCTGTCCTTCCAGAGGCCCGAGTCCTCCGGGGAAATGCGGCCGTTTGGGAGCACCGAGGTCGCCTCGATTATGGTCAGGGCGGCCCCGCGTACGGCGAATGAGCCGAGATGGACAAGGTGCTTCGCCGTTTGTTAGTTATTGGCTGCCACTTTAAGTTCGAGAAGAGCAGCGCGGTAGAAGCTGCAAACCGAGGGGAACAACCCAGTCTGTGAGGTGGCCGTCATCTGCACTGTACTGACACATGGGCGCCACCACGAAGCGGTTTGCCAACTCGACACCCCTGATGGTCAGGGGATGGAAGATGGTTGGTGTCGCATGCGGGTGCTCAGGGTCAAAGTCGAGTGCTGTACCGGTCGGTGGTTCCTGAGCTGGCGTGTAGAAGGGGGCGCCTTCAGCAGGTTTGCTTGCTGTTGCCTTGTGGAGTGTGACCATGTTGAGCGACGGCGGCTGGTTCGCAAGTTCGAGGTTGAGTTTGTAAAGAGTCCAGGCCCAGATGCGGTGTGCCTGGACGTCAAACGTAGAAAGTGTGTCTTTCTTAAAGGGCCGCTCACAATTGAACACGCTCGCGATCTTCCAGTCGGCGTTTTTTAGTGGACCAGCGCGCGATATGCACGCCACGCATCATTGGACGATGGCTCCGACTTATATGCAAGACTGGCCGAGATTACCACCTGCTCCGCCCGCATGCAAGCAATACAGTAAGCATTCTCTTAATGTCAGTGTTGAAATATTCTAGACTACTTCAGCTGGGATTGTTTCTTACAAGCTCGGCTCACTCCCATCTGTAGCCGGGAGCTGGACTGCACATGGGGGAGAATCGTGCACCAATCGATGACCCAAGTGATTGCAGTTATTAGTGCAGTCGTGGCAGGCCCGGCAGCCTCATGAGTATAGGTATCTTGGGTAATCTGGCTCAGATCATAACCTATGCCCCCCGCGTCTCGCTCACGCATGCTGTTGCGAACCTTGTTTCACTGTCGCGCATTCCAATGCTCAGCAAACAGCACGGTAGTCTCAAGGGACCGTGCAAATGTAATTCGGACGACTCTCCGCCTCGTTTCAATTGTCGCCTGTCTGCTCCCAACCCACCAAACGCCCTTGGCTCGCTCGACCTTCACACTGATGAGTCAGTCCTGCGATAGCTCAACACGGTCACATAGGGTGATTGAACCAAAATGCCAGTCACGCTTTTCAGTTGCGGAACGCCTTCGGATGCGGTACAGACATGCAGCTTCACAACTCGGCCTCGGCGATTTCCCCAGAATTACTGAGCTCGCTCTCGACGAGCGACCGCAAAAGTTGTATAGCAATCTCCCGCCCAAGGTCGATCGACTCGCGGTATAAGTCTGCGGGCTCAGGTTTCACGGCCGGGACATGCATGAATAAGACCCTCTTCCGCTGCTCTGCCCGGAGGCAGGTGGCCAGGCTGTTGAAATATATGTAGTCGCAGAGGAAATGACCGGCGTCGTCTGACGACTTCAGCGTAAGATGCCCCTGGAGATAGATCACATTAGACCCATCGGAGTCTGTCCGCACCACTAGCCCGCCCCGCCCCGGGAGGAGGAGAAGGGGGGGGGGGATAGACCGCATGTACTCACCGGCAAGTACGTCTCCCATCTCCTCTTGATGTCTGCCACGTCAAGATCGGTGGTCAACTGAGCAGGTATCCCGTGCCAGGGGTAATCATCAGACGAAGGGTTCTGGTTGGGAAGCTTCTCATCCAGGTCGAGGAGTTTATAATCGTCCCTGTGGCCGAGGCTCTCTAGCACATACTGCTTCTTGGTGGACGCCATGCCGATATGCAGGACGTAATCAATTTTCGAGACGCCTTCGAAGTCTGGCTGCCACAGCTTTGGAATGAGATTCCGGACGGCCGAGTACGTGACGCGTACCGGCTCGGGATGGACTACGATTCGGACCGGAGGTAAGGGTAGAGACCGGCCTCGAACTGCAGTCGAGGACTTGGCATTTAGGGGAGGGAGGTAGTCGGGCAGGGAGGAGGCGATGTCCCAGCTGGGGTTTCGAGGGTACTGATCCTTGAACGGCTGCAGTGCGCGGTCAGCAACAGCTGCCGGGCGGGCCATATCATACGGGGGCAGAGCAGACTTACGCCGAACCCCGTAACCAGGACAGTGATCTCGTCCTGGGACTTGTCTGTAGAACCCATTGTGTAGAGTGCCGCGGTGAGTGGATGTTCAGGGGACCAGATGAGGCAAGGAGGCAGTTCCGGTGCAAGGTCACGGGCAGGAGAGCCGGCAATGTGCGAAAGGGCTGGTTGCTCTACTGAAGGCTCCCTACGCGGCCCGGAAGGAGGAGCTGATCTGACCAGATTCGGCCGAGGTGACAGGGCAGGAGACAGAGGCAAGGGGGGTGCAGATGCTTAGAAAGACATGTTAGCATGTTGTATGTCAGACCCGGCGGGATCAATGACGGAGAAGAGGCCACGAAGAAGTGGCGGCGGCACAGTTGGGCGAGTGGGCTGTCGGAAATGTGATTGGGAAGGGCGAAGGAGAGGGCAGACGTGGCGCGTGGCGAGTGGCGACATGTGCTGCGTGAGAGGACGTACCTTGGGCCCTGGCCGGCAGCAGCAACGGGAAGAAGTGGTCCGGGGCGGGGAGGTGAGGAAGCACAAGTCCGGACAGAGCCTTGATTTGAGGAAGAGAATGAATATGAGGTTGGGTCAACGGGATTGGATTGGATTGGGGTTGAGTTAGTTGATGGCACGGATCGCATCCCACAACTCCCCCGCCCGTCCGTCGCATCGAAGCTGGGGGGCCGAGGGGCAGGGGCAGGGGCAGGGGCAGGGGCCTAATGAGCATAACCTTAGTGTAGACTAGTGTAGACTAGTGTATTGATGACGAGCGAGCAACCGCGCGCACTCGACGGGCGGGACGGGGACTACCTAGGGTCTAGGTAGGTGCCTCTAAGGTTGTGTGTAGCGGTTTTAGAAAGAAGTCTTGTTCTAGAAGTCTTGTTCTAGAAGTCTTCTTCTAGAAGCATTCCTCGGCCTGGGCCTGCCTGGTCCAAGCAGTCCCACCCGGCTGCAGGTACATATATGCACCCGTGTAGACCACCACCACCTCGCCCACGGCGCACATCCACATCACTTCCCCTACCACAAACATGCTGTGCTACAGCTTCCATTTGAGCACGCGCTCGCTCCTTCTCGGCCATGTTCGCTAATAATGTACATACATACCTACCTCGGTACCCAGGTAGGTAGGTCCCTGGGTATTGGCTAGATTGGTCCAAATCACTCCAGCCCGTTGTGCAACAGATGCCAATACTCGTTGGACTTGCTGGAGAAACCTTGGAGGCCATGTCTCGAGGAAGGCGCAGCTAAGGAGTCTGTCTGTGTCTCGTTGCGGCTGACCAAGGCGACGACGGATGCACCTTTGGCAAAGGAGTAAGCCACGATTGAAGCGTCTCGTCTCGCATGCTATATAGACGTGCCACTTCTCCCCAGACTCCAGACGAGAGAAGCATCATCTATCCATCCACAATCCCCAAGCTGTCCAACTCGTCCAAGCCAGAGACAACATTGTAGAAGACTTCACCGGCGCTTGCTTATCCAACATTTTGCTATCCTCTAGAGAACTCTTGACATCCAGGGCCAAAATGCACCGCGCGGGTCCCTCCGTCCTCGCCCTCCTCGGCCTCCTAGGCCTCTCCGTTTGCGCTCCAACCCAGGTGCTCACCACGCCCTCTTCCACGGCGGCTCCGACCCACGTTGCCCCGTCCGCCTGCACCACCTACTACCCTTCTGTCCAGAGGCAGCTCGACGAGTCTGCTCCGAACGTCAAGCAGCCCAACACGGCCACCGGAACCAAGGCGTTCCGTGTCGCCCAGTCCGTCTCCTTTACTGACAATGTCAAGTTCGACCGGGTCCACCAGCACGTCCTCTTCGACAACATCGCCCCCGGCTCCTGGGACTGCCAGCTTATGGTCTCTTGGTACGTTCCTCTTCTGTTGGCAACAACCTGCACTTCCACGGTGATCCAGCTGACCCCACGGAACAGGCCATCCGCTGCCGCCTTGGAAACGGCCACTGCCTCCAGGTTTGGTACCTTTGGTTCCTCCACCATCAGCCTCGACGTGTACAGTGCTTCATACAATGCCTCATTGCTTCATTCTCGCCCCAGGCCAGACGGTACCAAGGTTGGCGTACCCGAGGACTCGCCTTTTGCAACCTGGCAGTCAATGACCAACGCCATGAGGGTCCACCCGGGCACCGATGATCACCCCACCAAGGGCCACTCTCAGAAGACACACGAGAATGAACACGGCGCTTCAGTTACACTGACACCCTTCGGCACCGTTGGCGTCAACCCTGGCGAATACGGGCTGACCATCAACTCACGCGCTTGTCCCCAGGCCGGCGAAGACGGCACTCTCCAATTCTTGTTTGAGATCCCCAGCACCGACTCTCGTAATGCGAGCATTGGCTTTTTGGGAAGCGCAGAGAAGGGTGCTGGTGTCTACCTGCTCGCCAACTGCTAGATTGCGGTCCACGGACGGGCACCTTGGGGCCATTGCACACAACCAGCAGCCAGAAATCCGTGATGCTGGTGGTGGTGGCGGAGGGTGCGGTTGTACCCATCTCGAGTTTCTTTTGTCTTTGTTCTGGTGTGTGATTCGGTTGGTTATTGGGAGAGGCGGGTGAACATGGTTGCCAGTATGATTTGGGATGAGTCATAATTGCTTTCATAGGTACAACAAAGGTCAATCCAACGCTGTTGGGAGATCAACATCATCCACCAGTATCCTCGGGCCATTGGCATATGCTTACACAAAATGTAAGCGCCGAGCGCTCTCTGCCACAACAGAATCAAGGATACAAGCAGACCGAGTTTCTCCTACTCTGGACCTAAGACTTCACAGGAATCTCTAGCCCCCTCTAAAGTTTAGCTACACACTACCTACTTGGTAGGCAGGCTCCAGGTCGATCCACTTAGCCCACTTAGATGCCTCTCTGGGCTTGGTAGGCTCTGGCCACACTGTTTGTTATATCATGAGACTTATTTTATGCCTCCAAATATCCACTTCCCCCCTGGTGGGTTATTTGTTATGAAGTGGTCGCTGAAGGGTCCCCAAACAGTGATCATCCGGGACGGGGACGGGCATCAGGACCATGACGCTGCTGTGTCCACGGTTCTGGGTGCCGGAATCTGCTCGATGTGTTCCACAATTCAAAGGGTGCAAGTAGATCCTAGAGGATTAGCATCTAATGCATAGCCCGGTATTCACTACCGCAATCTCCCAGTTTTTGGGACAATGCCTTCGTCCTAGACCTAATGTCACCCAAGACGACGTTGTCAATGGCCAACATATTATCCTTGTCCAGCTTGAACGTGAAGATTCTGAGGTTTTCAGCCGCATGGCTCGGTACTCCTAGTCTGTTGCCCACGATTATGGTACCGACAGCTGGCTGCTG
This sequence comes from Stenocarpella maydis, assembly GCA_002270565.1. Taxonomy (NCBI): domain Eukaryota; kingdom Fungi; phylum Ascomycota; class Sordariomycetes; order Diaporthales; family Diaporthaceae; genus Stenocarpella; species Stenocarpella maydis. The sequence goes on from NQMI01000077.1 coordinate 106,002, forward strand.
AAGGACCCATCGGGAGGCGACGTTCGTAAGGGAGATTCCTTCACCGTATTTCTCCGCCACCGAGGAAAGTGTCTCCAAGAGTCCCTGGAACTCAGGCCAGCCCCCCTCACGTCTGTATTACATCGAAATAGTGCGATTGGGTGAGAGTCTGGGCCGTGATACTGCCCGGCCGGAGCTATCTTACTCGCCTTTCGTTGCGAAGGTGTAAGCCTCGTCGTCTCTGAATATTGCAATGTCCGGTATAGGTTGGCCAAGCTACTTTGGCGAGATGAAGCCGCCGCACTTTGGGTTCGTGCAAATAGTATTAGCTCTTATTCACAAGCAGCCTCTGCAGGCTAGGGCGGTCTCTGGGCCACGGTAACTCACAAGAGACCCATAGGTGAGGAGCCTGAGGCCGTACTTCCCACACACGGCGGACATGCATTGTAGAGGGCGTAAGTCGACAAGCGAGCACTGTATATCCCTTGTTAGCTAGGACCCCCACCCTCCGCTATAGTCGCGCACCTGGACTTGATTGGAGACAAGCCCGACGGCTCCAGTCTTTTCCACGAGGTACTTGCAGGCCTCCTCCGTGTGCTGGGAATCAAAGTTGCACAGCCCGATGGCGGAGACGAGTTCAGGATGCATCTTCGTGATCCTCACAAGTTCGATGAGGATATCCAAGTACTCTGTTGAAGAGTACTACACATGCTGTCAGTCTCCGCATCTGTAAGAGAATGTGGGCGGAGAGGTGGCTCACGCCCACTCACATCGTGCCAATGGAACTGCAAGAGCTCAACCCGGCCACCGAGGCGTCGCGACCTCTCCCTTACGGCCTTCAGGACATAGTCCGTGGTCATCGGCTGGCTGATAGGGCCAAAAACGCACCACTTCGTTGCCGCGTGAACAGCATCCCGCAACTCAACAGGCAGCCTGTTGCGAAAATCCCCATAGATCAGCTCAGCGTCGCCGTAATGATCTGCCATGTCTTGTGATGGTTCCTGTTAGTAAGCAACTCCCACTTTTTCTCACGAGGAGGCCAGTCGGAAGTGGGCGTGAGGTGGTCGCAGGATGCCCTCATCTCGAATCGTGAGTCTCAATCTCCCGCAGATGCAGCAGTAGCCAAGGTTCTCACTACATTTCACCCGTGAATAGTGCCTGCCTCCTGTCCTCCTCAGATCGGCCTTGAGGACGCTCATCTCACAAGGCGCCGTGACCCAGCGCCCCTTCGTCAAGCACATCCGCACCCAACTGCTCGAGTCACCGCCGGCCTTCACCGGTGCGACCATTCTTCTTCCCCCCTCCCCCAGGAGGGATGGTCTCGTCTCGCAGGAATGCCTGCGCCACATCGCCTCGACACGGTGCTTGTTCTCGAGCAAGCTCGCCAAGGAGCCGCTGCCATAGTGAGCCCGGCCGCTTTCATCACCCCGTGGGGAACTGCGAGCCTGACTTCTTCCAACCTGACACATTTCGTGAAGTGCTTGCAGGAGGCTGGAGCCCGGTGGGCACCTGCGGATGAGCTGGATAGAGTTCTCGATCGCGTCTCGGGCGATATCGTGCAAGCCATCCAAGCGCTCAAAGAGTCCAAGCCAGAGACGACATCCGCGCTGTTTGACGAGCTGCAAGGACCACTGCCCCCGAGCACTGGAATACCCTCTCGCCAGGGCCGAGAGGCAGGTCCGAGATGTGATCAGCTTTCTGTACCCGGAAGCTGCGGCTTCGCTTCCACACCTTCTCAAGCGGTCATCATCACCAGCATAAGCGCCCAGAAGCGACGTGTGGGTCTCGAGACGTTCCAGCTGGGCCCGCATCGTATGCCGCGTGTGTTCAACGGGCTTTGGCAGCTCTCCTCTCCCGCATGGGGCAGCGCGAACCCAAAGAGCCAGGAGGCGGCCCTTGCTGAGCTCGTCGAGCTCGGCCTCTGTTGTACTGCTGGTGAGTGGGGTTCGGCAGCCGTGCCCATCTTTCGTTGTGATCTCAGCCTGGATGGCTCGGGGTGCAGTTCCACCCCTGGCAACTAGGAGCGTCGTCCATCATGTTTCTATGTATTATACAACAATGATCAGCACCAGCCTTATCAAATCGGCTTCCTGATCCGGACTTCCCACACCTGGGAAATGGAACGACTCACACGTGGCAAGCAGCTGTCATTGTAGATCACCTGCGGTCGGCTCGCACTGTCTGTGTGTTCTCACGACTCAGCCCCTCGCGTGAACTCTTGGCTCGTACCTACAGGGAAGGGGCTCTTGCTGGAGGCGATGTGTCACAGGGACCTCACGTCAAACCGCCGTAGGCGAGATGGCAGAGGAAGCAAAGGCGGGGGGGGGGGTTTCTTGTACACTACTGAGTCATGACCAACGCCAGAATCCGGGTGTGGCGTGCACCTAAGCCACGGTCCGTGCCGCCCATCAGAGCGGTGGCACGGGTATTGATCGACGTAACCTACACTAAGTAGGTACTGACTCTTTGCCCCTGAAGTCTGCCATTCGCTTACAGTCTGACAGCTCAACGCTCGGCCAAACCAACCCCCCCCCGGAAAACCAGAGTCCCTGCTTGTGATCTTGCTTCATATTATGCTCTCTTTATATTATTTGATATTTACATCTGAAGATAACTAGCCTGAAATGTTTTTGGTAGCAAGATTAAAAGAGCTAGCCTAGTAGTTTGGCACATATTTTGGTGGTGGATGTGAGGGAGGTGTGCTTGCCCCCATCTCGCGATCCACGAGCTCGACCTCGTCGCTGAGCGAGTCCCCCGACCGGGCCCCGTACGACACAGATATGTTGGTCGTCTTGACGATGCCTGTTTCGTTCTTGGCAAATGACCGCAGGCCGCTGCTGGCCCCCGTGAACATCCGTGAGCCCCCAGTGCTGTTGGCCGCAGATGACTTCTTCTCCGTGTGCTGGTGCCTGATCCGGCGGAACAGACTGGTCATGCCGGGCAGACAGGCACAGATGACCCCTGCGTACAGCTCTATGAGAGACCACAGGGCGAGGTCGGAGTAGTCGTAGGTCGGGTTCGGGGACGATGCCCACGAGGAGAGGAACCTCAGGCGGGCGATGGAGCAGATGGTGACGAAGAGGCCGAGCAGGAAGACAAGGATGACGCCGATCTTCTTTTTCCAGTTTGTCTCGAGCTTCAGTCTGCAATCGCGAGTCAGTCGTGATCCCCAAGGACGCGCGGCCTGAGCCTGGATCGCAGGTGTCGCGAGGGACTCACAGCTGTGGAATCGGCAAGAGGAATATGAAGACGTCGAGAACAATGTTCATAGCGGCGCAGACCCAGGTCTGAGCCGTCATGTCGATACATTTACCATGCATGCGCCCATCCCATCGTGTCCATACGTAGCTGAAAGGCTGGCAATAACACAAGAGCGACACGACGAAGACGAGACAAAAGCATGCGATGAGTGCGAGCAGGCCGAAACACATATGCCGGAAGCTCTTCTTGGGGAAGATCCTGAGATAGAGGCAGACAATGGAGACCTTGGTTAGTGATGACTCGATCACGTATGCGAACTCGGCGACGTAGAAGAGCTATGACGGCAGTCAGCACACCGGTGCCCTGACCGTAAGCAAGGTCCGGGATGGAACTCACCACCAGGACGATCGTGATCTGCGTTGGGCTGAGATTCCATATTTCTTGGCCGAGCCCGAAGACGACCACTGCGGTACCGACCATTAGCCAACACGTCGTGCGAGTTAGAGGGGGGGGGGCTCGGACTCACTTATCTCGGCCCCAATCGTCACCGCAAAGGCCACAGCAGAAGAAGCCACGATGAAATAATCGTCCCACCACATTGTGCCGCCGAAGCGTGCCGTACGAGCGAGCATACGACAGCCGAAGGAGACCATGGTGACGGCGAAGAGGCTCCAGTATATCGCCCGGTCCTTGTTACCATCATTGCGAGATGGTACTCCACATGCCGTCCTGAGGACCTTCTGCGTCTCTGCTCACACGCGGTCAGCCCCGTGGAAGTCAGAATCCGGAAGCGGACAAGACTCACTCAGCTCCTCTGCTATTGTGCAGCTGGACAGGGCGCAGGATGCCGATATTTTCAGCAGCTGGCCCTGCTGCTGGCAGATGCATGACAGGTCCGAGGCATCGCAGGTCGAGTTGTTGACGGCGGATTCGAAACACGAGACCTAGGAAGCAGTCCCGGTGTCAGTAGTAGCCGGCAGGTACAGCATATCACACGCCCACGCCAGCCGAACGAAGAGATGGACCCATACCGAGCACTGGGGCAGCTGAGTCGTGAGCTGGGAGCGGCTTCGAGTCAGGCCAAAGCTGGCAGCGACCGGCTCGGCAAGAACCGAAGGGAGCAGCGCGGCGCAGATGGCCAGAGAGGCGGAAAACCTCAGGGCCGGGAGGAGCTTCAGATGCATGGCGGGCTGCACTCTGCGCACATCAGGTGTCTGTCTGTGTTGGTGGTTCGGGTCGGACAGCTAGCCATTCGGAGTTTGAGAGGGAGGGAAAGAAGAGGCGCCCATGCAACCCAAACGAAAGATGATAAACCGAATCCCACAGATCTACCACGCACGGCCAAGAGGTTCGAGAAGGGCTGGCACTCGCCGCTCGCGGGCCCAACAAGGGGGAAATAGAGCGCGAGCATGGCAGCGGAGGGCGCTCTCTTGATAGTGAGAGGAAATCGGGCCGGAGCCAGGACTCACAGCGGGGCCCACGCGGCAGCCGGGGCTAGGAGCTGGACCTGGACCTGGACCTGGACCTGGGAGCGAGACCCGCATGATGTGCGTTGCTCATCTTGTACCTTGCATCTTACTGCATCTGCCAGGGCCGAGTCGGGCGGTGCTGGGCCAAATAGGAGAGCGTGGGCAGCCTGAAAGGGAAGGGATGAGCTCTGGCGAAGAGGACGAGCCTCGGGGACCCCTGTGCTGCATACGCGAGGCAAGGGCGCCGTTGCGACGCAGCAATTTCAGACTCGGCTCGGCTCCTGGAAGTGATGGCCGGGTTGAGATGAGCGGCAACTTTGGGATCCTCAGAACAGCAGCACAGAGGCGTGTATACTGTGTATGCTGAGCGTGTCAGCCATCACGGCAGCGTTGAAGAGACGGGCGCGTGACCAAAGCCCCCGGATATCCGTCCAGCCCGTGGCGTAAAGGGGGATAAGCCACGCCAGGCCGGGACTTGTCACCTCCTACTGTGTATGCTGCTACGGTAGCTGGCAAAGAGGGTATCCTGGTGGAGGCACCCACCGGGGATCTGGTGCACCAAGACACCCGCCTGTCTGTTCTGACAGGCTGACCAAAAACAAGATCAGCGGTGGTATTGGCGGCCCTCGAGCTGATAAATGCACACTATTAGGGCCACGAGGCCCGCAGGATGCCGGATATGACCAGTCAGCCGCGGCGAGAGCAAGTAAAGGCCGCCTGTCCCTTTCGGATCCCTACACGTCGCCCTGGGCCGTCAAGCGACAATGGGGCCTCGGCTGCGCAAGACCCCATATTCTCGCATGTTCGGGACCCTCGCCACAGACAGAGGGCCCCTCCCTTGGAACTTGGAACACGGACTGCGGGTCCAGGAGCCGCGGGGCAAGAGGAGAAACAGCAAGTCGACGACGACGACGGTGCCACCAAGGTGGGAGTGGTCCCCTGAGGTTGTTGTAGTGTACACTAGTGTAGAGAAATTGACCCCTCGGTCGAAATTTGCAGAGGTGGGGCCCAACGGTCGTATTCGTCGATCCAGATGCTGTGACGGGGCTTGGCACAACGGACTGACGACAGAACATAGTAGATGCCTGAGTAGGTATAACACTATACAGCCTAGGTGGTCCTCGGGATGGGCAGTCGTGCCACCTGGAAGAAGCCGCTGCCAGAGCCAGACCGGTCAGACTGGGGCAGACCCGGCAGACCCGGCCAAGGGACTATACCAGAGCAAACGGGGCAGAATGTCAGCATGTTTGCTGGGCGTGCGGAGACCAAGAGCCGCGGAAAGGGGTGCGGAGATTGTTCTGCTCCCCAGCAGCCGTCAGGGATCATACCTTGACACGTTTCAGGAAGTGTGGCACCCCAGACCAAATACCGAGTACCGCGTACGGTGGGCCATACCATGTTCACCTCGGGCTGTTGTACAGGCACAACCTGCCGGGACAAGTCGTGCGCGCTACGCAGTCAGGCAGTGTGCCTCTGCCTCGGCCAGACCTGCAAGATGCTTCGCAGGCAGGCCGCCCGAGGCAGGTGGCATGCCTAAGCGCAGAGGGCGGCGGCGCGTGGGCACCGGACGAGTTGGGGTCCCCGTCGGATGGCGCACCTGATTGTGCGGAGAAGTTGGTTGGCACGGCACATAAACCCCGTCCGCGGGCCACCTGCCAGCCGCTTGGGTCGTGCCAGGCTCGACCTCCGAAGGCCTTCAGGATCGTGACAATGGCCACCTTCCACGTCGCCAGCCGCGAAATCGCTGCCTCGTTCGCCGTGGGCGCCGGGCTCCAGCAGGCGCTCCTCCGCCACGGAGAGTGGGACAACTACAGCTTCAAGCTCATCGGGGCAGCCGCCCTGGTCCAGGTGCTTCTGAGCCTCTTCGCGCATTCTCGCCTCTCCGAGCCCCCCGCCGCCGCCATCCAACATGCGTCATGCTGGACCGTCGCAGCCGTCGCCGGGATATACGTCAGCATGCTGCTGTACCGGGCCTTCTTGCACCGCCTGCGAGCCTTCCCGGGCCCGTTCCCAGCCCGCCTGTCGACCTTCTACATGACCTGGCTGAATGCGCGCCGCGGCCAGCTCTACGAGGACGTCAGGGCTCTCCACGCGAGGTACGGCGACTATGTCCGGGTCGGGCCCACAGAGATCTCCATCGCAGACCCGGCCGCCTTTGACGCCATCCACTCGCCCACCTCACGGTGCGAGCGTGGCCCGTGGTACAACGTTCTGAACCCTACTGTCTCGCTGCAGATGGTGCGCGACCGCAAGGAACATGCCCGCCGTCGGAAGGCCTGGGACAGGGCTTTCAGTAGCAAAGGCAGGTAGCCAACCCGCAGTATCTGTCGTGGGATCTAGCGCGCCGGGGCCATGTCGCTGACACGCATTGAAGCTCTGAAAGACTACGATGGCCGCGTGGCCGGCTATACCGACGAGCTTCTCGGGGCGCTTGATGCGAGGGCCAGGGGTAGGCCTTTCAATGCCTCCAAGTATTTCAACTACTACTCCTTCGACATCATGGGGGTAGGTCTTTCCCTCTGCCAAGGTGTAGAGCTCGCGTCCCCTGACATTTTTTCTCTCTTGAGGATCTCGCCTTCGGGAGGTCGTTTTACATGATGCGGGATGGGATCGATCACTACTTTTTTACGACAACGCACCTCAACATGACCATGATTGGTCTCTTCAGCCGGGCCGTGTGGCTGTTCCCTATTTACAGTTCGTATAAGCCAAGTCTCACTGAAACTTCATCCCCTCGGCATCGCAGAGCCATTGGGTTTGGCGTCCGGAAGGTTTATAACAAGTCACAGAGGCTATTCCCGTTCTGAACCACGAATATAAGAGATTCCAGCGTTTTATCCGGTCCACGACAAAGAGACGGATGGAGGTAAGAAACCCACCGGCACATTTTCAATTTCCACCAGTCTATCGCCTGAAATGTACCATTCGACCAGGGTATTAGATTGATTGCTGCTATAGGATGAGCCACATTTCCCGGACGTCTTCCACTGGATACTAGGAGATTACAACCAAAACCCAAATCCAAGCTGGCAAGAGACTGAAAACCTCATAGGGGACGCAAGCCTCATCGTAGTCGCAGGCAGTGACACCACGGCCGCAACACTTACCTGCTTGTTCTTTAATCTTGCCACGCACCCGGAAGTGTACAGGACTTTGCAGAAAGAGGTCGACGACTTTTTTTCTGCCGAGGTGACAAGCAGCGACTTCGACACCGGCGCCCTAGGGAAGCTACGATACCTCCAGGCCTGCATCGACGAGTCTCTACGCCTCTTCCCACCTGTCATGTCCGGGCTCCAGAGACAGACTCCGCCGCAAGGGATTCAGATCGGAGAACGCTTCATTCCCGGCAACACCATTGTCCAGACACCGACCTACACTATGTGCAGAGGTAAGCCTAACAGTGGCTATACCTGGTTAGCATGTGGAACGACACTCATAGCCCGGTACAGATCCTAGGGCGTTCCTGCAGGGGGACGAGTTCATCCCGGAGCGGTGGACCACCCGGCCCGAGCTCATCAGGGACGCTACAGTAAACGTACCTTTCTCAGTCGGTGAGCAAGACCCCTGCCTCCCGATCCTCCTCAGCGATAGGTGAAATTATGCTAAGCCTTCCAGGCCGCTTCTCGTGTGTAGGAAAGCAACTCGGCCTGATGGAGGTCCGTCGGGTCACAGCACTGATTGCACGCAAGTACGATATCGCGATGGCACCGCAGCAGACCAAAGAGGCATTCCTGGGCGGTCTACGGGACAATTTCACGCTTGCCACGCCCGCCCTGAACTTGGTCTTCTCACCAAGGGGGTAGATGTGTTTTCAATCATGGATCTCGAACGGTTTGGAACTTATCCTCTGCTGCCGTCGGATTCCTTGTTCTCGCCACTCTCGCGTACCAATCTGACTATCGATTCTTGTGGGGTGAGAATTTGGCTTTTCTCCTTCCTTTCTCCTTTCTTTGGGCGAGGGGTCGCACTTCCACTGCATGCTGCTCTCGAGCAACTTTAGAACATCGACTCTGACCAGGCCTCAAAGAGGGTTCAAATATTAGAAGGCGCAGGCAGTATCGGGATGGCTTTTTTTTCGATCCTGTCCTTGAGTAATCGAATTGTAAGTGTTTTATCTCATCATTGGAATATGCTTATGGACCATTTGAGTTGGAATTATGCCGTTTTGCCAGGGTTATATACTGGACAAGGTGATTCCAGATGTCTCTGAGGAAAGCTCAACTGAAAACTCCAAAGAAAATTAGCGCTTCCTCTCTGCCGTCGTAGAGCTATAATTGAGCCAAATGAAGAACACAAATATTATCAAAACCGTGACAAATAACATTGGGCTTTCATTTCAGTAAGAGGCCACACATGATACATGGACAACATGGGATCTCCAATATACCTAATATTTTATCACTTTCACGGACTGGACCACCTCGGCGCTTATACAACGACCAACGGAATCGTCCACGGAACCGTCCTCAGGATCCCCACAGGCCGAATACATTGGCTGACTCAAAATTCTACCTAGGCACAGCTGTAGCCTATATAGCCGAATTGGTTTATGGCGTCCCATAAAGGCGCAAGATAAAGATGTATTTTTTCGTTTTAAGCTAGGCTCACTACGGGCTAATACTGGATAATCTAAACCGTAATGAAGCAGCTTAAAAGGATAAATAGTTTATATAAACCAGTTACATTCTTTAAGTTCCTCTTTTTAGTCAGAATAATTAATAATTACCTCTAAGGAATAAATAACAATTAGTTTAAATTAAGATAATTAGTTTATAATATATATATTTAATAATGATTATTTAATTACTTCTTTTATTAATATTAAATTATAAAGTATTATTCTATACTATAAGTCGTAATCTTAAACTAGAATTACTAAGTTTAAAGTTATCTTTAGCTATTAGCTAGTTTAATATTATTAAGAACTATATATAAATAAATTTATTATTTAAGTTAAGGGCTTTATAGATACCTTATATTATATAACTATAGTTAATATTATTATATTAAGTTAATTACATTAATTTCAAAGTTATCTTTAGCTATTTACTGGTTTAATATTATGAACAAATATATATATATATATATTATATAAATTAAGGCTTCTCTTTTTAAATATAAGTAGTTTAAAGTTAATAATATGAAAATATTATAATCTTCTAAATTAACAATGTATTTATATTTTAATTAAATATCTATATATAATAATAAATAAATATTATAAGTCTTTATAATTACAATTACTTTAAAATAATTATTTAATATTTCAAATGTTATTTCTTTATAATAGACTGAAGCTTTAGCCTAAGCTATATTTAGTAAAAAGAGCCTTATTTAAGGGCCCCTTTAGGCCTAAAGCTACTATATTTTAAGCATATATTTATATAGCCTTTCTAAAGATTAAGCCATAAAAAGGAACCTAATAGCTGGAGTTATAAAATTATAATATATATAACAGATTTTCCTATATATAAATTCTGGATGAGTTATATATTGCAATATAAGTAGTAGTGGCTATTATATTTAATGTATCTAGAAAGTACTAGTTTAGCAGGCATAGCCTATATAGCCAGGTTAGGCATATATAGTATAGGGTAGTTGCTTAGTTATCTAACTTAATTAGTAACTACTTATTGCTACTATAATACTGACTATAGTAATAGCCCATTAGTATACTATATATACTACTATTACTATACTAGTAGCCTTTTCTTTTTAATTAATCCTTCCTTTTAAGT
>NQMI01000077.1:116397-180047 GCA_002270565.1 Stenocarpella maydis
ATATATAGCCTTAATAATTAAATAACTAATTAGAAGCCGTCTTTACCTAAGGCTCATTAAGCAAAGCCCTCTTTACTCGAAACTAATTATATAAAGATTGCTTTATAAAGCCATTTTTATTAAAGGCTAAGAAGCAGAGGTTAGTAGAAATAGGTAATAGGTAGTTGGAATAGTTAGAGAGAGGACTTAGGCAGCAGTAGGTAGTAAACTAATTAAGGGTTACTTAATAAGTATATAGCTAATAAGATTAATAGAGGTAATAGCTATAGGCATTACAGATATTATAGCAAGTAAGTATGTCTATTATATTTCTAATAAATTATATAGCTTATAATAAATCTTAACTAGGGATGTATAATATATATAGCTAGCTATCTTACTGCCTATAAGATTATTATAACTCTTATTATTAAAAACCTTAATGTATAGGCACTACTATAGAAATCTTTGCTATAAGGTTCCGTCCTTAGGATAAATTTAAACTAGAAGTTAGCTAATTATATAGCTCCTTATAGTAAGATATAGGTAATTAGAAGATAGGGATCTAAAGTTTTACTAGCTATTTGTACTATATAGTTCCTTTTTATATTATAAGGTACTTAATAATTACTATCTACTGCTTAAAGTAATGAGAAGTAATAATTCTTCCTCTAATATATGGCGATATTAAGATACATAGGCGTATTGCTAACTAAGTTGCATTAATTATTTAATTGCTATAGTATGTATTTATACTACGCAAGTTAATGAATATTTATACTTATAATAATTATTATAATCCCTTATATAGTATTTAGGTAAAAGGAGGGACTATTACTAACTATATATAGTTTATATATTCTTTAACCTTAATGATAAGAGTATTATTATTAATAAGGCATTCTAATGCCTTATTTAGTATGCCTTTTATAAAGACATCTACTGGATTATAGTTACTAGTAATCCACTAAATCTCATAGATCTCGAAATTTTTATATAATTATCTTAGCACTATTATATTAATTATTAGGTATTTTTCCTTTATTCTTTCTAGCTTAATTATATATTTACATAACGAATATAAATCTATATAGATAATAAGTAGGATCTCTAGTAGGTTAAGGTAGTTTATAATTTAATATAAGGTAGCTATAATTATAATACTTATGTTAAAGCTATTAACTATATTATAGATTTTGAAAGTAAGTATACTTTATGTAACCCTTTTGCACTTTATAAAGGACTAATAGAGGATATTTTCAGCTTATTTCTATATAGATAGTTGCTTAGCTTTTATCTTATTAACTAGGGTAATTATATAGCTAGTCTAGGAGCTAAGATTCTTATTATTAATAGAGGATCCATCTATAAATATTATTAACTTAGCTGCTATAAGGTTTAATAGAATATAGTTAAGGCTATAGTTAAGGTTATTAGCCTGCTATTAGAAGTACTTATTAAACCTTTTATAGTCTTTCATAAGAGGATTTTAGATCTATATGATAATGAAGAGGTTAAAGGCTGTTTCTAGTTAGTAAATTAAAACTAGATATACTCCTTATATATATTACTTTATATATTATTAAGTATAATTAGCAGATTTATAGTTAACTAGCTATATCTTTACACCTTAGCTCTTTTATTTAAGGTATATTATGTTATTATAGAATATTATAATATTTATATTATTAAAGTTAAGTAACTTATTAAGGGTTAGCCTATCCTTTAGCTTATAGCAGATGTCCTTCTCTTTAATCTTTTACTCCTTGAGTTCTGAGAAGGCTAGAGTATAAAGTATAAGGGTATCATTAGTTTATATAGTAGTAATACTAAAGATATCCTTATTGCTATAATTAGTAATTATTAAGTATAGGTTATATATAGAGATATTTATCTCTAGTTTATTAACATAATATTTATAATCTATAGCTTAATAATATATACTAGCTTTAGTAACATTATATAATAACTTAATTACTTATGTAATAGTACTAAATGAATACTTGCCCCTTATTTTAGGGGGAAAGTAGTATAAGATAGGTCTTTTAAGTATTAACTTTAACTAAAGATATACTTATAGAATATTATATAGCAAAAGATATAGCGCCTTAGTTATTAAAGAAGGTACTAAAGTAATGAGAAGTTAATAACTTACTATATTATTAGTAATCATATAAGGATCTTATGCTTAGTAAGATCTCTAAAGCTAGCTATAACTAGGCAGGACTTCTTATATAGCTTCTCTATCTTACTCTTAACTTCTCTTATAATATAGAATTTAAAGATTTACATTCCTTTATATTTATCCTTATTAAATAGCTTAAACTAAAAGATACTATAGCTCATTAACTTAGAGATTTCCTTATTATTAGACTCCTTAAAGGGATTACCTAAAGTAGTGTTATACTATTTTATTATAGCTTTAACATAAGTTCAAAATCCTTAATCTCTTGCTAAGTAAGGAATATATAAGTAATAATCTTATCTCTTATATTACTATTTATCCTTATTTATAATAGCATCTTTTCTACCTATAATAGTGCCTATCTTTAGTTTATTCTTCACCCCCTGTGGTTATCCTTATTATTAGGGTACTACTGGGTTAGGGGTAGTAAGCATTGGGTCTAGCTTAAAGTATAAGGGCTCCTTAGAAGTGCTATTAGGATCTAGTAGGTTAAGTAGGTTATCCTTATTATGATAGTATAATTATATAAAGGTTAACTAGAATATAATTAGCCTATTTGGGAGATTAAGTATTATATTATAATTATTAATAGAGAGTAATTTATATAATTCTTAATACTTAATCTTCTCTTACTAAATATATACTTTACTCTATGAAGAAAGGTTTAAGACTCCTATAGTATTAAAGCCGTTTCTTATATACAGAGCTTTATTAACTTTATATGCTATATTAATCTTTCTAATCTCCTTTATTACATTTTATATAGCCTTAACCCTCTTTAATATTAAAAGTATAGGGGCTAAATCCTTAATCATTTAAGGATATATCCTAAATACTAAAAGAGTTAACATAAGGCTATTTACACTAATTATATTATTAATTCTATTAAAGCTTATTTAAATTATAGATTCCTTGATAAATATACTTAATAGCTTAGTATATAACATATTAAAGGCCTAATATAAAGATATGTAATATGTCTTAACTTTATTAATTAACTAATATACTTCTATACATACTTATTTATACATAATCCTTATCATATATACTATACTTCTAAACTCTCTAGAAGTAAAGTTTGTATTAGTATTATATATAATATAGTTAGAGAGTCTTAACTATATATTAATTTAATAAAACTATAGTAATTTTTATATATCTTTAGTAGATAAGGAGAAAGGAACTATCTAGCTTAAGAGGAGGTAGCTAAATTAATAATATATAGTATAGAAAGACTAATTAAGTATATTATATTTATAATAACTTTATAGTTAAAGTTAATATTATTTTAAAGGTTAAACTTAAATTATTAGGGCTCTAGAGAGTATATTTAGCAGTAGTAATAAAATTTAATAATTGCTTTTATTATAGAGGAATTAATACTATAGCTAACACCTTTAGTAATTAAAAGAGCCAATTAATAGATAAGTACTTAAACTATTTATATAATTATTAGAGTTTAACTTTCATAAAGAAGAAGATAAGGCTATTCTTATTATTAGTAATATTTATAAGGAACTATAAATATTCTTACTTCTAAGTAATAGAAAATATCTTTTTATAATACTAATTTAGCTTATATTATATAACTTTATTAGTTATATTTCATATATATAAGGAGTATAGGTTTATATCTTATATATATAAGGAGTATAAGTTTATATTAAAGGAAGGGGGTAGTAGCCTTTACTATATAGAATATTAAGTTGCCTGCTATTTTAGCTTTACTCTTTAATATTATAAGTAATGCTACTTAAAAGTAGTATAGCTATAAATAGTTATTCTTATAAATATTATAAAAAGGATAAATATTATTATTAAGGACATTTACTAATGCTTTAGTATACTTCTTATTATTTAAGTAGTACTAGTTATACTAATACTTATGCTCTTCTTAAAGAGCATTTTATTAAGGTATTATTATAACGGGTGCATATAAGCCAACGCTGTATATTAGCTGTAGCTAAGATAGGTTTGATAAGGAAAGAAAAAGTAAAAGGAAAATCCTATAAGTCTGGAATCCACGCTCTTATATGCGGAATCCCAAGTAGGTCTGAAGGAAGCCGGACCGCGCTAATACCTAGGGTTCCACCCTATAATATTATCCCCCTCCACTAAAACCAGTCATATAACCGCTAACTAAATTAAATTAAATTCCAATCCAAGCAGGCTACTAACTAGAATTAATTAGGGGCCTACCTTCATTCCAATTTAACTAGTAGTAGCCTCTAACCTAATTTAATTAGAGGTCCCAAGTATTTAAATCCTTAAATTTCCCAGCTTCCATATTTCTTTCCCTATTTTTTAATAATAACTAAATTAAACTAGTAAGTATCTCTCTTTTAATTAAAAGCTTATAGTTTCTAATCCTAACTCCTAGAAGTCCGCAATAATCCCTTTAAAAATATAATTTTTAGCCTCATTTATAATATCTCTTAATACAACTACAATCTACCTGCTAAAACTATAGCAGTAAATAAGTCTATAGTTCCCAACTATCTTTACTCAGTTTCCTATCTTTTTAGGGCAAAAATAAGTATAAGTACTTCTACTACATCTCTACTAGCATTAATTATAAGACCTATGCTAGTATAAATAGCAAGATCTATAATTCTTATTATTCCTACTTTTAAGCCAAAATACATAACTTTTATATTAATTTAGTTATATTCTGCTAATAATATAATAACCCTATAATACTATACCTCCTCTTGTTATAAAATATTAAAACTACCTTTTTATATATAAGAAGAGCTTTCTACCAACTAAATCTATAAAATATTTCCAATTCAATCTATATAATTTTGTTAAACGGAACCGCTCAGCAAGGAGTTACCCTAGACTTCGTGCAAGGAGTTACCCTAGACTTGCGAGTCAGGCGATTTTCGCTAAGTACGCCCAGTGCGTGCATAACGCAAGATGAGTTTGGTGGCCGTGAGTCGATTATTTTGGCCTGCATTTGCACCTTAATTTAGACCTCTGCATTACCCTTATTCCTTACCCAAAAAGTATATAACTTAGTGCATTAGATAGCTTGATTTCTGAAGTTTATATATACTTAATTTGGGTATTGCTAGGGCTATGGCTGGCTAGTTGTTTGGAACCAAAGATGGTGTGTTGGAAGGGCGAATTTTCCGGCATTTGTAAATTTGCACCAGAGCCTACCGCAGCGTGCCCAGGGGTGAGACGATGTTGGAGGGTATATAAGGAGGGCTTATAGAAGCCCAACTTAATTCAATACAAAGTTGTCCAGACCATTGTTAATTGTCCCAATTCGCCTCAGAGCACCATACTGCGACCCTGCTGAAATACACACACGCTGAACTGAATGCTATTTTATAGCACAAATTCATTAGAAATTTTTATACCCTTATCTTTAGTTTTCACTAATTATAATAGAATGCAGGTTTTAAGAAGGTCTATACTACCTATTATACTATACTTATATATAAGGATACCTATATTTTCCCTTTATAAGTAATCTTATACTAATATTATTAGCTTCTATATTCCTACTAATAGTTTTCTAGTACATATACTCTAGCCGCCTCTTCTATCCCTATTATCCTATATATAAATATAAATAATTACAACTATATTAGTAGATTCCCTTAAATAAATTAGTTTTTAATAAGAAATAATTAGATTTCTAGCATTAATTATTAGTTTTTATAATAGTCCTTTATACCCCTTTTTAAAATAATTTTCATACTAATAAATATCTTATAACTTTCTTTAGAAATTTAAGTCCCTCCTCTTTTATATAATTTTTAATTCTATTTATATAAAATCCTACTAAATAATTATATTACCTAAAGAATCCTCCTCTCCCTTTACCCCCTCTACTATAGGAGCTGTCCTTTAGCCCTATACAGTCTGCCTCCTACTCTTCCTTTTAGTGGGTTCCTTATGCTTTCTCTTGGGTCTCAAGTTATAAGCATTATATACTACTGCTAGCCCATCCTCCTAGTAAGAATCACTATACTACTTGTTAAATTCATCCCAAGCTAAAATTTCTTTTAGGTTTTCTAAATTAATCTAGGTAGGATCCTAATACCCCACCCACTTAACTAGAGCTTCTCATTATATGCTCCTACCTACCCTCTTTATATATACGCATAGCAGTTTTTTCATAAAATATTCCTAATAACCATTAATAGTTACTATTAGAGGCTGAGAATCTATACATTTCTAGCTAAATAATAGGTCTTAGGTTGTATAATAGAGGTATTTAATATATACTTTTATATATTAACTATTAGAGAATTTAAAAATCTCTACTACTAGTAGGAATATTATCCTTTTTACCCTAAATTTTATATATTTCTAATTAAGTTTCTTTTTAGGATATAATAAGTAATAGTTTTATAAATCTACCTATACTAAATCTCTTTTTTAAAAATATAATACTAGCCTGTACTTTCAGTTAGCCGCATTTTCCTAAGTCTAGGAAGCAGAAACTATAGTAGCTTAATAGAGGTCCATTATCCACTAGAGCCTCTGGACATAGGATGCTACCTGCTGCTCTAAGAGCCCTACTACAATGCCCTCTAACTCTCAATCCTTAATCACTAGGATAATTAGGTTAGGGTTATACCACTTTATTATAAAAAACGCAAACATACCTATGCTTACATTCTTTTAGTTCCTTAGGGTCATCTGAGCCGCTAACAGCCAATCCACTCAATTATCCTGGTTTTAATTAATAAAAGCTACTAGATATGCCTCAATTTCCTAATGCATATATTCTAGCCCTCTATTAGTTTTAGGATAATATACTATACTAAGGCATTATTCAATCCCTAATAGCCAGCATATATACTTCCCAAAGCAAGCTTACACAATTAGGCCCATGGTCAAATATAATAGCCTTTAGCCACCCATAATATCTAGCCTAATACCAGAGGAAGCACTATACACATGCTTCCGCATCCATAATTTCCATAGGTTCTAATACAATATCCTTACTTAAATAGTTACAAATAACCCATATATACTTATACCCTTTAAGCTAGAGTATATTTAAGTAATCTTAGCTATTTAAACTTAAGAAGGTTTAATAAAGTCTATAGTAATTTCCTTATAGTATTTATTAAGAATTAGTAGAAGCTTTAAGTATGCCTTTCTTATTTCCCTTTCGGCCTTTATCCTATTATAAATATTATAATTATATAAAAATTGCTGGATTCTTTACCACATTAAGGGCTAGTAAAAATGCTAACTTACTATAGATATTATACCTTTCCAGCTGGGATGTTTATTAATTATTAAATTATAAGTAATCTAAATAAGTTTTATTTAGAGATTATTAGCTTCTAAGTCTTAAGGGCTAGCTTTCTTATATTCTTCCTCCGAAGTAACTAGGGCCCCTAGAATCTAAAGTCTTTCCCTATATTATAAGAGTCCATTAAAGTCTATACAATATTTGCTAATCTGGATGTATATTTACAATCCAAACTTAAGCTTATAATTACCTCTTTATACCGCCTAATAAACCTTTCAATACCCTATATCCATTTATATAGCTTCCTCTTATAACTACTATAATTCTAGATTATTAAAGGCCTTAATCTTAACTAACTTCTCTATAGCCCCCTCAACCTATATAGAGTCAACCTGCTACTTTACTAATATAGAATTTAGAATTATTTAAATATTCCTTACCTTTATATCCTTAGGAGTTACCTAATCCTAATCTCTATAAGAGAGGGTATCCAGAATAATAGCATCCTGATTTAATTAATAAACTAGGTTAAATAGAAATTCTATTCGAAGTTCTACATATTATATTTAGCGCTTTAAAAGATATTACTTTATTATAAACTTCTTAAAGTTCTTATAATCTAAAAGAATTATAAACCTATTAATACTCTTTAGTTTAGCATGATACTACTATAAGTAGTTTATAATAGCTAGTATCTCCTTATTAGTAATCAAGTAATTCCACTTAGCTATTATAAGCTTCCTTAAATAAAAGGCAATAGGTCTTAGTACCCCATTAACCTTATATAAGAGGGCCCCTCTAAGGCCCTAGCTGCTGTAATTAGCCTCTATAAAGGTCTTCTTAGTTAGATCCCACTATATAAGGACTAGAGCCCACATAAAGTCTTCCTTAAGCTATTAAAAGGCTTCATTATACTCCTATATAAAAATAGTACCCCTTTTTTAGTTAATACTATTAAAGGGGTAGCTTTCTGAAAGTAATCTTTAATAAACATCTAATAAAAATTAGTAAACTCTAAAAAGCTTTACATACTTCTTACTAATATAAGCCTCATCCATTTAGTAATTGCTCTTATCTTCTCAAAATCTACTATTATTCCTATACTAGCCTTAATAATAAACCTAAGGTACTTAACCTATTTTTAAGCAAACTTACTCTTATTTAGATCCAAATACAATCTATACTCTACTATCTTTTTAAGAACCTTTTATACTTTTTCTATATGTTCTTCTTAAGTTCTATCTATATATATAAGAATATCATTTATATATATAGAGTAGTACTTATTTAAAAGGTTCTAGAGAATAGAATTAATATATCTTTAAAATATTACTAGTACTCTTATTAAGCTAAAAGATATAATAACACATTGAAAAAGCCTATATCTTATATAGAAAGCTATCTTTCATTAGTTACCTTTTCTAACTCTAACCTTATAAAACGCCTAAACTATATCCACCTTTATAAACTACTTAGCTTTCATAAGATTATATAAGATTTCTATAATCATGAGTAGAGAATACTAATCTACCCTAATAATAGCATTCAGGGTATAATAGTTATAATAAAACTATAGTCTGCCCCCCAGCTTTTAAGCAAAGATTACCAGAGCCCCAGCCTTACTATTACTAGCTTAAATAAAACCCTTATCTAGCAGGTCTTAGAGTATCTTCTTTAAGACCAGCAATTCTTCTCAAGACATATTATAAAGCAATCCAAATCGTATGAGAACCTCTCTTCCCTACTTATCCTTCTTAAGGTAAATCTTATAATTTATACTAGATTTATAAGGGTTCAGGTTATTTGCTTCCTTCTTTATAAAAAGTAGTAATAGGTTATAAAACTCTAAAGGAATCTTCTTATAAAGCTTCTCCTCTATCTTAAGCTTCTTTATATTTAACACTTTATTAATATCCTCTATTATAATAACAAAAACTACTAGCTCTATTATAGCTTTCTTATAGGTTTACTTAACTCTCCTTATATATAAGAGAAGAGTAAATCCTAATATTGATCTTACTTCCTTAAGTTCCTTAATCCTACTTAAAAGCATTTATCAGCTTATATAAGGAACTTAAGTTTCTATCCTTCTATACTAAAGTCTTATCTTATATAGTATAGAATATGCTTAGTTAGCAATAAGCTATAATTTACCTAATATTACTAGAAAACAAAGGCTAGGGATTATATAAGTAATAATATTCTTATAATAACCTATAACTTCCAGCCCAAACTTTATAATTCCTATAGCTATAGCCTATATTATACCTTTTATCGCTCCCTTTATCTTTCTTAGCTTTATAGGAAGAGTGGGAATATCTATTTATTAAGCAGTTTTCTTATTAATTATAGTAAAGCATTTATACCCTTTATTAACTAAAGTACTATCCTAATCTATTTCATTAATAATTATATAAATATAGGTGAATTCTATTTTTATAACTTCTAGAATTAAAGATAATTAAATAGCTTTCTATTACTCTAGGACCTAACTTCATCTTAAAACTAATTTTTTTCTAATTCTACTAGCTTGAACTCCCCAACCAATTCTTTAGATAGCTAAAGCTAGGTTACCTAAATAGCGCTAATCCTTATTTTTAAATCTCCTCTAGTTTAAATTAAATTCCAGGGTAGTATATATAGGTATTAACATATAAAGTGCCCTAATGTACTATAACACCTATATAGCCTATTTTAAAAATAGCTCTCTCTCTCCTCTTTAAAGACCCATTTAGCACGCTACTACTTTCCTTCTTTTATAAGGTGATTTCCATCCCTCCCCTTTTAAGAGGCCCCCTTTAAGAAGTAGTTTATATATATAATAATAATATTACCATTAGTATTTACCGCTAGGCAGCCTAACTACCCTTAGTTACTTAAGGCGGAGCCCAACTGGGCTAATGTAGGGACTATACCTAATACTGTATAAGACGCCTATTTACTATAGTAAAGTTTCTAGTATAGCGCCTTAAATTTCCTAGTTTACTTAAACCTTTAGGCAATCTATTAAATAGCTGCTATATACTCTTTAAATTCTATTAGTAGTATAATAGTAATTAGCTTATTCTTTAGGGCTTTAGATATACCCTAGTATAGTTATACTACCTAAGACTTATTATCCTAAGTATATCCCCCTACTCTTATAAGAGTACTCTTAAAATCTGTAATAAATTCCTTAAAAGGCTAGCTATCTTTTTACTTAAGCCTTATAAAATTATCCTACCCTTTTTCCTTATAAATAACTAAGGAGAAAGTATAATCTATATAAGTAATTAACTTCTTAAAATTATTAATTCCCCTATTTTCCTAAAACAATATATATTTTAAATCTAGCTTTAATACTTAAGCACTAGTATATCCTATATTAAGCCTCCTAGCTACCATTAATATAGCTTATAGGCCTATTTACCCATAGTTTTAAGACCAGGAAGGCTTAAAAATCAGTATATTTATTCAGCTTTCCATTCCAGGCCGGCTAGGCTAGAGCCCTATGCTGGGGCCCTATAGGGCCCTAGCTAAATATAATATTAGGGATAAATTAGAGCCCGCTAGGGCTATAGGGCCCGGGGTTGCCTTCCATGCAAACGGGGCTGGTCTCCAAGGTGGTAGGGGTGTTGGTTATCGGGGTAGCATCAGGTTAAGGGTATAGCTGATGTTAGGGCGTTAGCTATAGTACTACTTAGGGCGTAGGTTGGGGCACTAACTCGTGGGCAGCATTCTGTATCTCCTATATGGTTTCCTGCATCATCCCTACAACCACCTGAGTAGCATTTTGGGTTACCTATCTTATAATACCTTCTAAGATGCCCTGATTTTATAGCGCTATAAAGATAGCTTAGCCAAACTCTAAGTAGTTTGTTATCGCACATATAAACTCATTTTCCGCTAGGATGCAAGTAGCTCTTAAAGGCCCTACCTTACCGCTATCTCTAGCACCTTACTAAGGTGCATTTCCTAACATTTTATCCAGAGTTCTAATTTACCAGAAGATTTTAAAGGAACTATAAGAGATTAAACCTAATATAATAGGTATATATAAGCTAACGCTATATATTAGCTATAGCTAAGCTAGGTTTAATAAGGAAAGAAAAAGTAGAAGGAAAATCCTATAAGTCCGGAATCCGCGCTCTTATATGCGGAATCCCAAGTGGGTCTGGAGGGAGCCGGACCGCGCCAATACCTAGGGTTCTACCCTGTAACAATTATAAAGAGATTATAGTATATCTAGTATATATAATAGTTAAATTCTCCTACTTAAGTAGTAACTGATATTTATTAATTATCTTGGTGCTATATTCTCTAGATAGATAGGGGAGAGGAGGTAGTTGCTGGGGTGCTTCTGGAGGAGGAGGAGGATAAGGGGGTAGCAGTTTTAAGGTACTGATGATAATGTTATTATTGCTAACTAATAGCTTATAACTTAAGTATACTAGATAGGGCTTAATCTCTTTATAGGAGAAATAGTTATAATGCTTTTTTAACTATAATATCTATTATCTAGCTAGAAGCTTAATACCCTCTAGCTATATTAATATTAATAATAAGGTAAGGATATTTATAAATGCTTTAGCATTATTATTACCTAAGTATATAGGTATCTTCTTATAGAGAAATATTCTTTTCAGGGGGGTTTTTATATTATAATAGAGTTTTTTAAATATTATTTTTATATATCTCTTAAAGTTAATATAGAATTTATTATATGTTTCCTTTCTTAAAAGTCTTATATATATTTAATATTATATATATATATTTATGTACTTTATTATAGCTATAGTAATTATAAGTAAATCCTTATATTATAAATAAGGGTTAAGATACTTAGCTGTATTTTTAATAAGTAAAGTATTCTTAATTATATTCTATATATTAATTAAGTCAATGTCTATAAAAAGCATAATCCCATTACCTTATTAGGTAGCTACTATAATACCTAAGTAGCTTTAATATATAAAGTAGAAATATAAATTAGAGGTAAAAAGAGGTACTTAGGTAAGATAGGAATAAATAAATAATAATAAGGGGTAATAAGTAGGTATAAATAGCGTAGTAATAATATATATACTAGCTAATAGATTAACCTTAGTTATACATAGCTTTTACTAAAGTAGTTATTAAGATAATTATTAAGGGGAATGCTAAGGTAATAATATCCTATATATTAACTTAAGAGTATTAATAAGTTATATAGCTAAAGGTAATCCTTAAGCAGTTACTATTTATTATAATGCTTAAGGTATAATAGATATTTATATAAATATAATAAGTTATAGCCTATAGCATATAATTATCTCTTATATCTTATAATAGGTAATAAAGATATTACTAAAGGTACTCCTTAAGTAATAATCTCCCTAAGACTATTAGTATAGCTGCTATTAAGTAACAGAAAGTCTATCTCTTTAACCTTGCTAATCTATAGTTACCCTTATAACTACTAATTAGTATTAGATGGGTTATATATTATAATATAAGTAGTGGTGGTTAGTATATTTGATCTGTCTTAAAAGTAATGGTTTGGCGGGCATAGCCCTGTACAGCCAGGTCGGGCGTATATAGTACAGAGTAGTTGCTTAGTCATCTGACTTAGTCAGCAACCACTCGTTGCTACTATAGTACTGACTGTAGTAGTAGCCCATTAGTATACCGTGCACACAACTGTTGCTATACTAAGGGTAAAACTAAAGTTAAGGATTAAGTTCTAAGATTTACAAAACTACAGAAATAATATAATATAAAACTATTTTATTCTGTTATAAGAATATTACTAAATTTATCTTGATCTTATTTTTATAAGAGTAATATACCCCATAGTCCTGGTATAGTACTTATGTAATAGGTATATATTTGCTAAGTGTTGATAATTACTATATGCATACTACTTCACCGCAACAATTTCAATAACGGTGCGTATTGAGTTGCACAGTAAAGGGAGAAGGGAAAAATATGTCTGAGGAATTAATTTGGAACGCTTTATAGGTGACATAACCGCGCAATATCCTCCGAGGTCGAGTTTCCAACGAGTAGCCCGCCCATTCCGAGGGGGCCGCCTTCTTTCGTATGTGTCACAATCATCAGCTGTCAGCTGGTTATGAAAGCATATACATTTTAGGAATGAGTTTCCGTAATCGGTGGCCTCGCCCGTTTGGGCAGACTGATCGGCACTAATGTTGAGCATGTTAACGTGGCTTGTCTTCCATACAAGTGTGGCCGATACTACTTGTAGGCTTTCTCAAACATCTCACTCTATTTTCGGTCTCTAGATTACCCGCCGCTATCTTTTCATTGATTCGCGATCAGCCCGAACAGCAGTCTCGCAAATGAAATAGTATTCATGGACGGATTTACTAGACGGTGCCTCCGTTCGGCTACCTACACACTAACGACTTTGTTGTTTGAGTTCTGGCTGCCATCGAACTACGGGCTGCTAACGCTTCTTTTTTGCAGGAGACTATTAATGGACAGATTGGAGAGATTTTACTCGCCTGTAGCAGAGATACCTTTCAGCCATCCTGATCTTAGGGCAGTAAGACTAACTAGGAACTGCAACCCATCAATTGGGCAGCACCGCGCTGATTGACCGCTACCCAGGTCCTCGATACTTTTTATTGATTAAAAGTTGGACCGATTTTCTAGCTATACTACTCGGCAACCTGACGCCCACACAATCAATAATGAGTTTGAAACATGCATGTACTGTCTGAAATTGTTTCATAACCGGATAATGTGCCTGCTGCCGGAGAGGAACATTTTCTGGCCAATTGGGTCAATCGCGCTTAAGTAGGATGTCAGGCGGGTGCTCCAACGTAACCAGCGTGCAATCAGTATTCAATCAAATTTGACATTGGGAGGGTTTCATTGAACCATAATATATCTTCCCCAAGTTACTCATGTCATAGTATTTGATCATGCCGGTTTGTCCACTGGCCCCGAGCAGTCAAAAGTTGGTGTTCTACAGGAGTGAGCACTCACTCCATTCCTCAGACTCCCATTAAAGCCAGGAAACTAGTGAATTGGCTCACGAGAACACCTTGCCTCGGCCACTGCACGATCTCTTGTGTGTTACTCCAGTAACGATGAATGATGAGACCAGCATCAAGGAGACCCACGGATTCGCAGACCATGGCGAAAGCAGAACAGATAGCGAAACACACACGCGAAGTGAAGGGGAATACGAAGCGTATCACTTCCCCGAAGGTGGGTTCCGAGCCTGGTTGGTAGTTTCAGGATCAGCTGCGACCATGTTCTGTTCATTTGGCTATCTCACCGGATTTGGGTATGTGTAGGACCGTTTCTATCGCGTTCCACTCTGGCGAACTGAACTCCAAGCCAGGATCTACCAGCAGTGGTATGGCGAGAACCAACTCAAGTCTTACACCCAGTCAGACATCTCGTGGATAGGATCGGTCCAGATCTTCCTTACCTTCGCAGGAGGCTTGATAGGAGGGCCCGTACTGGACCGTTATGGCAGCGTGGTAAGTTGTTGAATAGATCCCGAAGACCACATTCTGACGTACACCGTGGTCCAGGCCATGCTCCCAGTCTCCGTGACTTACGTGATCTCCCTTGTCTCGACAAGCTTCTGCAGGGAATACTACCAATTCTTCCTCGCCCAAGCCATCCTAGCTGGGATATGCCTCGGCTTCCTCTTCTCCAACTCACTGGCCATCATTGGTCACTACTTTGATAAACGTTATGGTCTTGCTTCTGGCATTATCATGGCAGGCGCTGCCGTTGGTGGGATAGTATTTCCAATCACACTTAACAGTCTGCTCAACGAAGTCGGCCTAAGCTTTGGATGGTCTGTTCGGATATGTGCCCTGATTGTTCTCGTGCTTTTGGCTTGTACGTGCACTTGATTGACAGCGTCCCTCCCGTTGCTTCTTAGATTGCAGCTAAATCTTCGCAGATGCAAACATGACAATGAAGCCTCGACTCCCTCCGACCAAGCAGAGTATGGACCTCTCCTTGATGAGGCGGCCGGTATATGTACTCATTGCCGTGGGTGGCTGGTTACTAAACTGGGGCTTGTACATTCCTCTGTTCTACCTGCCTCCCTTCGCCATTACGGCTGGTCTCAGTGCAGACCTTGCGCCTCACACCGTGGCCATCTTTAACGCTGCTTCAATTTTCGGCCGTGTCCTCGCCGGTGCACTCGCCGATAAGCTGGGATGTGTGAGTACTATGCAAAAGCTTTTCTGGCCGCGTTGGTTTTGTCTACCCAGCCCGTTATCGTAATCCTGTCTTTTGACACCGGTATGGTATCAACAGACCTGCGATGTCAGTGCCCTGGAGAACAGACCTTGAAGACATCATAACCTAGTCCGCTCTCATTTTAGTCGGCAAATAACTGACTTGAGGTGATGCAGTTCAACGTGGTGATCATTAATGGCCTGCTGTGCGCTGTTTCTCTGTTCGTCTGGGCAGCCACCGACACCACTGCGGAGGTGCTTGCGGCCACTATCATCCAAGGTCTATTCATTGGTAGTATTGTGTCATTGCAAGCTGTTATTATTACGATTGTTACACCTGATCCTAAAAATCTGGGCTCGATGATTGGGTTCACTATGGCCATCTGGGCTTGTGGGTAAGTATGATTCTTGTCTTGCTTCAGTTCCCCGAGCTTTGTGTCTGGGTGTGTCCTATAATCTATCACTTTTGGGCCCTTGACAGGTAATTAACGTGTACCAGCGGACTAACGGGGCCTCCTATTGCCGGAGCCATTCTAAGTGGACGCGAGGGCCCTGGAAGCTATGATGGTCCGGGATATTTTGGGGGCGCATCTCTCATCGCTGGATCCGCATTCTTCTTCGCTGCTCGCATGACCATGCAGAAGAAACTGGTCGCCAGGGTCTAGTACTTCTGCTCACCGCATACGGAAGCCGTCACTGGATCTACCAGAGGCCATCGAAGTCCATATATGGGGTGTTGGACTTTGCTGGATAACTACTTGTTATGTGAGTTGCATAAGTCGGCACATTTCTGATGAGGTGCCTGGATAGGGGCCCAGGTGGTTAGGTACCTAATCCGCGTTGGCGGAAGGGAGGGGAAGGAGGACATCAGTGCGATTATTTCTGCGGGTTCAATTGTGTAACTGACTTTGAGTCCCTGGATCTAAGTATATACCCGCCTCATAATGACGGAACAACGTATCTAGCCGTAAGATCGGATGCTCACCAGTAAAATAGAATTTGCCTGTCATCCTTGGCAGCTTTTGACTCGTGCCCAGTTTGTCGTTCCAGTCAGACTCAGTCCCATGATATTTCGGCTATTGCAGGTCTGCTACTCATGCCAATCTAGGCAGGATTTGCTTCACGTCTCCATTGATGGACAACCTCGCGAGTCACACGCCGAAGCTTCAGTTTGACTGTGCATCCCCATACGGTAAGCGATGTGTGTGGAGCCCGCTGAAAGAATACCTCGTATATTCAGCTCTTGCAGTCTTTCCCAAACAAGTAACCACAGCAGGTACCATAGTCTGGATACCTAGTTGCTTTTTGTCATGGGAATGCGGCCCGCATTCCGTGGGAAGCTGTTCCAGTTTAGGATCTGCCCGGGTGCACCCATTGTGCCAACCCTTGCACGAGAACGGTGCCAATTCAGTCAGGGGCATCGTTTTTGTGCTCCTTTTCCTTTGCAGAAGTGCAATCTCGCTGATTTGGACCACTATGGGCTCATGAATGCAAGGGGCTTGAAGTGACTATCTGCAACCGGGCATAATATTTTGCCCGAGTCCCCCAGAACGAGGTGGCTGGCTCGGGTGGAAAGATTGGCGCCTACTTGACATGCATCGCAAGCCACAACTAGACCTTTATCAACGGGGTTATGCCGCGATGCACTGATGCGCCCTGGTGCCACGTGCAGCTAATCTAGGTGATTTGCGTCGGAACCGGCCTATCTGTGTTACCTAGTCATGTATTAATCAGACTCGGGGAAAGATTAATAAGATCGTTGGTGCCACGGGACACAAGCAGAATACCACGTTGCTCCGTATCACAACATAAAGATATGACCACCACACTAATCCCTTGACTCTTGTCAATTCATATCAGGCACCTTTGAGGTACTCGAGACATGTTACGCTCTAAGACATAGAGGGTTGGGGTTGATATCTTTCTTCCTGCTGCGGCTGGCGGTCGTGTATCAAGGTGCAGCACTGGACAGAACGGATAGTTTCAATACTGGATGATTATACCAAGTGATCAAGACAGATGCAAGGTGATGCTGTCGACTGTCGCGATCTTGGCACCGGGCCCCCGTGTGCAATGCTGTGTGGCCTTGGGCTATGGACTTTACCTTGGAGCCTCAATATCGACGTGAAGGATCGACGTGCCTGCATGGTAAGATTTCCACATTCGGTGGGTACATTGTGGCGAGTCCCAGCAACGGGAAGAGCAATGTCCATTGTAGGTTACTGCAAGGATGTCGGCTGCCTGCCTCGCCACTCGGCAACGAGCGCTGGGGCGGAGGATGGATATCGGAGGCTGGTAAGCAGGATGGTCAATCTTACAGGACCGAGGATCCTCTACGTCCATGTTGCGCCACAAGCAGAGTGTCCAACAACGAGACTGCCCTATGCAATGCCTCACAACCGTCAGAAGCAGCGCTTACTGTGGAGATGAGCCGGTGGCATTTTAGGGCGTCCGTGGGTTGTGTGGCCTGGCAAAGAGTTCAGCGCGATGAAGGACTAGGTTCAAACCACGCTTGTTGTTGGTGAAGTTTTCTATTTTGAGATGCAACAAAAACACCACACGTGGGGAACAAGGGCCCATCCCTGGGATGGATCCGTGTATGGAGACGCTCGGCGGGGTGCGCGGGATGTTACCTCGCTTGAGGTGCCGGTGAGGACGGGCACAAGTCCTATTTGTCCTCGTTTCTCGTCTTGGAACTTGTTTGCGCGAGCGCTAAGGACGCACCATGCCCTTCAGTATCCACTTGTGTGGTCCACGGGGTGGGCATATTCGTGACGGCCGCCTACCGGGCCGGACACCCTTTACCTTGTTGTTGTGCGGCACGCTCTGACGCTTGAGCGCATCCATGCACACAGGGCGGGGAGTGGATCCATCACTGTTGTGGCATCGAGTATTCCACAGTATACTAGTGTAGTGTATGTAGTACGTGTACATAGTCTACGATATGCTGCCGAGAATCCCGACATCCATGAGACAGACCTACTACACATGTACCTAGGTATGCATGTGTGCGGGGTGAAAGCCTAACTTGATCATGTCTCGACACAGTTATAAGCAGTGCAGAGTGTCTCTAGGCCATCATTGGCCAGGTGAGCACCTAGATAGAGTCTACAGGGTTTGTGGCTGTGGCGAACACTCAGCCGTACATTGGATCAGTAGCGTGGACAGCTGTGCTGCCAGCGCTTATTTTTTATTATTGTTATTTTTTCCCCCTTCCTTCCTTCTCTCTTGTGGGCAGTTGGGCAAGGCTCAATCACCCATCAGCCGCAAGACGTTTGTTACTGCGTCAAGGCAGGTCAAAGGAGACGCCACAGCCTGCAGGGGTGGCGCGCCAGCGAAACACGAAGCCAAGACTGCAACCCCAGTCAGTCTCTTCAGCCCTTGTGAAGAGCTCATGCTAAGCCTTATGTAAATGAGTGGCAGTGTTGCCCGCTCACCGACTGCATGTGCGGGGCCCAGTGGCTTTGAGGATCTGGTGTTTCGCTGGCATCTGAATCCCAATTCCCGGTCGACTGTGGCTGCAATGTACCAATGGCCGCCCCGAGCGCATCCATGATTGGCCAGCTGCACGTCTTACTCGCATACAAAGGTCAAGTCGTGGCCCAAAACAGGCCGTCCTCGCAGCTGCCGCATTCGCCTACGCTGGTGGAGGCATCCGTGGGGGAGGTGCCCCTATGCACTTCGTGAGACGTGTACAGGTAATCACATGCAACATGCAGCAGCAGGGTGTGCCGCGCCGTATACTCTTGTTCGAGACATTGCCTGTTCCGAGGCTCCGACGTTGCATGGGTGTGCCTATCCGTCCACGCATTTCGTCAGCGTATCGACAAATCGGGTCCGAAGGAAGCAAGTCCGGGCCAGCTGTGGCCGTTGGATCTGGGCTTACACTGTAGTCTCCCAGCAATACGGATACTGGGCTGGCTGGTTTCCTTGATACTTCTGGTGTCCACCTGTCTCTCTGCAGTCGAGCCAGTACATGCCAGGGATGTGGGATCGGGTTGTCTGGTTAGGCATCAATTCCAGGGCACGCCCTGATCTGACAGCATCCTGTTCAAGTCTCGGTCAATTTTTATCGACGGGCGGATCTCGTTGAAATCTCACAGGCCAGCGGGCCCCAGGAGCATTGTCGCCGGCGTCATGGCCGTGTCTTTCTTTTACTAGTCGACCATCTCTTGCCGCCGGCTGACAAGCTCCCAGCAGCCGGATGAGACGGTAACATCAAGCGCATTGGTTTGAGTCACCCTTGCCCGCCTCGATGAAACCCATCGATTCAAGACTCGGTCGCATATACATTGCCCTCGCGAGTCTTGAAGCCGTCTGGTCACGGATACTTCCAGACCTGCATGGTACCGGCGCTAGTTTCTATATCTGCCAGACCTCGAACTGTTTGTATACCATGTGCGCCGTGCATAGAATACCAGTGGTGCTAACGGTTGCCAGCGGCTAGCCAGCCGAAACAGATCAAACTCTACTCGGCTTGTCAACAACCTCCATACTTCCCGCCCCTTTCGTGCTCTCCGAGCAGCCCGGAAGACGAGATGTCCATGAAGCGCGGCCTAGATCAAGCTTCATCTATTACAGTGAGGCTGTTTTAAGCTCGACGCCTTGAGGTTGTCTGATGTCTATAGTACCACTCGCCCATTCTTGATAATACCACTTCGCCAATGTTGTTGCCTAATACTTTGGCAACGGCCATCCCACGTGCAAAGCTGAAAGTAACTGGCATAGTGGCTCGTGCCTGCGCCCCCGTTCTGAATCCTGCTAGGAACTACTCAAGTGCCCCTACTCATCCTGATGTACAGCCCTTGGGTAGAGCAGAATGCGCCTGCTCCTGATTCCTGTGAGGCTCGTGTTCGGCCATAGTCTGACTGAGAGGACTATTTGGTCGCGCAAGCGCTTATACACCATCCCGCATGACTGGCAAGTCACTTATACGGCTTTTCATGTCACTCTCAGAGCTACCCATGCACACCTCTCCTGTGCAGTTGGACGTGGATACTTCTCATGTGTACTCAGACTCTTGTTGAGTTTCGGAAATTATCCTTTCGATAGCACCGTGCGCTTCTGCCTACATCAAGCGAAGGCGTGCGATCTCGAGTTAGTCCTGCCGTTGGGAGGTAACTAGAACACCCGAACGCCTTGCCTCATGGTCCACAACCAAGAACTAATTTTCGATAAAGATAACTGTCATGCATGCACTGTCGCATTTTGAAGGGCTTTCCGACGGCAGGGAAGCATAATGAAACTCATTTCACCATCTCATGGCTCTGTAAGGAACGGTCTGGTCTGCCTATACCACAATCGATCACACCCATTCCCTTTCATGTAATATCAACCTCCCGACCATTGAGAACCAATCGGGAAAAGATATTGAGTGGCTTACCACAGGGCTTGGATCCCTCGGACCGCCGCAGTTGTGCAAGGATGTGGTTCATCTCGACTCTCTTACGGTATCGTGAGCTTGAAGTATAAAGCTCAACTCATCTGCCCTTTCCATGAGCACCAGACCGATCTCCTTCACTTCATAGCACAGCCCACACTCCCTTGATATTACTCCACCCTCGTTCTCTTGCTGTCTCTGGCGCTTTGGTTCATTCGTTCCCAACGCTGTCGAGATGCGTCTTTTCACTTCCATCTTTCTCACAGGGCTACTGTCCCTGCAGCCGTCCAGGGCAGCTCCCTCATCGCTGCTGCAGCCCATTGAAGTCCGTCAGGACGTCAGTTGTAACACGCCTGGAGGCCGTGCGTGCTGGGCTGATGGCTTTAATATCACTACAGATTATGAGGCCAAGGCCCCACTGACCGGCGTTGTCAGGCCATATACCCTGGAGCTCACTGAGAAGACCAATTGGAAAGGGCCAGATGGAGTTGTCAAGGACTTGGTGATGCTGGTCAATGGTAATTATATCCTCGGCAACGTATAATCGAGTTATATCGGCTGACTGAAACCTGCGACAGGCGACATCATTGGTATGTCCTCGTTTCCACTCGAATCCGGACATGACCCGCTAATATTCTGAAAGGGCCGACCATCTACGCTCAATGGGGTGACACGATATCGGTCAAGGTAATCAACAATCTAGAGAGCAATGGTGAGTATAATCATGACACCTCGGGTCAGGTCGAGTCACTCAAAGCTTACACTAGCTAAGGCACCAGCATTCATTGGCACGGATTCCGGCAAATTGGTAGCAATGTCAGTGTCTCTTCTCCTGTTATCCATACCACTAGCACTGTTCGGACGATGCAAAAAAAAAGTACCCCTAAGCATGACACAATGGCAAAAGCAGATTCTAACGTCGCAAAATACAGCTCCACGACGGTGTCAACGGCAGTAAGTTCTCTCGCAACAGCTTGAGCCCCCGCTGCATACTTGTGACATTGGCGGTTGTCAGATGTGTCAGAATTCCGGCCCCCTGCAGAAGCCCCCAAAGACTCTTTTGTAGATTCTCATCTCAAGTATGAGCCTCTAGCACTAACAGGGATACAGTCACCGAGTGTCCTATACCCCCGAAAGGCGGAGAGAGGCAGTATACCTTTGTAGCTCAGCAATACGGCACCGCGTGGTATCACAGCCACTTCTCGGCTCAATACGGCAACGGAATAATTGGTGCAATCCAGGTTGACGGGCCTGCAAGCGCAAATTATGACATTGATCTTGGACCCATGATCTTGACGGACTACTACCACGAATCCGCAGACAACCTCGTCCATTACACCGAGACCAACGGCGCCCCTCCAAGCGACAATGTTCTCTTCAATGGCCATACAGTCAACCCGTCGACAGGCGAAGGCCAGTATGGGAAGGTGACGCTCACCCCTGGAAAGAGGCATCGGCTCCGTCTGATCAACACGAGTGAGTCCAGATGTCACAATGACTTCCCTGGCGCACGAGCAGCCAGCAATATTGACACTGCATCAGGCGTTGACAACCACTTCCAAGTCTCAATCGTGGGCCACGATATGACTGTCATCTCTACTGATTTCGTTCCTGTGG
Organism: Stenocarpella maydis; assembly: GCA_002270565.1. NCBI lineage: Eukaryota > Fungi > Ascomycota > Sordariomycetes > Diaporthales > Diaporthaceae > Stenocarpella > Stenocarpella maydis. The sequence continues at coordinate 138,975 of NQMI01000077.1, forward strand.
ATGCGTTCACCACAGATAGCCTGTTCATCGCCGTGGGCCAAAGATACGATGTCACAATCAACGCACAAGAAGACATTGGTAATTACTGGCTCAACGTGACCTTCGGTGGAGGCAACCTTTGCGGCGCATCGAAAAACCCTTACCCAGCTGCAATCCTCCATTACGATGGTGCTCCAGATACCCTGCCGACCAACGAGGGCACGCGGCCGAGAGACCACAACTGCCTGGACCTGACCAACTTTACCCCGGTGGTCCGGCGACAGGTCGCAACCTCTTTTACCCCTTCTGCTGACAACACCATGGAGGTCCAGCTTCCCTCAGGCCCAAAGTTTGTGTGGAATATCAACGGCAAGTCCATCAGGACTGAATGGGAGAACCCTGTCGCGCAGTACATTGCCGCAAATCGCACAGACTACCCAGAGACCAACAGCATCTGGGAAGTCGATGGCCAGCCCGACCAGGTGAGTCTGCTCATGTCCGCGAGGCTTGGTTTGCTGCGCACAGAGGCTCACACAGCGACAAGTGGGTTTATTGGCTCATCGAGAATGACCCGCAAGGGGCTTTCAGCCTCCCACATCCGATCCACCTCCACGTAAGTTGATTTCCAAGCGGGGCTGGGCTTCAGTCTCTGATAACAGGTCTTCGCAGGGACATGACTTCCTTGTTGTTGGTCGTTCTCCGGACGCGGCCCCTGCGACGCAGACGAAGCATGCGTTTGACGCTTCGAGTTTGAATGGAAATAACCCCGTGAGACGCGATGTGACCATGCTTCCTGCCGCCGGCTGGCTGCTTCTCGCGTTCAAGACGGACAACCCCGGCGCCTGGCTGTATGTTCCTCTAGACGCACCGTTCGCACCTCGAACAATGGTAATATTGACTCTTTGTTTCTAGCATGCACTGCCACATCGCATGGCATATTTCCGGGGGGTTGGGGATGACCTTCCTCGAGCGACGCAGTGACTACCAAGCTGGGTTAAAACAGAGCGACATTGATGTCCTGAACAAGCAGTGCCAGGCCTGGAATGAATATGCTGGCAACGCCCCATGGCCGCAGGCCGATTCCGGTCTTTGAGTTGCAGTTGGTTGACCTTCGAATAAGTCCGCATGAAATCGAAATCGGGGTACACATGGGTCCTATAACTGTCGTATTCTGCTTTGTCTTTGTCTCTTATTTTTCTCTTCATATTAATAATCCTTAATTCCGTCACGAAAGTGTGTTTTTCAGCCTAATGGTGGTATACTCGTTATGTGTACCGTACGCAGTATTACTAAGAAATAATTGATATTCTTTGTTCCCTCTACGCTGAACTAGAAGATTTGCCCCGTATCAGATTGCTGTTTGCTTATAGATAAGGCCACCCTGTTTAGAATGAACCTCATTGCCATAATCCCGGAGACTCTACAGTGGTACCTTGGACACTTCCTAATTAATGTGTCTCCACGCGCAATGTTGGACAGGCTGTACCGTTTGTCCGCGACGAATGCAGGGAAAACGACATTGATGGTGCGCGGAGCTGATAATAGAATAGAACAGCAGGAGAAATACCATCTCTCAGATTGCCACTGAAGGTCAAAAAGACTCCCTCAAGTGCAGATCAGTGTGTGGCTCATGCTAGCACATCGGCTTGTACCGCACACAGCCCCAAGGAATTCCTGCAAGAAGGCTCTTCCGCTGATGACTGTACCTAGGCTGGATCTGAGAACAGATTCATAGCTACTGAACATTTGGAAATATCGAGAAGAGTAACAATTGCTTGGGCGCTGCGCCTACTGTTCTACCACCTCCCCAGGTTGAGTTGTGGTCCGGCCGTCGCCAGGCTTTGCCTGTACGCTGTCGACGAATACCGCGGGGCTCTTCCGGTGACGATTCACTTTCAGCTCGAAAACGTCCAGCCTCTGATAGCCTCCAGATATGTCGTGGTACTGCTTCCCTTCGATGCAGTTCTCAAGGTTAAAATCAGCGTACAAGACGCCTTCTTCATGCTGCAAGAATTCCTTTGTATCTCTTTCACCGGAACTGTTGACCGTGAAAGCTTGCACTGGTGCCCCGGCAGGATCAAAGAACACTGCAGCAATGAGAGTCAGCTTTCAAAGAGCCATGGAAGGAGTTTTATTCAAACGAAGCATGGATCAGGGCACAGTGTGGCCATGGCGTTTGAGACATATGCTCCAAGAGGGAGCCAGTTATTCCTAACCGGGTTGAAAATGACCCCGGAAGTTGCTTACTGCTGACGCTCCTCGGCGAAGCCCTCAAGACTTGAGAAACCATTTCTGGATACTCGGAACCCTCGGCGATGATATTGATGGCTTCATTCTCAAGAACGCCAGCACACACTATGCCGTAACATTTGGCTTCGAAACAATGAGCAGCTGCGCGTACTTTGTTGGCTGATATGTTGTCGTAATTCCGATTCTTTTCGACCAGAGACTTCTGGTTCGAGCTACACTTGTCCTTGTTCGCGACATCTAGCGACTCCGGCTTCAAGATCCTGGTGGGCCATACTGCTGGCCACGTGGATATATGTATCTGTTCCCCTTGCGCCATTAGGGCGTACCGGGCAAGGGAGTTGGTGTTCTCCCCGCAGATAAGATTCCCTATCTTCCCGAAATGTGTTTCCGAGACTCTCAAGCCATAGCCGTCGCCATTGCTCCATGTCAGCTTCTCGAAGAAGGTCGGCACGAGCTTTCGGTGATGGACCAGCACGTCCCCGTTGCTCCCAATAAGGAGGTTAGAATTGTACAAAGTCGCGCTGCTTGTGTGGACCTTTTCAGATATTCCTATGCTAACGATAGTCCCGGTCTGTCTGGCAGTGGCGCGGATAGCTTGAATCTCCTCCCCATCCGCAAAGACACTTTCAAGAGCCATTCTTCGGAACAGGTCATGGTTCTCACTTGGCGCTCTCAGAGAGCTCCAGAGCGGAAACGCCGGTATGTACGTCTCTGGGAAGACGATTAGGTTGGCCTTGTTCTTCGCTGCTTGGTGGATCAGAGAGAGCGCCTTGTCTGTGGTCGCCCTTGCTGATAGGAAAATGGGCGAGGCATGGCACGCCGCCGCCCTGATTAGGGATGCCATGGATGGGTATTATTTTCCGAGAGCACAGGTCTGTGTTGCAGATTGGGACGGTTTCATCCAGCAAAACAAGGACAGGTCAATGATGTGTTTGAGGACGGTCAAGCTCGCTTACGTTGGGCAGTGGTTAGAAGAGGGGTTCGTGGAATTACCAGACGAGTGCTACCAGAGGACAAGGGTACATAGGTGCTGGCTGCAGCTGTCATCATTTAGTGCTCTTTTTCGGACACCACACGCATGGACCTCATCCTGCGTGTTTTGTCGTCTATTCGACTTTTGGTCGGTGCCAAGATGATGGACGGTGGTTTGGTCCGCGACGCAACAATACTCATGCCGAGCGAGGCCAGAGGAAGGATCCAGAGGGTGCTCAAGCATCGCCTACCTGGCTTATTAGCGTTCTCTTGTGTCGAGAGCTTACAATGCCGGCATCAGGACGGAAATCGCGACGGCGCCCGGTCGGCCGAAAACATGATTTGTGGTAATGAGACAGCCAGAAGAGGCACGATCAGTCCGCACGTCGCATGTGGGTCGGTCAACAGAGGTGCAATAAATGGGATGTGTCTTCGCGCGCAGATTCCTGCCGGGCTGGCCTCTGACGGAGCTATGTATTATTTCCAGGCCTATCCCGTCTTGAAAGGTCGTGGTTGAAAATGGAGCCCCGTATTCCCGGAATGCGAACTGCTCTTGTGACGGGCGCGGATGGATATGTAGGCAATGCCATGGTGAGAGCATTTGTCCGCGGTGGCTGGATCATGTACGCCTCATCAGATCCAGCTCGCACGCGCATTCGCTGGCTGCCGAAGAGATCCTGCCTGTCGCGGGCAGCATCGGAGCTGCCTCCAGCCCTCAACGCCATCGTCTCCACCACGGAAGACCAAAGCGACTATGTCCAGCAACATGCGGCCATTACCAGCCTCCTTCGAAAATTGGGAGCAGGAAGTGTAGAACACGGGGTCAGGCCATTGGTTATTTTCACCTCGGGTTGCATGGACTACAGGCTTGGTCCTCACTTCGCCAAAGACCCGTCATTCAGCCCTCACACCGAGGAGAGCCCCATAAGCCCACCTGCATTTGCGGTGCTGCGCGCAGAATATTCCCAGAAAATTCTTGAGTACGAGGATGTTTTCTACCGAGTCCTTGTGAGGCCCACAAACGTCGACGGGCGGTGGTCAAGCTTCTACGGTATCCTCCTCGGCGTCGCAAGGCAGGCAGCCGCAGACGACAAGCCGCCGGTGATGCCGGTACCCCCAGACAGTATCGCGCACAGCATGCATGTTGACCACTGCGGTGACGCATACGCTGGCATTGCTGCGCACCTTCGGCGGGAGGAGGTGTCAGACCAGGTTTCCAACATATCTGCGCGGAGATATAAGAAAGTATGGTCTGAAATACGTTGACAAGAAGGATTTGGGCCAGGACGAGAACCCATGGCCACCGGGGCAGGCCTGCTGGCGTTGGCCGAAGCATGCAGGCAAGCAAAGAATCATAGGAACCAGGCAGCGTCATGCCGGCTTATATTCCAAAGCGTGAGACCTACCTGACCGAACTCACTGGCTTTGATTCAATAACACAATGACTGACTCTCTCTGAAAGTCAGACTCCAGTGGTGCCCGAGGGCATGAGGCCAGAAACCAAGTCAACCCTTGGTGGCCCGTTAACCTGGCCTAGTTTCATGGAGTGGATTAAGTACTCCATGTGATAGGTGGGGCAACGCAGCGTGCAGGTGATTGTCTCGGATGTTGTGATATACAGTCTTGAGCCGCCTTGGCCATCATTCCTGAGCAGGAGGTTCGACTACACAAGAAAAGAAAAGGGGGCGGGGGCGGCCGGGAACCCACGCCTGGCTGGTAGAGCTGCGGGGGTGTGGTGTAGTTGTTTTCTTTTAGTGCTAGCGTGGGCTGACAGCGTGTTGGCGAGGGCATCCTGCGACGTCAAGGTGCATTGGGAGAGCAGCAACGGGAGGGAGTCTTCAACGTCCGGCTGGAATGGCTATCGGGGCAGTTAGCTTTAGCGTGCCTGAAGCGAAGGGAAACGGTGGGGCTGCGGGGTTGACAGACCCGCCCGAGCCAAGCACAGCAGCAGCTGGGATAGCATTGTATTGGCTGAGCATGATTGAGTGGGGGTGTACAAAACGCGGGGAAGAGAGCTCGATCTCCAGGGATTGCGGGAAGAATGCAACGCCATCGCCATCGAGAGTTGCAGGTCTGTGACAAAGACCGGCCGGAATCGAGTCACGTGGGAGAAGCAACGAAGACTGATTTGACGAGGCTGGTCGATTGAGTTTGCGAAACGAAAAAAAAAAAAAGGGGGGGGGGGGCGTCAGTCAGGAGATGAGGGTGGCACGGAGGGAGTATCGATGCATTGATCACAAAGAAGCGGGCAGGCTTGACGAGCCACATTACATTGTTGGGCGATGGCGCTTCACATCTGTTTCGTGGCTGGATGCCTGTAGTAGTAGTGTACCGAAATATCCCATCAGGCACTCTCACGCTCACATACAAACACACATGCTCGGGATATGCACGGCTGACCCGTCATCATGATGTACGATGCACAATGCACGATGCGCACCCTGGTACGCGCAGCTCAGAGCATACGTATCTAGGTATGTCGGGAAATACGAGAAGGAAGAAAACAAATAAATAAATAAATAAAAAAGCCAAACGGGATCAAAGGCTCGCATAGCATCAAAGTACCCAAGTACCTCTGCTAGTCCATCAACACAACTTGCGGCCCCGCCCGTTTGGTGTACTGATGTAGTATAGACCAAACGGCCATCTCGCGATCATCAACGTCATCAATTACGTCGCTGCATCGGCCACTGGAACGAGACCAGCCATGACCTCAGCTGAGCTCTGTAGTGTGCGTAGCAGGCAGGCAGGTTGGCAAACAGCAGCAGCTGCTGCTCGCTTGCCTTTGTGCTGCCACGCTGCACCACATGCTTCTGGCATGATCTTCGCTAGGTAGCCAGCTGCTTGCCTGGTGGCTGGAGCTCCTCCCGCACACTTGATAATCTCAATACCTCCCTCTCCTCCACCTCGCCTTACCTTCTCCTTCCTCCTCCTTACCAACACTAGCACCAGTGGGACAAGTCAGGCCACTGCTCACGAACCAGTCCGTCTACCTCGGACAAGTCCACTTCAAATTAGCTCCCCCAGTCTTTTGGCCCTGCCTCACCGCAGTCAAAATGCAGAACATCCTCGACATCGACCCCATCCCTACCGTCAAGCGTAAGTCGGCCGACCTCCTCACCTTTCCTCATCTGAGCCCGTCCTCCTCCTCCGCTGGGGGCGTCTCTTCTCCCTTGTTCGCTGTCGTCACCAGCCACCCACCCTGCTTTCGTCGCCCGGACTAGACAGAGCTGACAACAGTCCTTCTCTTCACAGCCGACCCCACTCAATATCAGGTCGCCGGCGACACCGGCTTCAGCACGCTATGGGTCGTCTTCGTCATCATGCTGGTAGCCTCGGGCTCTTTTACCCTGCTGTCCTGGAATATCCCCGTCTCGAAGCGTCTGTACCATGTCATCACCACGCTCATCACAATCACCGCGGCCCTGTCCTACTTTAGCATGGCCACTGGCCACGGCGCCAACTTGCACTGCGTCCAGGTCAAGTCTCATCACAACAGCAAGGTCCCAGACACGTACCACGAGGTCTGCCGTGAGGTCTATTTCGCCAGGTACATTGACTGGGCCATCACAACGCCTCTCTTGCTGGCCGACCTCTGCCTGCTGGCTGGCATTGATGGTGCCCACACAATCATGGCCATTGTTGCTGATCTCATCATGATCTTGACTGGTCTCTTTGCTGCCTACGGCAACGAGAAGACTGCCCAGAAGTGGGGCTGGTATGCTATTGCTTGCATTGCCTACATCTTCGTCGTCTGGCACGTTGCCCTGCACGGCACCAGCACCGTCAAGGCTCGTGGGAACAAGGTTACCAAGCTCTTTGGGTCTCTAGCTCTGTTTACCTTCGTCCTGTGGACAGCCTACCCCATGTGAGTAACTCCACTTGTGATGTGCCCGAGCGGACACCCTCCCCCTTCCTATCCACCTACCTTTACCCAAGACTGACGTTGCAACAGTGTCTGGGGTTTCGCAGACGGTGCGCGGAAGGCGTCTGTCGACTCTGAGATCCTTGCATATGCTGTTCTTGATGTCCTCGCCAAGCCTATATTTGGCCTCTGGCTTCTCATCAGCCATCGCCGCATCCCCGACACGAACGTTGAAATCGGTGGATATTGGGCCCACGGCCTTTCCAACGAGGGCCGCATCCGCATTGGCGACGCCGAGAACTAAGCCACACCACGTGTGCCGCTTTGAACTACGGTAATTAGCAGCTGGCTGAGATGGGATGGTGCACAGCGAGAGATCTTCACGCCGTCGATGCGGGTGGGAGCATGTGCTGGACAGAACGGGTCACCATGACACAAGATTGGAATCACCGTGGTGTGGTGGCCAAAGAAACGAGAGGTGGAGAAAAATACGCATGACTTGACGGGACTATCGCCATGGTTTTGCATTCACTGCGTTTTGACTTAATGCTTTCCCTTTTTTTTTTCCCCTCTCCCCCCCCCCTCCCTCTTCTTTCTGACCATTCAGGGTCATGACATCCGGGGTGTTACCAGACTTTGTGGGGCAGACCGTTGAGCGGCAGCACTTGATTTTCACAACGCGATTTACTCACGGGACAGCTTCGGTTAGCATCTTCTTTCTGCATGTACAGTTCAGCAGTGATAGTCTAATCTAACTTCGCATCACGGCCCGCATGGAAACGAGCGTCTGGCGGTGGAACCAGTTACACACAAAAGATGTGGATCTGATAAAAAGAAGATATCCATGGTGCATTCGTGATGCAGACAGCCAATCAGTCTTGGCTCGGCTTGTGAAGTTTGAATGAGCAGTTATGCATGTGTGTTTGAGCAAGCCGCAAGTAAGAGTGCAGTGCTATGTCTGGTGCTCGTTTCCAAGTGAAACCGAGGATCCCGTCCCTCTCCGATGGCATCAGCGTGTGTACCTAGTAATAGCCTGCCCACGAATTGCGCCTCCTCAAGGCTGATCCCGCCGAGACCATGCAAGGCGTTACTATGGCTCCGCAGCGGCGCAGGGCCGTCCAAAGTCACCACATTATATTGCTCTTTTGTCATCCAAATATTTATGTAGGCAAAATCTCGTGCTAGTAGCCGCTCAGCGGGTGGCATCAATAACTCAATAGGAAGGAATGGTTTGAAACACGCCTTAGATAAGTACAAGATACAAACTTCATCGCCAAATGTTTTCTTGTATTTCAGCTTGTGGTAGCCACACATGCATACCCTCATTTGAGGCCATGTATCCAGAGGCTGTGCTCAGCCTGGTGCCTGCACTAGTGTAAGGCACGGCATGGTTCACTGACAATAATGTTTGATTTTCCCACATTCGTGGACTCGCACCGCTTTAGGGAAGCGTGACTTATTGATTAAGTTCATTATAGGGGAAGGAAATACAAGTAACAGGTAAAATAACGAGTGATGAAATATGTTGGGATAAATCGCGACCGTAGTTCAAGATCTCATCACCCCACTGGCACACATTTCATGTCAGCGTACGTACCTAGAGTCCTTGCAAAGGACTTTGTAAATTACTCATCGCTCGAAATTGGAAACAGCAGACACCGGTCAGCTCGGTCAACTCGGTATACATGAGGCCTTCAAACCTCGCGTCTCCGCCAGCCGGGACAAACTACCAGCACCTACGGCTCTAAATTGAAACATGTGTTAGCAGCGCCGCAATCTAATACACAACCGTCGTCCCGCTTCAGCAATGCAGAGTCCAGTTTACTTGTTTTATCCGACTCTCCGTGTCCGGCTGAGCCGACCATGTTTGCTTCTTGAGAAGGTGCTGGATGTGACCGATTCAGTGGATGATCTCCTCCAAATCCATTTGCCAACGATGACTGGTATTCTAGCAGACTCTTACACTAACGCAAGTCGATCACACAGTTTGGTTCTGGACGAGCGCACTGTGTTACTTTCACTGGTGAACTTGGGTCTCTGCCGACACCACGGCTACCCTAGGTACCTTGTATCCAAAGGTCCAGGTCAAGCACTTTTGCTTTCAGGGCTCGTCCTACATCTGCTCTTAAGCTTGCGGTCTTTCCCGAAGCGGGACGTGCGACCATTACCAACCAGCGAGGAGCAGCGTTTCCCGCCTGACAGTGCGGACTGGGAGCGAGCTGGAGAAGAGATCGTGATTTCCGGTTGTTTTCCCCGCGCATCGTTGGACTCGTTCTGCCTGTCTCAAAACAGCATCGTCCTTGACGTCCAGTAGCATGATTTTGCGTTGGACTGCAGGATTGGAGAAGTATCTGACCAGGAAAGGCCGGTGGTCGTCGCCCCTTTCGAGGGCCTGCAGTCTTGCCAATACTTATTGGCCATGGGGAGACAGGTCTTGAAGGAATGACTAGATACGAATCGGAAACAAGTGCAGAACTTCCTTTACGGAGGCTCTGTTGAATCAGCGCCGCCCAAAAGAGAAGGACTTTGTGGACCTATTGAAATCAGTGGAGCTAGACGGAATCTCTGGTTAGTACTTGTTTGGACGACCGATGTCTTCGTGGAAGACGAAGGGGGTGGCCCTGTGGGGGCGTAGAAACTGAAACGTTCTGCGACTGCTTTTGCGTGTCTCTCTGACTTGGGATACGGATACGATTCGCTGGCTGACACGAATTTCTTGGGCACTGTCTTCATGAGAATATCGCGACCCTGTCCACCTTGGATGTACTTGATCCCTTTGGCGGGCGCTGCCGACCCGCTCTGGCCGGACTCGGTGACTATTGACTACGACGAAGATTCTTTGCTCTGGGTCTCCACGCAGCGGATCCTTGATTCCTACTGCATCCCATGCGAGTGTCGGCTCGATGCCACACGTCCAACACACCCGAGTCTTTTCCTATCACCGCCTCTGCAGAGGCCCAACGTCGACACCATTGTTCAAAGGAACTCGCGCATGTTGATCGGTCTTGACGGACATCTCCCCAAGGCAGCCAAGGCCAAGTTTGCAAACGCTGCGGACTTCCGACTGGTAGAGTTTGAGGGCAAGCCATTCCAAAGACAGGTTGAAATTGCCTGAGATGCAGCCGGACGGGCTGTGCCATCAGGGCTTCCGCTTTGGACCTCGCCAGCACGACCCGACAACTGTACGTTGTGGCCGGTGCGAACAGGGTCCTTGGGGGTTGCTACCACGGTCCTGAAGGAGACCCCAAGAAAACGCCAGATGACGGGACTTCCTTCCTCCCACCCGAGAGCTCCAGGTGCTGGGGCTACACGGCAAACTGTGATGATTGGTCGTTTTTGTGCTCCGGTCCCAGGGTGACAGGGGGCAAGATATTGTACATGATGTGCAAGAACCGTTCGGCGAGTGACCGTTGGTATCATACTCGTAAGAAGAAGGAGGATTCGGATGTGTGGCGGATGGCGAGGTACATGATGGAGCAGGACAAACTCCTAAAGCTAGTAGTGGATACGATCAAAGCCGTGCAGGGCGGGCAAGGGAACAAGCCCCATGATGAGTCTTGTATGCCTGGGTGGTGTCAGTTTTCAAACTGAGAGCAGGCGCCTTCTTAGCTACCTATATATATTCCTCCGGCCTGCTCTCTCGAGATGTTGCGTGGCTAGGTCTGGTACATATACCGGGTGTTTGTTGGAAAACCGCGGACCCGAAGGCACGTACTCGCAGATGTGAAACGCCCTCGGGCATCAGTCGCAGGCTGACAATGAGCTCTGAGGGCACCGCGGGCTGCGCAGGCCCGTGTCAGGATGAAGTGGGTGAGTCAGTGGTTCGGATGTGGAGGACCAAGGCGGGCGCACGTTCAGGCAGCAATGCAAGCAGCAAACAACAATGGCGGCCATGTGGTGGCCAACACACGGCAGAATGGTGGCGTGGACGCAGTAGCAATGGCTGTAGCATTGCATAGAACTTTGTGGGAGATTACTGCAGAAACAGACGTGAGTGTGCTGCGCAGGGCTTGGGCGGAGTCAAGAGCCAGACACACTGGGCTTTGTAGCATTTCTGACGGTTGGGTCGCCGATTGGGAGCAATGGCCGAGGCGGCAGTGAGGAGTCTGCAATACAAGTGAAGACGGTCACGGGGTGGGAAGCGGCAGCGAGGCAGGCCAAGGCATTGGTCAGCGATTAGCAGCAGGCTCAAGAGTGGACCTGGATCTGATCTGGATCTGGATCTGGATCTGGGCCAGCAGGGACGAAAGAGGAAAGGTGCCAAAAAAAAATCGGCAGACTCGTGGCTGATTTGGCTTTGGTGTGTGGGCACCGGGCTTGGGACACGGAGGAGGCGGATGGAGCATGACGTGCGAAACTCACTGATCCTTGGCCGACAGAGCATGCGACCTGCACTGAAAAATATCCATAGGATTGGGAAAGCCCCAGGCATCAAGTTGACACACCTCGCTTTACTGCATGACCAGAATGTGGTCCAGGATCAGGGAAACAATGGGCGTCGGGTCCTGGGGTTGACTCTGAGGGTCGCTGTGCGTGGGCCCACAAAAGCTGTCAGATGGCGCTAGCGCGATCTTGTTTTCCCGCAGACAACGTTTTTTGGAGCCGCACTATCCCCGATCGGGACTCAGGCACGTACTGTTGTGTGATTCGAAATCAGCAACGGGGCCCCCCCTCGGACTATTTAATCCCTCCCATCTCTCGCCCTTCCTCTCTCTCCCCGCTCCCTTCACTTCCGTCTTCCATCTTGCATCGCCACAGCACCACACCCTCTCCTGGCACACCTCAGCGGCCTCTGGCCCCTCCGTCCACCTCACAGCCCGTGCTGCCGTCCGAGGCTCTCATCTCCCCTATAACCATGATTGGTCTGACCACAGGCGCGGTACGCCCTTCATCCAGCGTGGGTCGCGTGCTCACTGCATATGGCTCTGCAACTTACCCTTCATCCGGCGTGGGGCGTGGATCCACTGCATACGGCTCTGCAAGGCGTAGGGCGATCTGGAAAGAATATTGATTGGTTTTTCTGCCCCCCCTCTTTTCATTGCACCCGTGAGCTTGCCTCGCGATGCGACGAAGAGAATCAATCCTCAACCGTGTTGCTCTTGACCCGTCCCCGACCAGCCAGACCCATCGCGTATCGCCGTCGACCTGCGATGGCTTGTTTGCACCCGTGCTAAACAATCCAACCGTGACGACCATTCACACTGCGTTTCCGCGCAGAAATGACACTCAAACTGCCTGGGACAATGGGGAGGGAGGAAGCAGCAGGAACACGCAGGGACACGCAGGAACACTTCAATCTCAAGACCTCTTTGCGGTTTGCTCGAGTTGCGACGGAGTGGCGTCTACGTCAGCCAGGCACAGCCCTCAGAGAACTACCCCGAGGCTAACCGTCAAGAATGGAGATGCATTTCACAGTGCTATGGTTAAGCAATGGCCATGGAGGGCAGAGTAGGATTCAATCTGCCTCGAGACGCCCAGATACGCAGGTGCGAAGCAGTAGGCCTTGTACACAGCAGTATTTGGGCAAACATGCTCCCTTCATCCTCCTTCCGGCCCAGACATCCTGCTCTAGCCAGCACCTTGAGCTGAAGCAGACAGGCCCGGGCCTGCAAACACCCCGATAGCTGTCAAAGTCTCCCATTGTCTTTCCCCCGCTATTACTGGCCTGCAGTGAAGAAGTTGATTAGAGCAGCATCTAGGCCGTTTGCAAGTCTTCCTGTGCCGTAACAAACCAACAAGGACCAGCCCTACGCTGCCAATCCCGCCAGCAGACACACCCAATTACGTTCGGTGGTCGGATCCAGAGCCGTCACCGTCTTGGTTTTTCTGTACTGGCCCCAACGTCATAATCAACCATGTGACCGCGCTCAACTTGCAGCCGTGGCAATCCGTAGCCGCCGTAGACGTGACCGTATAGGGGTGCCTGGTGAGGGTTGGGTTGGCTTGCCCAGGGCTGCCCATGTCCATTTTTGTGCTTCCTGTCGGTGGTTGGTGCACTGCGACGGGGAGAGAGAGTAATTATAAGTCAAGAGGTGGCACGTCGCCATATAATGGGCAAAGATAGAAACACCAAGACGGGCAAAACCAGAGCCCAGCCATGGGTCTACATGAGCGCATAGGTAGACCCGGTCAGGTGGCCAGCCACAACATCATCGCATCCTCGGTGAGCAGCACGGGAGGCCACGCACCACAGACATCTTCTCCTTGGGACTGTGCAAGACCAGTTAGTTGATAACTTGAAGAATCAAGTGGAAGCAATTTGTACCTGAAGGAAGTTTCCTGTCGTCACGACTGCGCAATCATCTCTTCAAGCCTTTTTGAACATCAAAGCTTCTCATCAGTTGGTTTGAGCAGTGAGATTGACCCAGAACATCTCAGGGATGGGTTGTTGATCAATAGGAAATTACTCTCTCGCACACAGCATAGTTCCATCTCCAACTGCCTTAGCAATGCTGGTGCTTGCGGAGCTTCTTGATCAGGTCGAGGCCTGGCTTCCTTCTCGTATGGTCAGTCCGCCTATGTGACTGTCCGAAAGGGTATCGCTCCGGCCTTCGCCACCACCAACTTGGCAGATTCAAGCTGCTGAAAACTATTTGGAAGTCCAGGCAGAGGGCACGTCGGACTTCAGGCACTGGCTTGGCTCCTTGGGCGGGAGACACATGAGAACGCAGTGTAGCTACCGCAAACAGGGGAAACAAGCATGCCCATGACCGCTCCATGTTGACGACGATGTAACCTGATGAGGAGGTGTTATATGTCCTTTACTTTCAGAAAAAAAAGAGGTAGCATAGTTATATACCTTACGGTAATATGACACAGCTAGGGGCCATGGAACTTAATTATATTTACAATGTCGAGAATAAAATATATTTAACTTGTCTATAGGCTTAGTTTCTATCATCATCCTACTTTTTACACACTGGGAATTTGTGTGAATCTATAACTCTAATTTCTATATTGTGCACAATCTGGTCCTGTAGGCCGCCCAGTGCAAATACATCTTGTATGTACTTTGGTAACCACTTATCTGCCTGGCAAATTCAATCTGGAACTCCCAGCCCCCGGAGACAGGCGGTTGGACACACGCGAAATCCAGCTCATGAGCAATCAGGCCATGGGTTGTGCGACGAAGCATTATGGTATTGACGCACCCAACGCCTCTGCACCTACCTCGTAGGAAAGTGCGATATCCCCGCACCTCTCGTGCCCTTTTTGTACAATTATAAACACAAGAAGGTTAATGTCTAGCCCAGTCTTGTCCCGTCCCTGCTTCACCCCTCAGGCACGAGCTCTCATGCCCGGCCAAACATCCTAGCGCTGGCATCAACACCCTCACGGTCCACGAGGGTGCTTGCTGCATCGCTCCTCGTGGACACCACACTGGCCCTCCTCAGGTCCTCGTCGCCAGCGGCGGCGTTGACCATTCCCTTGATCCCTAGTTCAACCTCGCCCACCCGCCGCAGCACGCCCAGGATAGCGCCCCTCAGCTCCCCTGTCACTTCTTTGCTGGCCATGAGTTCCACCACCAGCCCATAGAAGGACTGCACATGGCTCTTGAAGGATTGCTCCGGGAACGCCGCGTAGCCCTCCAGCACGTCCACCACGACGGGCCTCCAGGCCACAATGTTCCGGTGCTGGCTCTCCTCCTCGAGCGTCACGTAGCTACGAATGATACTCTTGCACAGCGGCACCAGCGCGTTTTCAACGTCGGCCTTGGACTCACTCCTACGCGGATCCGTGTCACCGAACATTCTGAACAGTATCGCAACATATGTTGCGGCGGACCCAGACTCCTGCTTCAGCAGATTCGGGGGCTGTTTCATGAAACCTTCCCTCCAGAGACGCATCCGGAGCTCCTTGTCGTTGTTGAATCGTTGAGCGAATTGGAACGACTTTTTGAGCACAGCCATCAGTCGGAGGAGCTCGTTGGACGGTATCTGTGCATAGACGTTGTCGTTGCTGAAAAGCTCGTTGACCGTCTCGATCATAAGGAGCTGTAGGACGCACCGGCTGATGATTTGGTTGAAGAAACGACGCCGGGCGGCAGAGATCTGGGGCGGAGGCACCTGGAGGTTGCTCGAGGGCTTGAACTCTTCGAGTGGTTTGGCTGTTGTCGGGGTCCTCTGGGGGTCTTCTTCCGTAGCGGTGCTAGCTGCGGTCGAAGGGCGGTCGTCGTCAGAGTGGCCGTTCGTATCCACGCCATTGATCTTCAGAGAAGACTTGGAGCCATCGTCTGTCGCTTCCAAGCCTGGGCTCAGCGGCTCCCCAAAGTCCACGCCGTTGGAGACGGGCGCCAACGATGCCGTGTTATTGATAGTCGTGGCTGTGAAAAGCTGGTAAGCTGTGGTGCGTTCGAACAGCTCGCAGAACGCGCCGACAATCTTTGACCAGTGCTCCACTGTGAACTTCCGCACATTCTGCAGAATCAGTTGCTGCAGGCAGTTGCTCCCTATCCTCGCGATCGTATCATTCTCCTGGCAGATGCAGAGCGCCAGAAGCTCCAGGAATCGGTCGAGCATGTACTCGAGCGCCTCAAAGTAGTGGGTGAACAGTGTGATCATATGGCGAAGAGCCTGGATCATGGTTGTCGATAGCCACACCGAGAGTTCCTCGTGGTTCAGCGCGTTGCTCATTTCCGGCTTGGAGCGGAGTACAATGAAGATTGGATACAACTGCTGCCGCCACAAAATATCCCAAAACTCTGGCGGGAAGTCCCCACCATACCTCAGCAGGGCCTCGAAGAAGTAGTTCAGAGCGTTTGACCGGACTTCAAGATCTTCCCCCGTCATGAGGACATCGTGAAAGGCAAACAAGACGGGGAACCAGAACCCTTCTTCGACTGATGTGCGGGTCTGCTGTCCGGGTGACTTGAGGTTGATATCTGCCATGCTCGACTGAGCAGCGTTGAGGTCAGGCTTCCGAGATAGCGGGCACTCCGGTGTCTTGAGCATCTGCGGGATGATTGACTTGAGAGTCTCCATCGCTTGCAGGCTCTTCTTTTGGTATTTCATATTCTTTGAGAACTCCGTGAGACAAACAATAAGGTCCGTGAACGCGCCCTGGTTGATTACAACGCCAAACCTGGTCTTGTAAACTTTGAGGACATTTTCGTAGGCCATGTTGACGATCGTCTCGTTCGGGTCCCGCGCTGCGACGGTGAATATTCCGAACATGGTCCTCCAGCCAGACCGAATATTCTCGCCCCTCGCCTGGATCATTTGGATGAGGCAGCTGAGGACCAACTCCTTCACCCTGAGATTGTTGGAGTTTGACATGACGTGTTCAAAGGGCTTCAGGAAGTCCTTCTGGAATTTAAAGCCAGGAAGCTCGTCGATCTCCATGAATCTCATTGACAACTGCCGCAGAGAGTCTATGGAGAAGATGA
The DNA here is from genome assembly GCA_002270565.1 of Stenocarpella maydis. Taxonomy (NCBI): domain Eukaryota; kingdom Fungi; phylum Ascomycota; class Sordariomycetes; order Diaporthales; family Diaporthaceae; genus Stenocarpella; species Stenocarpella maydis. The sequence goes on from NQMI01000077.1 coordinate 155,426, forward strand.
CAACGGTCTCGTTGATGTGGCAGCCAGCCTTGTTGAAGTGCTCGCCAAGAACATCCCAAATGTGCGTCCACTCAAACCTCACACGTGTCATGTTGTAGTAACTGATCTCGACAATCTTCTGCAAGCTGTACATGCGAGGCCTGTCATGTGCACCCGAGACTTTGATCTCGTCCCAGCTCACCTCAGTCAAAGCCCGGGCGAACTGGACGATGGCGTCGCCGTCGAGATTCGCCGTGTTGGTGAATATCCGGTCCACCGTCTTGATGATCTCATCTGACCTGGCCTCTAGAGCGAGGACTGTCGAGAACCCTTGAGGGCCTGTGTTGTTGCGTGGACGGTGTTTCTTGGACGATGAGGACCGCCTCGGATCATTGGTGCTCTCCCTCTGCAGCGGCACGAAGCGCGCCTTGGACACGTCCGGTACTGAGCTCTCGTCGACACCGCCAGTGATGAGCTGTAGGCGGTCTAGCTGACTGATGCACATGAGGATGTCCTTCCAGGATTCCTTGAGGTAATTGCCCTCGGTCTGACCAAGATCCAGCAGCACCTTGAGAGCTTCCACATTTTTGGCCAACACCTCCTGCGGGTTGTTGAGGTTCGCCGTGTTTTTCAAGACCGAGATGAAAGCCTCACGCGGGGTGGCCCATTCAAAGAAGCAGGCGATCTTTGCCGCCAGCTTCATTCCTTCAAGACAAAGCTTGACCACTTCCAGGTTGTGGGAGTTTTGCATTTGATTCGACAAGGCCGAGAAGTACGACATCCATGTGACGTCAAACATGGGGCCGACATGCTTAAAGGATGTCGCAGGGATGAACTTGACACCAGCGTTGGCAGCGTTCCTCCGCTGATTGCGGAACAGATCTTTGAAAAGCTGCTCTGATCTGAGGGCAATCTCCTCGGACTGCTGTACGTATGCTTCCCTCCGCAAGTCCCTGCCGACGTTTGAAAAGACCGAGCCGAGACCAAGACCTAGGCCGCTGGTTTGGGGAGGGACCGCCCCAGCCGCAGCAGCGGCCTCTCTCTCGCTCTTCAGGACGATCTCGTTGCTGGCAATCTCGTCGTAGATGCTGGTGAGATATTCTGCGGGGAGATCGGCATTGTCGTTGATGCCCCTGTTGTTCTTGATGAAGTCTTCCTTGGTCATGCGCCTCGCGATCTTGCTGCTGTGAAGATCTGTGTTCAGCATGATGACCGAGTACGCAAGCACATATGCCGTGTCAGAGCTGGCAAACGCATTGGGGTTGCCTGCGAGGTAGCGCGACGCGAATTGAAGCATGAATCGATCGATCTTCTGGGCCTCGCCGGGAAGCCGAAATGCCTGTAGGAACTGGCGTAGTGCGTCTACGAAACGCCTCTTGTGAAAATCCATCGAGTCGACAAAAGCGTGCATAACCTCGATGTTTTTCGCATCGCCTTCCCCCAGGTACTCGCCTATCTGTGCCTTGTCCAATCGCTCCTCAGTCAGGAGGAAACGCGCCAGGTCTTGGGGGCTGTCGCTAGGTATAAAGCCCCCATCGAGCAGCATCCTGATACCTCTTTTAGGCTTGAAGTTGAAGGCTCGAATGGCCCTGTCGAGCGCGGTCTTGCGCGCCTTTTCCCTCTCCAGCTGCTCAGGGTCATCCTCGATGGTTGGTGTCGACGGCATGACGGGTGTCTCCATCCTCGACGTGCCGTCCGCGATGGAAGGGTCGATTGACTCCCTGACACCATCAAGGGATTGCCTCTTCTCAGCGTCTGAAGACTCGCTTGTCCCGTTTGCGTGGTCGGGCTGTGACCAATTAACCATGGAACGCAGGGACTCAACGAGGGCGTCCAGCGCAGCACGCTTCATTAGATACTCCTTTGGGGTCCCGTTCTCGGGCTCTTCGGGAGGTACAATGTTTGCTACCGACAGCGACGGCGGGAGCATCCCCTTCATCTGCCAGTCGCCCGGGTTTGTCTTTGCGGCCTTTTCCTCGTACTGCTGCTCGTGCTCCGGCTTCACCATGATGTTGGCCGTGGAGTATTTGGCGAGGTCCTCGACAATTGTTTGGAAGATGTTGTTCATCTGGCTGTCGCAGTCATAATTCAAGTAAGACTCTACAAGGGCGCGAGGATCGCCGCAGAATCTCTGGAGGATTGTGATGACCTGCAGCTTCTGCGTGGGAGATGCGTTCTTCCTGGACAGCAGGGCAAGATAGATCTCGTTGAGGAAGACCTCTATTTCTTTCTGCACGGGATATCAGGGGGGGTGGTCGAGAAAACCGAGGGTAGGGCAACAACAGACCTTGAATGGAGCTCGCATGAATTTCAGCATGAGCCAGAAGATGTCGGAGCAGACCTCGAACACGCGGTCGACGGAACTGGCCCCGTTGCGGGAGATACTGAGACAGAGGTAGAATTTTATCGCTTGGAGGAAACTCGTGGGCTCGTTGCTTTTGGTGCTCGTGATGGTACACAAGGGCGACGTGAAGACTGAAATATGGTTGTTGAGGAGTGTGTGTATGAGGTGGAGCGAGATGAGCTTGGACCGCATGGGCTGGCCGCGCAAGTCGTAGAGCATCTCAGGCGGCAGGTTCTTGGTGGACAGGTTACAGAAGGAGCGGAAGACGAGGTAGGCGTCTCTGACGTAAATCTCGTCCTCAGTGTCGAGAGACTCGTGCGCGTCGTCCTGGTCGCGGTCGGTGGCTGTCGTCTCGGCATTGCTCTGTTCTGATACTGATCTCGAAGCCTTCCGCGGCCCCTTTAGCTTGGTCACCATGGTGGGCCCGTCGCCCATGTTTGAGTCGTCGAAGCTCTTGCGGTGCTCCAGATCCCTCAGCGTCAGCTTGGGCCCCTCCTCGGGCGTCTTGTCGGCCGCGAGAGGCTCTGTGGCTGCGGCCTCGGCAGGCCCGCTGTCCTCGGCGCCGTTGGCATCCACCGAGTCGCGCCGGTCGAAGGTGGCACTGCTCTCGCCGTTCTTGAGTTTTGCCAGGTTGATGCGGGCCTCCTTCATGTGTAAGCGCGTCTTGACCCTCTCGAAGACGGTGCCGACCATCTGCGCCAGTGTCCCTTGGGCTATCTGCTGGTTGTTGGTGTTCCTGGACAGCAGGAAGACGTTGTATACCTGGCGCACAGCTTTGAGCAAGCCGGCGCCATGGACCACGATCTTATCGTTCAGGACGGCGGCGAGGAGGGACTTTATGATCTGCAGCTGGACCTCGACGGGGGTGGACTCGCCCTGAAAGCAGTCGCATATTGTGTCGATGGCGCGCTCGATGAGCGGCGCCTGTGGCTGGGCGGGAGCAGGTGCGGCGGCATCTGGGTCGGCTGGGGGCTCGGAAGGGGGCTCGGATGTGAGGGAGAAGTAGGAAGAGGAGATGAGCTTGCCGATGCAGTCGAGGGCGGTGGTGGTGAGCTGGACGTTGCCAGAGCGCGAGGCCAGTTGCAGAGGCGCAAAGATGATCTCGGGGTCTGGCAGGTGGGGGTCTGCCTCCTTGAGGGCGGCCTGGGCCTTCTCGACGCCGTCGGTCAGGGGCTTGTTGCGGGTGCCGACATGTTTCTGGATGGCATCCAGAGAGGACACGACAAAGCGGATGGAGCTCATGGTCGCCGTGGCCGTGCTGGGCAGAGATCAGGAGGCATCCGCGTTGGGTGACCCTGCGAGGTGGATACAATCGGTCTTGGGCGCCCGCGTGGAATTAGGGGGAGATGCTCTGGCTCTGGCTCTGGCTCTGGCTCTGGCGGTTGGGTTTGTATTGGTCCTGATCTCGGCCCCCTGGACTATACCGGGGGTCAATGTGAGGATGCGGGAGAGGACCGGAGAGAGAGGGAGGTCGAGGGAAAGACAGTGAAGCAGGGAGGGAGGGTTGGTGGCCAGCGGATTTCCCACAAGGAGGGTTAGCCCATGAGAAAGACAGCAACAGCAATTGGGCTCGGCTGACGGGGTCAGTGTTCAGGAACGGTGCTGGAGCTGGTGCAGCGGCGCTCCATGGAAAGGGCGGGTGCAGTGTCGGGGCCGGAGTCGAGGATGAATGTCGAGGTTGATGACGGCGGCGGCGGTTGCGTGCGTGTCTTTAGGCAGGTAGGTAGTCTGTAGTCTGGCCCGGTCAACCAAAGTGGTACCTGGTGTATGCCTACATAATATGAATCCACTATACTGCACTCACTGCAGGTGGGCTTGCAGAGAGGTGCTATGTGGTAGGTAGGAGGTAGGTGTGTATCCAGTACCCGCGTGGGCACTCTACCTTGCCGTGGGTTTCTGTACTCGGTACCCCTGTGGACTGCAACTCGAGTGCGCCGTGTCGCAGCTTGGGGGCCTCGACGAAGGGACCAGGTTGCAGCTTCAATAAAGCACGGGCCTTGCTGAGTGAGCTCTGGTTCAAGGCATGAAAGGCCGGGGCCCACCGTCAGCTCCAAGGGTCCGACGTCCCGGACAAGACCATGTTGGTGGCATTCCGGGACGTGGCCGATATACTGTATCATCAAGTCGACCCGTCAATGAGTCGGCATACCGAGTTATCTTCTCCAAATAGCTGCAGCATCTTTTCTTGTCAGCCCCCTGCCCCGGAAGCACACCTCGTTGAAGCAGCTGTTCGGTGAGTCTAGGTACCGAGTACAACAACAAGACAGGCGTAATCTGAGCTGAGCCTGTGTGTGTGCCATGTGTGCGCACGAGAAGCCCGGATGACCGGCTTTACAGAGTGCTGTGCATTTTATCGCGCACATGTATGTACCTAGGTATGGAGTGGACCACCAGAGGAATGGTATTTAGTATGCATGGTATGTATATACGCACTGGAGCACATGGAACGATTGAGAGAACAAGAGCAAACTGCTACTTTCTCACTCTTCTCTTGGCTGTGACTTGAACGGCGGTCGTCTACATAGTACGGAGTCGAGTCTGTGTACACGACAGAAGTATCCAGATAATAAAATGCCCCATGTCGGGAACTCAGCAATCGATAAGCCGGCATTTTTTGTCGGGTCAGACTTGGCCCAGGGCGGCATGGTGCAGTCCTGGGGCCCGCCCGCCAGGCCCGCGCTCAACGCCTTGCGGTACAAAGGTACATCCGGCCTCTGCTGCTGCTGGAGCTCCCACATCCTGGCCCACTGGCCTGGCAGGGACGGAGCTCTGTCTGCTATCTACCCCAACGAGAAAACCGGGTGTGACAAGACAAAAAAGATCGCACGCCGAAAAACTCCCTAACATCGGACCTCTCCTCGCGTCAAGGCGACCCGCGCTCACTCACCCACTCGACCACTGCTCGCTTCAACTCATCCCAACTCTCGTCCTCGCCGCCCATTTTCTTCTTCCTCCCGGGCCTCTTGAGCAAAGCAAATTGCTGCCACCCGCCCAAGGACAATAATCCCTCCCGGTCCCTCGCCCGTCCGCTCTGGTGACACTTGCTGAGCGCAGGTCCGGACACCCACCCCCTTCGATCCCCGAGAGCTCTTTCCCCCCTCTTCTTTCTTCTTTCTTCTTTCCCGCAACCGCAACCCCAACCATATCCACAACAGCTGCCCAGCATGCTCGGCCCAATACTGCGGAGGCAAGTCCTTCAGCCGCGAAGCACCCTCCGTCAAGCACTGCCCACCACTTCCAGCCTGGCGAGATGGTATGCCTCCTACCCGCCTCACACCGTCGTCAGGATGCCCGCCCTGTCGCCAACCATGACTTCCGGCAACATTGGCGCCTGGCAGAAGAAGCCTGGCGACTCGATTACCCCCGGTGACGTGCTGGTCGAGATCGAGACGGACAAGGCCCAGATGGACTTTGAGTTCCAAGAGGAGGGTGTCTTGGCCAAGGTCCTCAAGGAGCAGGGCGAGAAGGATGTCCCCGTCGGTAACGTACGTTGTTGCCTCGCGCTGTGATCAAGACCGACCTGCCTCATGCACCGCTTCCATGCCGCAGCCCCTGCTGACTCTTTGTGCTCACACCACCAGCCAATCGCCGTCCTGGTCGAAGAGGGTGTCGATGTTTCCGCCTTTGAGGGCTTCTCCATCGCCGACGCCGGCGGTGATGCCGCCGCCCCCACCGCTGACAAGAAGTCCGAGGAGCCCAAGAAGGATGAGTCCTCCGCCCCGGCGCCCGCCCCGGAGCCCACTCCCGAGCCCGAGAACACCGCCTCCTCCGGAAGGCTCGAGACTGCCCTGCAGCGGGAGCCCAACGCTGTCCCCGCCGCCAAGCGACTCGCCATTGAGAAGGGTATCAAGCTGTCCTCGGTCAAGGGGTCCGGCCCCGGGGGCAAGATCACCGAGGACGACGTCAAGAAGGCTGCCGCCGCCCCTACCGCCGCCCCTGGCGCCGCATACGAGGACCTGCCCCTCAGCGGCATGCGCAAGACCATTGCCAACCGCCTGCAGCAATCCTTTCGCGAGAACCCTCACTTCTTCGTCTCCTCGACTGTCTCCGTCAGCAAGCTCATGAAGCTCCGCCAGGCCCTCAACAGTTCTGCCGAGGGCAAGTACAAGCTCAGCGTCAACGACTTCCTCATCAAGGCCGTCGCAGCCGCCGCCAAGAAGGTTCCCGCCGCAAACTCGTCCTGGCAAAATGACGCCATCCGCCAGTACAACACCGTCGATGTCTCGGTGGCTGTCGCCACCCCCACTGGCCTTATCACGCCCATCGTCAGGGCCGCCGAGGGCAAGGGCCTCGAGGCCATCTCCGCCTCCGTCAAGGACCTCGCCCTGCGTGCGCGCGAGAACAAGCTGAAGCCCGAAGAGTACCAGGGCGGCTCCATCTCTATCTCCAACATGGGCATGAACCCCGCCGTCGACAGCTTCACCGCCATCATCAACCCCCCTCAGTCCACGATCCTGGCCATTGGCAGCCCCAAGAAGGTCGCCGTCCCATCCGACGACGAGGGCGGCGTTGCGTGGGATGATCAGATAACCATCACCGGCAGCTTTGACCACAAGGTTGTCGACGGCGCGGTCGGTGCTGAGTTCATGAGGGAGCTCAAGAAGGTCGTCGAGAACCCCCTTGAGCTTCTGCTGTGAGGGAGGACAAGGGCAATCGTCATGTTTTCTAGCAATGCGACGAGCAACTGCTGAGGATAAAACCCCCGCCGTGGAGTAGACACACGCGTAGCGTATCTCAGGGTGTATGTACTAATACCAATTCAGTTCCTCGCGGAGCACATTGATTTCGAATGAACCACAAAGAACCACATCACAGCCGTCTTAGGAACTGTGCGTTGATAGCATGGTAATTAGACGCGAATCAAAAGACCCAAGACGGGTATAGCCGAGGAGCTGACTGTGGTTGCTGAAATGCTGCGCCTTGGCCATATTAATGAGTTTAGCTACTCTCAGCTCCTTTGATCGACACCACACTGGCGGCGCCCAAGACTCTCTCACTCGCTTTGGTCAGTCCACTTGGACATACCTTTCGTCTCTGCAATTCTCCTATTTTTGGGTCGGGAGCGGCGGCCTCTGGCTTTTGCGCAAGACTCCGACATGGCCTCGGATTTCGAAGCCGGCACAGAATGTGATGACTGTTCGAACGGATAAAGCAGAATTTAGTGCGCCCATGCGTTCGACCAACTCCAGATCCTTGGTTCCATGCAGCCCTGCAAGTCCCCTGATTTATGCTCAAGCTGTGGTCCAGGTGTGCGCGCCGTCCCCAGCGTTGTAACGCAGTGACATCCTCAGGCAGTCCGTACTGTACACCCGACTTCATATCAATCAATGACACGACACACCCAAGCCTCGCATTCGTCAGCGCCTTCACTGGGCTAATCCTTGATCTCGGCCAGGAACCGTTGCCGTAATGAAGCTTTCAATACCACAATGCCCGTCGATTTCGCAGTTCTGGATTTGGAATATCCGCGCTCGGAATCCAACGAATTAGTGACGTTATATGTACATAGCGTGCGATTTCAAATTTTTCTGGTCTCTGCATTTGCCAGCAGGTTCTCCAATGAGTGTGAATCGGACACAAAACGATTCGGCGTCTCCAGTTCCAGCCTCAGAATTTCACTGGACGCCCGCCACAGAAGATCAGAGACGGGCGACTTCGATGCCATCTGCCCGACAGCCGTGGGGTCGTTCACAGCGGATTCTCCGGCTCGGGAATTCCTACCTACATGGTTTATTAATGGGCCTCCATGGCACCAGTGCCCGACAATCGAAGGACTCAAGCAGCATAATATGATACAGGTGCAGGGATCGCATCTTGGCCATGAACAAGTTTGGATGGGGTTGGGGAAGCCGGAGCGCTGCAATGGACTATGGGTGTCAAAGGGGTGCATTGCCCCTCTGCCAGAGACTTATGCCACCACATCAAGATAGATTTGACCAAATGCGACGGCCCGAGCTGCCAGCCCTCCTAGTCGCCGTTCAACGTTCCTTCTATCCTCAGGGCGCGTCTCGGCGCGACCTCCCTCAACCAAGCCTGCATCGCATCCGCCTCACCCATCGGCGTCCAGACCAGGTTATCCGGCATAGCCCAAAGCGCGTCAAACAGCTGCGTGTCATTGGCGTCCCTCACCAGGGCTCGGAGGACGTCAACGCTCAGCTTGGCCGTGTCGGCGACCCTGAGCGCGCCGACGAGCTTCTGCATGAAATCGATCCAGGTCAGGTGGATCAGCTCGTCGCCGCGGCGGTCGACCATGAACAGGACCGCAAAGGCGAGAATAGACACGGTGGGCCCGCCGGGCGACAGCTGCGAGGTGGACCTGTTGAGACTCGCAAAGTCGAGGACGGCCAGCCGTGGGAGCAGGCGCAGGAAGCGGTCCTGTGCAAAGGATCGCTGAGCCATGACTGTCTGGTCTGCGGACGAGGACGGGAATGCGGTGTCCATTTTCTGCAACAGCTGCCAGCAGAGTGCCTCGTCGCCAAACAGCCTGCGCCATACAGCACCGTGGCCTTGGGCAGCCCGGCGGACAAGGCGGACATCATAGGCTTGCTTCTGTTCGTCTGTGAAGACGGCTTGTGAGAGGGGTGAGTCGATGTCCAGCAAGTCGCCCAGGATGCGAACGCCCTGGTGACCAACGGCCACGGCAGGGGACGAGAGCCAGCGGTCGAGGAAGGCCTCGAGGAGACCCGGGGTCGAGGCGAGGATGGAGGCGTCGGAGGGCGAGCGGGAGGCCTTGTCTAGTATGGCGAAGGCAAGCTCGTTGATATAAGGCTCCGGGGCGGCAAGGGCAGTGATGAGGTATTCGGGCTGGCAGAGCTCAAGGGCCTGGGTGAAGGGCAAGGGCCGCAGGAGCTTTATGGTGAGGGTGATGAGGGGCGAGGGGTAGCCGCTCCATTCCGTGGAGGACTCTGCGGCGGCGGCGCATTTCTTGATGACGGCGGCGACCTTTGGGAGCAGGCGGGCGGTGAGCTCGGGGTACTCGACCGGGCCGAGCTGGTAGTTTATACGGTCGAAGAGCGAGGCGTCAAAGAGAGCCGAGGGGTCATCTTTTTGCTGCAGCTCGTCAAGATGGGTCTCGAGCTCGTCCAGCTGTGAGGCCAGGGGGAGGCTGCTTTCTCGGCCGTCTGCACTGTCTGCCATGTCTGCCATGCCTACCCGCGTCTATCGTGAAGTGAATTGGGAAGCCAACCAGGTGGATGGGTGGTGATGGATGGTGGCGATGGTGGCGATGGTGGCGATGGTGTGTCAGGTTGGAACGACGAAGTGAGGCTATACACCAAGTCTTGGGGCCAGCCAAGCCCTCGCGCACTCTTGTTTGCCTCCTTTTGTGAGATGCAGTCACAAGGATTAGGCACGATGGGTAGTTACGTGTGCGTGACAGTCGTTGTATATGCGATAGCAGCTCCCAGTCCCCACGTTTGTGCTCCGTACACTACGTACCCACCCTAGGTACCTACACAGGTACATGCGTAGGCCCCCCCCCCTGCTATCCATCCCTGCTTGCAGGGCAAGAGATCGGCGGGACCTGAGCTTCCTTATCGATAGGTGCAGGTGCCGCCCCGCTGAAATTTGATAGTCAACTATCGGCATAATTGACATTCTTATAATTAGGCCATGACTGAACTTGAGCAGCCAACAATAATTGTGGCAACAGCTGTAGCAATAGCAGTGGGCAACTGCCCGAGGGCGTTAGCACAGCGCCAGCAGCTTTAGTCAGCAGAGGTCACGTGACCCCTCTGCACTCAGTATACGGCCTTGAGCAGGCGCAGCGAGCTACGCCTACTCTTCCTCCATAGTTGACGAATCAATAGCCCATACCCACAACCTATCGTATTGCAATACGTGACCCAGCCAACAATAATAATCATTGGTTTCCTTAACCACAGTTCAAACCACAGCTCACTCGCACCAAGTTACATCACAGCCCCTGGCCTCTTTTCTTTTCTTTTCTCCGACTCCCGGATCCGCCCTGTTACGCCGCTTCCGACCCCCGCGGTTGCAGGTACAAAAACCCCCAACTGATTCTCACCGTCGCCATGTCTCGAGGTGGGGGAAGGGGAGGTCGTGGCGGCAGACGTGGCGGCGGTCCCCAGCTGCCATGGCAAGAAGATCCCACACTCAGGGTGGACGGCCGCCCAGCCGAGGCGTTTCCTGTACGTACCATGCGAATACATGAACGACTCCTACCACCTCGCAAGCTATACCCTATACATATACGCCTATAACTACTATAGTTGGCAAAGCTAACACTGGCACGTCTTTCTTTGCCTTGTAGCCCTACGACGTCCCGATACCAGCACCTCTCATCGTCCGCGAAATGTCCCAGGTCAGGTCATACCTCCTCTTCCGCGAGCAGGTCCACGACGGGCCCTTCTACACGGCAACGCGCTCGCGCGACCCATCGGCCGCCATGCGCGCCTACGGTCAGGAGCAGGTTAACCAGCGCTACGGCCTCAAGAGCAAGGCCACGCTGGACCCGTTCACGGCCGTAGAGATGCCCTCCTCCCGCATGCGGAGGCCCGAGCGCGCCTTGCCTGACTTCAGCGAGCGACCCTTCAACAAGTCCCTCTTCCCGCCCGAGCTCCACGCCACCCTGGACGGCGATGACGAGCCACAAACGGCCCGGGGTAGGAGGCCCGGCAAGAAGAAGAAGACCATGACCCTGTCCAAGGTCACGAGCCTGCGCACCGCTGAGGAGATCTTCAACATGCCCTCTGAGCCCGCCGCCGCCGCCGCCGACGGCTCCGGCACCGTCGACCACCAGAAGGCCCTCGAGGCGCTGGACCAGCTGGGCGAGGGCGGCGGCGAGGGCGACGATGACATCGACCTCGGCCTGGACGAGGACGACTACGGCGAGGAGCTGGATGACGCCTACGACGACGATGACGGAGGAGACTATGATGCTGAGGGCTACTTTGATAACGGCGACGATGATGACATGGATGATGGTGGCGGAGATGAGGGAGAGTACTAGCATTATGCGAGAAGCCCACACCGGCACGAGGGCGTCGCATTGATTGATACCCAACCGAGATCAGACACTTCACTGACTAAACTCGACAAGACGTCCAAGATAACAGCTGCCGCCAGCCCATGATGCCCTGAATTATGCGACAGTCTTGATGAGTTCCTACAGTGCTCATGGTAGATAGACGCCCTTTATTGGCATACGGGGTATTCGTTTCCTGTCTTTTCGCTCTAATAGCACTGCCCGGCCACCGTAAGTCGTGCAGACCAGGGTTTTCCATGCCATATTCAGAGAAAATAAAATGGTAGGGGGTCGGGAGTATATCTCACCCACAACCTAATGTACACCGCCCAGCCCCCTTCCCCTGAACTCGCCAAGCTGCAGCTCGGTGACTCCCTCTCTGGCTGCTCCAACCACGGTTGCAACCTGTAGTATGCTCTCCTCAAAGTCCCTCAGCACCGCGTACAGCTCCATCTGCTTGTCCTCGGCCGACCCTGCACCGAATGCACCGCCCCCGTTCTGCAGCCGGCTGGCCTGCTCCATGACATTTTGCTGTACGCCGCCGAGGTGCATCTCGATCTCGCGGACGTTCTTCTGGAAGCGTTTGATCTGCTCGTCCATCTCGTCGACCTGCTTGGAGAAGTAGCCGACCAGGTCCGACGCCGTCTTGTCGTCATCGTCGCCGCCCTTGCTGCCGCCCCCGGAGCCGTCCCTGGTTGAGCTCCCGAAAAAGCCAGGGGCGTTGCTGACGTGGTACTGGCTGGGCAGCATGAGGTTGTCCACGGCGGAGAAGCTCAGCTTGGCCTCCTCGGCGTCCGACTTGACCAGGTCGCGCATCTGCTTGATGGCGTGCAGGTCCGCGCCCAGCGCCGAGTCGACGGCGGCGTACTTGCGACTGACAAAGCGCACGTCGCCAGGGATGGCCGAGAGCTGCTCACCATGCGCGGGCATGAAGGCGTCGAGCTGGTCCTTCTGCGACATGCAGTTCTGTATGAACTTGTCATAGTCGGCGATCATCTTTTGTACGTCTTCGTGCAGGTCGTTGAATCGCGTCGTAGACTTCATGTTTGACAGATCGATGCGCACGCCAGGAATGACCTGAGGATTCATGGTAGCGCCCAGAGCAGGATTCGGCTGCTGCTGGTTTGCGGGTTTGTTCAGGCCACCACTGTGGAGGGGGTCAGCTCGCGAGAGGAGAGCGGAATCGATGTGAGGCACGTCAGGGAGTGAACGCACAATAGACCGCCCGATGTGGCTTGAGCTGGCTGGGTAGTAGTGGACTGGCCAAAGAGACCACCAGATTGGGCTGGCTTTTGTCCAAACACACTCGAGGTCCCAGTGTTTGTGTTTCCGCCGCCGCCGAACAAAGATCCACCAGTGTTTTGCGCATTGCCAAACAGGCCTCCACCACCGCCCTGTGATGGCTGGGATGTAGCCGCCGTGGTTGTGCCAAAGAGACCGCCACCCGTCTGCTGCGGTTGCGAGGTTGCCGTGGCACCAAACAGACCTCCCCCCGGTACCTGTTGCTGCGGTGGTGGAGCCGAACAGGCTGGGCTGTGTTGAATTCGCCATGCTTGCTCCAAACAGGCCGCCGCCGCCGCCGGGCTGCTGCTGCTGCTGCTGCTGCTGCTGCTGGGGTTGCGTTTGCTGCTGTTGTTGGTTCAGGTTGCCGCCGAAGAGGGAAGGTGTTTGGGACTGAGGCTGGGAGGCGCTATTGCCGCCAAAAAGGCTGTTGGTCTGCGTGGATGGTTGTACACTGGCTGAGAATGATCCGCCGGGTGCAGGCTGAGTCGAAGCGCTGCCACTGCGGACGAAGAAGTGATTAGCAAAATCCCATCACGAACGGGGACCCATGTCTGGTCTCTGCCGGAATATGGGGAACGGGAAGGGGGCGGAGACAAAGACTGGGCTACATACATGGCAGAAATACACTCAGAATCACAGGCAAGCTACCTAGCCTACCCAGTATACCCCGTTACATGTATGTATGTGAGGAGGCAGCGAGACAGACAAGAGAAGGAAGCAGTGCAGAGAGAAAAAGGTACCCACAACAGGTTGGCGGATCCGGTATTGATGCTAAGACCGGCTGGCCCACTGGCGGATCTGGTAAATGCCATTGTTGGCAAACTTGAAAGAGGGGCGGGTTCTCTGTATGTACGTGTCTATATGGCTGGCAGGAAACGGCAGCAGATGCTAGGCACGAATGAATGAGTGAGCTGACGCGGCACGGCGCGACGCGATGCGATGCGATGCGATGCCGTCTCTTGTACGGTTGTCTCTCCTGATTATCAAGCAGTTGAGGCTCCGGGACGACGCTGTTGTACAAGTTCCCTTGTTGTTGTTTTTTTAGAGTTGCGCTAGGTACCGCCGTACCGTTCCTGCTACAGTAAGGTAGTACGTAGTACGTACCTCTCCTCTAGGTAGGCTGCCCAGGGCCGCCCGCCCACCACACCATCCCAGGTCAACAGCTCCCCTGCAGCCCTGCAGCTAATCGTGTTAGTAAAGGTGGTGGAGGGCCCATGCTTCTTTGACCTCCCTCACCCACCATAGCACCAAAAGCTTCTGAACTACATAGTACTCCGTGCATCCTCAGTCTGCGCTCCCATCGCCTGCCACACACCTCCCAGTTTGGCTCCACCTACACTCTCAAACAGCAGCAGACAAGATGGACATTGATGACGACGATTTCTATGCGCCAGAGGAGCCTGCGGCACCCACAGCGCCTGCCGCTCAGCCAGACGGCGCTGCTACAACAGCAGATGCCTCCGCCGAACCCGAGTCCAAACCTGACCAGGACGAGGATCTTGAGGAGGGCGAAGAAGAGGACGAGGGCGGTGCCATGGACGAGGACGATTCGTCTGATGATGTGAGCCCCAACCCCCCCACAGCTTTGTGTCATCCGGCTGATACTTTTCTCCTCAGAGTATGGTGATCATCACGGAAAGGAAGGACGGAACTTCAGCAGGGCCCCCATCGTCAGTATCTGCCCACTTCTGACTCGAATGTTCTTGTGCTCTCTCCTCTGACCCATGCTGCCAGACAATCCCGGTATAGCAATATCAAGGATATCCCACAGCGCTCGATTTCCAAAGATACCGCGACGAAAGCCCCCCCAAAGAAGCCAGACTCTCCAGCTGCCAGGAAACAATCCAGCGGTGCCGATCTCCCTGCCGTCAGAACATCCACCGTGGACATCAATGCCATCCCCATACACAAGCCCACAGGCAAGCCTTTGACCCAAGTAAACATCGACGAAGACCTGGCCGAGCACGACACGCCATGGCGGAGGCCCGGCACTGATCTGTCCGATTACTTCAATTACGGGCTCGATGAGTTCACCTGGGCCCTCTACGCATCTAAGCAAAGGGACATGAGGCAGGAGTTCAATTCCGACGCCATCGCGGCCAACAACAAGAAGATGATGGAGGATATGCAGAACATGATGATGATGGGCATGGGCGGCATGCCGGGCATGATGCCTGGCGCTGGCGGTGCGGGCCAGGGAGGCTCCGGTCAGGGCGGTCCCGGCGGCATGCCTGGTATGGACGGAATGCCACCCGAGATGCAGCAGATGATGCAGCAGATGATAGCCAGTGGCGCCATGGACCCTAGCCAGATGGACCCGGCCACAATGGGGGCCATGTTTGGCGGCATGCAGAATGCTGGCGGCCAACAAGGCCAAGGTAATCAGCAACAAAACTTTGGCGGTGGCAACTTTGGCGGCAATCAAGGCCAAGGGTTTGGTTATGACCAAGGGGGTATGGGCGGTGGGGGCAACCGCGGGGGCTTCAATCGTGGCCGTGGAGGCCGGCAGCGTTACTAGAGGCTCAATGCCACAATTCGAGGGGCAACTGTAGGTAGGCGCGATGCCAGCTCGGGGCGAGATCACACCACAGCCGAGCGGATGCACAGAGAGTCCCAAGCAGTGGGGCTGGGCGCTCAGGAGCGCAGTAGCATCTGGTTCTGGACGACCTTTCCCAGGTGGTGCTGCAGCGGCCATGACGGTTGAACGCATGGGATCGGGGAGGCTCTCCGGATGTCTGTCTGGGCGGAGCGCAAGCAATAATTCGGAAGAAGCAAAAGGAGCATATACCCATAGGTGAGGATCACGGCGTGGTCATCGTGGATGGACACGTCGTAGAGAATTGATCACAACGTGCGCAAGCACTTTCTGGCCACCCCTCTTGCAGGCCAGACCAAGAGCCCCTAATGGACAGCCACGAGCTGGAGCTTGTTCCGAGTATACTTGTACATGTCGGAGCTGACAGCTGGGCACTGACCAACCCTGAGATGGAGCTAGGAAGTCCCAATGCAGCAACAGGATGCACCTGGCTGAGGACGGTCGACGATCTGGGTTCGGTCTTCCGGGCACAGTTAACAGCATTCGGTGGCAACTGGCACACGTGCGCGACTAGGAGGCTGTCCTGTTCACTTGCTTGATGCTTAGCTGCGAACTTTCCTGACGCGAGATGGGGCTGCTGGGACGAAAACAAACCGCACCAATTCATTGTCTCTGGTCAAGGATTCTGCTGCCTAAGGGGCTGAAGTTTGCGGCCTGAAACGGTCAAACCACGGTGAAAGCCGTCTGCCATTACCGTGAACTACATACAGCACCCGCAAGGAGAAATGAAGCGAAAGCCAATTGGCGGTGCTATTGTTGTCGATCTTGCTGGCCGCTGAGCACGGCTCATCCCAAGGCCAGCAGCTCGACAGCTAATATCAACCCCCAACTATGCGTTTTGAAAGCTTCATGTTTCTTATCATGTGGAAAAGTTCGGGTGAATACGAGAATAGTTGCGCGGATGGGTACGACCTGCCATCAGACTTCGGACAGGGAAAGCTTAGCCGAGCGCTCTCGTTTGTTTCAAGAGGGGCTTTCAACTTTTGGCGGACCTGAGACATGCGAGCTGGCCCTTGAGGGGCGATTGAAACGCTCTTGCTGTGTGCATAATCGCGGTTGGCAATTGGTACCGAAAATGATGGCTGCTTGGTTCGAGTATTCTTTCGGGCTCATCACCCATGACTGCGTGATACTCCCACTATCCTTCCGTGAGGCCTTGGGCATTGTTGTTCAGACAGGTAAACGCATCCTTTATATTTTGCAAGCCAGCGGAATAGCTCGTCTCTCCTCCACTCGCCCTCCTGCATATAACACCACGAGGGGACGACGCCGCATCGCGATACACATCATCAAACCCCTGGTCAAATAGTCGAGCCGAATACCAAGCATCCGGGATCGCCAGACTATCCCCACGAGCCAAGATGGAAGATCCAAGCCTGCCAAGAGCAGCAATCGTTATTTGTCTCGGACTGAGCCCGGACTCTCAACACAGAACCATGAAGAGCCTGGCCATTTGCTCCGGAGTCCTTGACTACCTTCGGGACGTCCAAGGTCGCGGGTGTATCATGACCGTCAATTTCTCCGGGAGGCGCTTACTGCAGTCCAACAGCCCCAGGTCAGCAGAGCAGTGCATCCGCGAGGACTGCGAGGACTGGTGCGATGTCCTCGACGCGGCCTCGAGGATGGTCAGGCGTAACGCCCCCGGATGCACCGAGCTCGAGGTGGTGCTGGTTGGGACCGACGATGTGCCGTGCAGAGGCGACCCGGCCTCCCTATGCCAGGCCTACAAGGGCAATGGTATCAGGGTCAATTCAATCCTGACCGACTCCACGCAACCGAGCGATTCGTCCGCGCAGGCCGGTAATCGCAGGATCGAGCGTTTTGAGATCATCTCTGTCGCCGAGCCCTTCGCGGAAACCGAGCAAGACGGGCCCTTTGTGAGACATATGGCCCGAGGGTGGGACATGACAAGGCTGGCACGCGAGACAGGAGGGCTCACATTATCACCGAACACAGAGGGAAAGCTCGCCCTTCATTTGCTCTTTGGCGAAATGTTTAGAAGATGGGGTGAGGAGTACTGGAGGACCGGCAAATAAAACTTGTGTGGCACACCAAAGTGACAATAATGTGAGGTGAGGAGGATACCCGGGTACGACTGACTTCCTGTACTTAAGTCAGCTCCTTGATTAGAATATATCCAGTTTATAGCGCGTATATAATACAAACATATGGAAGATATCTTTCCAAAAAGCCTGCATGACCTCGTCTCTTGTGCTGGTCATTCACACGGCACACCTACCCGCCGGGTACACATTCATGTTAGTTAACATATATCTACGGGGCGGTGGGGTAATACTGCATAAAACCAATGTCCACCATGAGCACCTTCTGGGGTCGAAATCGACCGGAAATATCTCGCCGACAGGAACAGTGTCGTACCGATTCTGATGTAATGATTTGAGCTTCATGTGGTTTGCAAACGCGCGCAGTCGAGCATCCTGCGTTTCCATGCAGGTGAAGTAAGGGACATCGGTACGTGCACCAAACTTCCAGACTGAGTCGTCCTTGTTCAATAGGGTTCCTATAGTTCCTCTTCTTCATGAACTCGGTGACCCTAGAAATCCAGTCCATCCGTCGCATCTGTGTCAAATGCAAGTTATATCCTCGCTTATTTTAACGGTAACAATATTGCGAAAGGGGGCAGTGTGTTGCTCTCATCGTATCCTCTTTTCCTTTCCTTTCTTACCCTTTCTATTTTGCCTTGGGCTGGAGGGGGATTTATGGGACGTCTGTGGTCTTGTAGAATCATGCTTACACGTCAGTGAAGTTGCCGGTATTGACATTACCTTCAAAAGCTCGAGTCCATCTGTTGGGCACGTACTCATCTGGTCCAGTCTTGTCAACCAGGGGCGGAGATGACGAGGCCACATCCTCCAGCAGTCTTTTGACCGGGACCGGGCCGGCTCCACTCATCCCTGCAAGCTCATTTGCCTGCTTAGGGACTGTAGCATTTTCTTCCAGCATGTGCTTGAAGATCCTGAGGTCTATCAGGATCCGCAGAGAGCCGGAAACGGGTGCTCGTGGTTCTTGCCAGCTCATTCGAGCAGCCACATGCCCTGGAGTTTCCAGGGCGGTCACTAGCTCTCGAGCCGAGCCGAGAAGTGCTTGTATTAGAGCCTGATCTTCTCCGTCTCCGACTCACGAGAGGTTTTGAATGTGCTCCTCAACAGCTTGTATCTCGAGGGAAACATCCTGAGTTTTGCACCTGCTAGATGGTACATGTCATCTGAGCTCCAGCATGTTGGGTGATACCTCACGTGGAAAACTTGTTGTGTGATTCAAAACTGTGGAAAGTCAAGGAGCTAGAGATTGTAGCCCATTTGGAGTTCTCTTCCATGTCCCTGATTATTGATATCTCACGTTACCCCTCCTAGACCGCATCGTCGGTACATAAGTATTCCGTCAACGACTGCAATTTGATACCTTAGGCTCACTAGTCATATTCAGCACGGGCGATCATGAGTATAGTGTTGTCACTACCGGTTTTTTAAAGACAAGCATTGGTCGGATTCCGCTTGTTTTAATTATCCCAATAGCGTTGGTGGGATAGGTTCCGGACATAAAGGCGAGTACATATATATGGATTGTAGATAGCCCGACAGAATTGACCCAATATCTCACATGAGAACTTCTCTGGTGAGACGCGGTGCCTCTGGTGCAACTAAGGTTCGGCGTCGTTAACAGACCGGAGGAACTGAAACAACTTGAATGTTAATGTTGCTATCATCAGACGTAACTATCTAAGTATCCAGCCAACCTCCAAATGTTGGAATCCCAAATTTTACTTTTTTAAAACAGGATAAATGAAAGGGGTTCCTTTTGACCCTCCTCTTGGATTTTGGCTGTTGTCGGGTGTTTCTGCATAATCGTTACAACATTGGAGGTCGTCGATTTTGGCCTCCGGAAGTCCTGTACGTTCTGTGATTAACCTCCCAACATTGAATCCCAATGATAACTATTTCTTGTATCAGCCGAAGGATTGACTGAGTACTGAATGTCTTGGACTATTCAACATATTCTCCTGGGGCTGTCCTATAGCGATCAGGTGTCCGTCGGAGCATGTGGCAACGTGAGCCGTTTCATGAGTGCTGCCCATAAGCCCCTAAATATACCTAGGTGGGTAAGTTACATGGGCCATGTCAGACGCACCAGATGCTATGGTCATAAGCCACCACATTTCCTCCAAGCTCGTTTGTTTCATTCCATCTTGAAATCGTCATCAAATGTTTAAGTTCCTACAGTAGGGCGGCCCGCGGATAGTGCCTGTCCATTGACACTAAAGCGCTTGTCAGTATATGACTAAAGCAACATGCATTTGCTGCAGCCAGTTTTTGGATGCCAGTTCTCTTCAGTTGTGTCTTGTTTATTTGTCGTGTCTGAATATCCTACTGAAAGAAGACAGAATGAGGGCTGGCTTCCTCTTTGTTTTTACACTCATTGCTGGGGAAGCATTTTCTCAAGCACTAAACTAGTTCGCCCCAGCAGGACCTGGAGATGTTCGCGGCCCTTGCCCCATGTTAAATGCTTTAGCAAACCAGGGTTTCCTGCCTCGCAACGGCCAAAATGCCGACGAGAACACCACAGCTAAGGCGCTAGATACTGCTCTGAATATACCACCCGAGTTTGGCAAGTTGCTGCACAAGGCCGCAGTGAGAACCAACCCGACCGGCAACATAACAAACTCGTTTAATCTCGACCATCTTGCTCGCCATAACATCCTCGAACACGATGCGAGCCTCAGCCGACAGGATGCTGCGTTTGGCGACAGCATTGCTTTCAACGGAACAGTCTTTAACGAGACCCGCTCGAACTGGCAGGACACAATCGATGTCCAACAGGCAGCCAAGGCAAGGCTGGCGTGAGTGAACACCTCAAACGCGACGAACCCGAACTTTGGCTTCACCAAGATCGGCGAACAGTTCAGCGTTGGCGAGTCTACAGCCTATCTTATAGTGCTTGGGAACAAGACAACACGCACGGCGAACAAGACGGTCGTGGAGTATCTATTTGGTAAGTGAAATAGCTTACCCCTTCCGCTCCACCCTGGGCTCCGTTCTTTATGTTGTATAGGGCGAGCACGTATGGAGGTGTGGATATCCTGAAGGTCTTATCCTTGCTGACATCGCCCCAGAGAAAGAACGATTGCCGGCTGAGGTGGGATAGACTCGCCCAGCTGAGCCTCTGAGTGGGCAAGATTTGTTCGTCACCATGGATGAGATCAGGAACGCAACTGCGGCGGCGACAGGCGTAAATCCCCAGCAGGCGAAGCGCCTGTTCGTTGACGGTATTCATGGATCTGTGGGCTGCGAAGGGATGATGTAGCCCGTTCCGCACGCAACCCAGCGGGAGCCTAGTATCTGGGCATTGTGAAGCACATGGTTCAACATGCAATATGTTGTAGACATTTCATGTTGGAGTCGAGAACACTCATGCATTCCATCGGGTTGGCCATCTCGCGAATGGTACCAGCCGAGTGAGTATTAGACGCAGCCCAGAGCACACGAGATTCGTGACGGGACGCAAACTGGGATGTGACGATATTGGGCTCACCTGCCAATAAATCCCGTCTCTTCCCACCCAAAACCAGGAGTGTTTGATATAGGGATCGTTGACGCCCGTAATTCCGTGGCCGGCACCTTGGGTGCTTTGTGGGTTCTCTGCCACCAAGGACCCTCGACTTCGCGAGTAGCCAGTACCGGGTGACACGCACGGTTGTGCACACCACCCGGACGAATTCAGAAAACCTGTAAGGCTCCATGAGTAAGTGCCCTACAAATTGTGATGTAGAAACGGAAATATCTGTGTTGCCCGAAGCAGTATGTGGCGGGACGGGAGGTTGGCTTCCCGGGTTCGGCTGAAATGCCCCGATCTGGAGCGGGATGTGGTTGTTTCTGATCATCCAAGGATCCTCTTTGCACGAATCTCGTGTCGCACGTTGTCTTTTTGCCAGATGTTGGTCCATCTAATCAGATCCACTGCTGTTGGTTCGCGTCGTTAACTGCTACGAATCCGCCTAAAAAGGTACTTTTCTAGGAAATCATATGAGCCCAGTCGGCTAGAGAAGCAGTTCAGTCTTGACTCATCAACGTAGGCAGGCCGCGGAGGTCGATTTGGTCAACTCCAGCACAGCCTCGTATCACTGTCGCCTTCAGAAGACGTGTGTTGCTCCAGTGGTGGGCAGTCCGTAGCAAGCATTATGCTACACTTACACGCCCCCCAGCCGGCATCGAAGATGGAGGCCCTTGAGGACCATGCGGCGGCTTCATCATCCAGGCGGTTCAAGTGAGGAGCAAGAGGAGACCAATCAGCAGGGCGGGAGGGCACATGTGCCTACTCTCGAGTTCTGAGGACAACGCTGACTCTTTGGGTGCCTACACACTGTTATTCCCGACACAAGCAGCTGTCGAGTCTGCGTCAGTCCTGCTCCCCGATCATCGCTAGTCTATGCGAGTGCCTCCAGCCAATAGCACAACACGGGAGGAACACAAGGGTCTTGCGGCTCTTCTTGGTGGGCGGACGGAGTGCGGTTAGGCCCTACCTGCGTGCAGGATGCACACACGCCTGAGAAAGGGCTTGAACATGTACTGCACCCTGCAGCCATGTGACCGAAAGTAGCATGGTGATGTCCGTTCGAGGGATGCCGGGGCGGTTGCCGGCGGTGCGAACCCGTTAATGTTCAGAACTCATGAGCTCATACCGACGTGCAGCAATACACGGATGAGGGTCCACAAGCGGTGTAGATCAACATCGAGGTAGCCTTTTACACTAGTTGCATGGACCACCCGAGGGGTCCATTATTCCGGACGGTGTAGGTGCAGGTGAGTAGATTAGGTATGTACTACACAAGATAGGCGCAGATCCTGGAACTCGGGGATCAGGCCCTTCATATGTCAATCGGTGTGGCAGCCGTGGTTCCAGAGCTCACGCCCCCAGCCCCACGTGGGACCGACCGTTTGGCGAGATTTCTCGTGGGTTCCGCTGGTGGGGTTGCGCCCTGCCCGCCTGCGAATCGTCTCGACGGTGGTGGGGCGAGCCGCGACCTTGCTTTGGGGCGAAATGCAAGGGCATTCGAAGACGTTTCGACGGCCTTCGTATGTCGTGTCGCACTTTTTAAAAAAAGCGATAGTCATGTCCACCTCGTTGTTCGAATTTGCCCTTCGGCCTGACAGATACTGTTTCCAGGATCGGGCATGTGCAGCTTCCTCTCAACCGCACCGGGTCTTGAGTGCCCAACCGACTGCCTCCATACAAGACATTTTATGGTCCCCTAGACAGACGACCAACCTGCGAAATTGGAAGTGCCCCTATTTTCCCAGAGCGATACACTCGCCCAAGCCTTATCATATCGAGAACCGAGCTACCAAGACAACATCCCGCTCCCTTGGTGAAAAATGTCTCTCCTCGCAGCAGCCACAACCGAAACATCCTCGGATATGAGCTACCGGCAGAAACCCGATCGTGTTGGCAAACACACCATTGACCTCGGTCCCGCCCTGAAGATCTCCAGCGCAGCCGCCCGCTCAGCACTCCTCACATTCGCGGACCAGTTCTTCCGCCTCAACCATGCCCTTTTAACGCATCTCGTGTTCGGAGGCACTGTTGCTGCGCTGCAGACTTGTCTTATCGCCAAGGATTTGACGACAAGGACGGCCACAGCCCTCGGCGGCACGGCCTGGTCCGCATGGAACTCGAGCCGAGTGAGGCGTCTGCGCAAGAAACTGGAGTTCGAATTCTTCGTGCTGATCCTTGGCTGTGGGAACACCCTCTGCCTGGCTGTCTTCTGGCCGGGTTGGATCATCATTGGCCTTCTCTACCTGGCGTGGATGGCATTCAGATTCCTGACTGGGTAAGATACACGTTCGGTGTGCTGATACCAGACTGCGATGCGTCGTGGTATTGAAGACCTCAGCCCAACTCACGAGACGTACGCCACGAAAGAGCCCCACGACAGAAGCCAGATCACTTCGAGAAGAAAAAAGTGTTGCCACCGGTATCCTTGCGGATCTCAGACGTGTAGTCCTTCTCTGGATCGAACTCCTGCCACATACTTGCGGGGTAGATATGCTTGTTGCGCTCGTACCACCGCCGATCGACGACCTTGGTGAAGGCAGGATCCTCGTTCGCGCCCTCAAGGGTGTTGATATCCGCCAAGTTGCTGTTGGTTCCGCCCCTACTGGCCGACGTGGAGAGAGGGCTCGGCAGTGGTTCGGGTGATCCGGACGCCCGAGGAGTCTTTGGGGGAGCTTCGGCGCTGTAGTCGAACAGGCGGACGTTGCCTGGGCCTACCGTTTTGTTCATTATGAAGAAGTAGAACTCGTAGTGCTGGAATTTTTTATTTGTTGTTAGCTAGACCATTCGAATCTTTGAATTTTGCCGTCTTAATGGCCGGGACCCATAATAAGACTTACGTGTGGGATGATCATCGTGCCACGAACCAGCATCAAATCGTCGACCCCAACGCGAGCCCACTCTCTCCGGGCGTTTGCATTCTTCTCGCCGCCGACGCCCAGCTCAGCGCCGACCTTGCGGGATTTGTCCAGGAACACCCAGACAAACTCCCCCTTCTTGACACGGACTGTGCCGCCGGGTATGTTGGTACCGTCGTAGAAGACGAATGGCATCGCGATTTCGGTGGCTCTGACGACTTCCTGGAGAGCGAGGAACTCCTTCCTGAGAGCGTCACGCTCGGCTGCCTCGCGCCGGAGGGCCGATTTCGTCATGGCGCGGGGTACGAAGCCGACAGAGGTGTTGGCCGCAATCTTGCCGCCTGGCTTCTTGCCGTCCTTGGTGGCAAGCTCGCCATCCGTGCTCGGCTCCAGCTGGTCGTCACCCTTGCCTGCCGGGGTTGTGGTCTTGGCTGCTTTGCCCTTGGATTTTAGAGCAGGCCCTGCGTCGTCGTCTTCCTCGTCATCGCCGAAGGACACCAAGGCCTTTTTTGGTTTCTTCTGCTTTTTCAATGGCCGTTCGCTACCGCCATCGCTCAGGTTATTCGGGGTCGCGCTTTGAGACCGGTCGATCAGAGGGGTTGTCGTACCTGAGCGCAGCGCTTCCCTGGCCTCGCGCTCCTGCTGCTCCAGCACTTCTGCCCTGCGCTTGCGGAAGTCGGACAGGTTCACCAGTCCCACGGTGTTGGTGGAGATGCGCTCTTGCGTGGACATGTTGTTTGGCGCCTTGAAGCGCGACTGCGCCTGGGCAGGTGTGGAGGGGTTCGACATGTTGGTATGCGCCACCGGAAACTGGATGAATAAGATGGTGTTGCCGCGAAGTGGAGTGGATGCTTAAGAGTCTGGGAATAGGTCGGACCAAGAAGACCGCAGGCCAAAAGCTCAGAGGTTCTGTGCTTGATTGCTGCTCGACACTACACTAGGGTTATAAACCCTGATAACTCCACCAAGCGGGGGGCCTCCGGGGGGTGCCCTCCGCCGGGGGGGGG